>JACSYO010001709.1:0-125000 GCA_016806645.1 Ophiodon elongatus
TATATATATATATATATATAATCAAAGCTCTGTCCTCTCTGCCGTCACAGGTGGATGTAACGAAATGCGTGGTGAACACGGATCCCAGCTTCCGCTCTCACTGGCTGGTGTCGGCCGTCTGTGCCTTCGGACACTATCTGAAGGCCACCGTGTTGTACCTCCTCAGAGACACGTGAAAGACAAAGTCACACACTGGTTGTTGTTGTGTGTTTTTTTTTTTTTTTTAGCGGACTGACCGGCACTGTCCACCGCCTCCACCAGCAGCACGCCACTAAAGCCTCCACCGTTTTGGATTATGTTTACACTCGTTTGCACTGACGCCTCGTGGACGAACGCCGATCCACTCACAGAAAACGGACTGTCCGTGCTTCCTATGCTAGATTGTCTATTTATTGTTAATGGTAAGGTTATGGCACACTTTTGACGCGAATGTATAAAATTACCCAGTCTTAGTGTTTTTAGTTTATAATTTGTTCCACAATCAGCAGAACTGTCCAATTTTATTTTTGCTTCCTGTTTGATTGAAGCTTGGCTGCCCCTAGTGGTTGAAAATGGTAACTACTGTACTTGGTTGTACAAGAATCTCCACTTCTCACCTGGGTGGCATATATGGTCCAGCAGACTACTGCACGCCAGATAAATGCAAAATACAACATGTTGTATCCAACTAAGGGACTGTACGAAAATTATTAATTGATACTATTTCAAACGATGATTTGGGGAAGAGTATGGGAGGTTTTTTGCTTTTCCTCTCCCTCAAGATTTACATTGTTTCAGCCCGAATCATTTAAAAAAGAGACCAAATAGTTACGATTGGCTGTGTGGATATTAGTGATTAAATTTGATCTCTACCAACAGTTGTTCTTTTGTGGTATTATGCATCGCCACACAAAGGTGGAACAAATTAAATGTGCCATAAAGGCCTGTATTATAATTCATGTTCATATTCACACATTGCCAACTTGTTCTACAAATTTGGTGAAGTGAAATTAAACGTTTTTTGAACGGGGTTCCACTAACTCATACATTTTTAAATTGGGGGACACCATCTTAAACTGTCATAGTAGAAGTTGTCCACGCTTGTCAGGCTTGGTGAAAATAGACATCTGATATAGGTGTCATTTTTGAGTATTAAAAAATGGCTAGGAGAACAGAATATATATTTTAAACTATAAGGTTCAGCCCCCTCCCCTAATAATGTTTGTACAGTCCCTAATGAGTCTGATGAATTATGCCTTGTGTATTTCCGACAGCACTATACAATCAATGCAACTTTTTCTCCCCTTCATTGTTCACTGTGAGCCAGTGCATGCTATTGCTGTGCTGTAATTGTAGTAACCCAAGTTACAGTACATTTTCTCTGAGCTAGAGCACTTTGATAACATTTCATTTTGAGAGCATAATTTATTCCATGAATAATTTCACTTTTATACGGCACGTAGCACTAGGAGCCCTAGAAAATAAACACATGTTTGTGAGTCATCTGCAACTGTAAATATGAACAATTAATAAAAATGGTTCTAACGACAATTCGTCAAGTCAGAAACCGTAAATGATAACACATTGTTATAAATAGATTTTGCCTTGCAGCTGTATTTTCCCAAAAGGTAAGCGGTCTATTGGAGGTGTCTTTGAGATGAAATGAAGGGCTTATGAAGCTTCCATTAGTGGCACCTAATGAGGAAGTGGTTCTATAACACTAGGCTGAACTGATTTAGCGATTTCACTTGTGACAAACAAACGTAAATAGTGTTCCAGCTGTCTGTAGTCTCAAATAATCAAAATGATTAAGTCCTTTTCCAACAGTTATGACAGAAAAGAAATAAACCTTTTTCAGCCACCTGGTAAATGTTTTTGTCTTGTGTAAATGGTGGATATTATGGAAATGTTTTGATTGTTGTATTATCCGTTTGCTTAACATAGTAGCTTGCTTTTCTCTGCGTTTGTCTGTGTTTTTGTCTCTAAGCTACATCTTGGCGTTAATGATCGTATTGTTAATGATGGTTATTTGTTTATGTTAATTAATTTAATTAAAGAGTTGGAGACTAATGTCCAATGGATACATTTTCCAACTAAATGACTTCAATAATGCCTTTGTTTGCTGCATCTCACACCTTCCACTGATCATACTGTACTTAATCTTAGTTTAAGTATATATTCTTTTCCCGTTTAGCACTATCTATACTCTGCAATTTTAATGTTTAGAAGTCAAGATGTTTTTTGTTTTAAGAAATTTATATGTTTGTATGTCGATGTGAAAATCTGAACAATAAGTATCAATCTATGTGAGGATAATAATTTAGTTTTTTTTGTGTTTTTTCTTGACAAAAGATGAGTTTTCACTTCCTTCTCAGGAGTGCTGTGAGCTTTCTGTCATCTAAATGTCAGTGGTTTCTCCTCTCAAACGTTTTCGGTAGCGTATATTCCTTGATATTTGTTTTATTCTGCCGGTGTTTGCCAATTTCTAATCTTAGAGGTGCCCAAATTATTATTATTTTTTACAGGTGTTTTTACTCTCTCCTGATTCTGAAGCTGAAAGGGGGGTTGGGTGAGACTGCTCTTCTGGTCAGATGAGGTGGCTCCACGGATATCAAGCCTCCTCAACTGTAACCTGAACGCACCATAAACTGTTTTCAACGGGACGGCTACGTCAGCCACCGCTGATTGGTCGGGGCAACATGACCCCACTCCCGTCTCTCATTGGATGTCTTGAGCAATGTCCCGCCTCTCTCCAAATTCCACCGCAGGACTCGATCCCCATTGGTCCGCCGGGTCGGAGTCCAGAGAACAACAAACAAGATAGGGTGAAGACCGTCGGGATGGATGCAGGTAAACGATATTTTATATAGTAAAATAACATGTCTTTCTCCCCTCTGCCAAGCCAGTACTGCCACAAACTAATCACAACAACACCACATCATACGAGGCAGCCCGTCCTCCGCTCGGTCACGACGGGGTTTCCCCCTCCAGCTGCCCGACCGACACAGACCCGAGCGCCGTGTAGCCTCCTCGGCGGCGCTAGCCGCTGAAACGATGACTGGAGCTAACCGCTAGCAGCGTTAGCCCGCTGTTATTGCTCAATGTGGGGGGTTTCCTTCCTTGACAGCTCGCTGCACTGCCGCGACACGTCTCCTTATTACTTCACGCGTCCTCCGGGTCCGCGACGTGTGTCGTCGTCGGGTTTCCCTGTCCGTAATGTTCCTCCGTTCTCGGTCTGACGGTCCATGCTAACGTGACGTTACGCCCAAGATGAGCGTCCCAGTCGATGCACCGTCACTCACCGCCCCGTCAGGTATGAGGCTCGTGCTGCTGTTCGCGAGGAGGGAGGTGAAGTCATGCGATGTGCAGCAACGCTCACGTAGTTTATTAACTTGATACTCGTCTCCTTCGACTGCAAATACACGATCTGTAAATCTCAGCCATGATTCCGAGCTAGCCCACTGACAGGGACCGTCCGCGAGCTAGCGAGGCAACTTCTCCTGCCTGTTGTTGGTTATGTGGATAACGTCATGAGTTGGCAATAAACCTTCCATCTAAAGCGTTAATACACATTTCGGTGAATAACTAGGGGCACCAGTTAGCCAAACTGTTCCTCTGAAGGGGAAGTGAACCCTTTAATGGTGTCCATTGCTGTTTGGACTATGTGACATCTGGCTTTGATCCCAGTATTTCCAACCGCAGTAAAAGTCTGCCAACACAGACTTTTACTGCGGTTGCTTTTTTCCATCACACTTTATTAAAAGCACCTACTTCCTCATTTACTTATTTCTTTATTTCTTTATTTATTGCCAGATAACTGCAAAATGGAGATGTATGTTTAGATATTGATATGTGTGATGGATATTAGATATTTTTCAGTGTGTCATGTATGTTGTCGTTTATGTCCTCTGATATAGTTATGTCCTCAGGGTTGTCCCGGACTGTGCTTGGAAGACTACGAACTCATCATTGAAAGACAGAATTACTAAATTGGATTATAAGTTTTAAAGATTTGAGCTTTTACCAAGCAGTCAAGAAATAACAATATCCAGCTGCATTATGGGAAGTGTACGTTTTTTTTGTTAGCTTTACCAATACCAGGAACTAAAAGTCCGGATATCTTTGCATCTGCTGCAACAAATATGACCATTCGTTTTTTTTATGTCCCTTACAAGCTTCCCATTGTTATTGATGTACAACACCACGTTTCTGGACTGCCCCAGTAAATACAATTTAAGTTTTCCCTAACTTTATCAAGCTTGTTTGTAACGTGTCTTTATTTCCCCATGAAATGTATTTGGCAGGAACTTTAAACTTACGATTTTAATTTTTTTTAAATCACACAGGGAGGTTCCTCCTACGTCTACTCCCCTAGCATATAAATTAAGACTCTGGTTAGTCTACAGAGAAAAAGATAAAAAATCCTAGATGCTTATTTTATTTATTTTTTGAATAGATGGATGTATAGAACATCCTTCCTGGAAGTGACTGAACATTTTTTTTCAAGCAACTTCATGGATAGGTGCCCCACCTTTTCTCCCTCTGAATCTTAACCTCTTTCGCAGCAACCTTGACATACGACACACTTCGCTTTGGAGAGTTTGAAGATTTTCCCGAGACCTCAGAGCCTGTGTGGATCTTGGGGAAAGAATACAATGCACTCACAGGTAGGACTGTCGAATATATAACGTGTACTTAAATTCTAGAGAATCACATGAGCACGCATACACCTTTCTCTGAGTTTTTACTTTGTCGGGATTTCTCTTCACGCAGAGAAAGATGAGATTTTATCAGACGTCACTTCCCGACTGTGGTTCACATACAGAAAAAACTTCCCACCCATTGGTAAGTGAAGTGTGTTTTGGTCGAGCCCCAAACCTATGCTTCGGATGTTAACAGGGTCTCGTGCATGACTCTTGAATGTGTTCCAGGTGGGACAGGACCAACGTCGGACACGGGGTGGGGGTGCATGTTACGGTGCGGCCAGATGATCCTCGGTGAGGCCTTGGTGTGCAGACATGTAGGCAGAGGTAAGACATCTTTTAAAAAAAAACAAGAAAAAGACACCTTTGATTTGAAATAGATAAAGATACACGTCAATTAAGCCCGTTTTTTAACCAGTGTGGCACTAGCAGCTCTTCTCCAGCGAGAAGACTGCAGGCTTGATAACTGGTTTGTTGTTCTCAGACTGGAGATGGGCCAGAGGCCAGAAACAAAGAGAAGAGTACATCAGTATTCTCAACGCCTTCATCGACAAGAAAGACAGCTATTATTCCATCCATCAAATTGGTGAGTCGTGAGTGTCAGACCTTCTCCAGTTTTGATCAGGGACTTACTCGGGCAGTAAAGAGTTTGCGTCACATTGTTTTGTGTTTGTTTTTTTTCGCAGCCCAAATGGGAGTTGGAGAGGGGAAGCCTATCGGCCAGTGGTACGGACCGAACACAGTGGCCCAGGTTCTAAAGTAAGTGCTGTAGAGAAGCCACACGTTACTAAACTGCTGTTGTTTTTGGAGCTGCAACTAGTGATTCTTGCTTTCAATTACTGTATTATTAAGTTCCCAGAGCCCATGGGGACGTCTTCAAAATTGCCAAGTTAAAGTCCAAAACCCAAATATATGTAACTTGCATGGATATAAGTGTGACACACATAGCTGGAACCAGTGGGTAATTTGCTTCAGATTTTCCGGATTAAAAGGTGCTGAATAGAGGTTTCTTGTAAACAAGCAGTGTTCAGTGTTTCTGCTCCACAGTGCCACTTGTGGTCAAAAACTGCACAGGGTGCCTTTTAATCAGTGCTCAAAAGTCAACTACTCACTTCAGCATTACTTTATGTCACTTATCTTTTTATTTTTCTCTTTAAGTATTGCAACTGCTGTCGTAGCTTGACAACTGGAAAAGCATATCAGTATGACCAGCAAAGTTTCTTAGAATCTAAAAAAAAGTCACCTTGTTTCCGAGACATCACGGAGAGGCAGAACAGTATGTTGACATTATCGTATGAGCAAAATTTCTTTTCCACTCCCACCATGAACAGTGTATGTATGTATGTATGTGTGTATGTATGTGTCCATCCATCCCGCTGTCAAACGATGAACCTAAAAGACCATACACTGTACACCGAGGAGGTTCAAAACAATTTAAAGAAGAAACACAATCTTTCCGATTTGCAACAACAGTGTGACCGTCTCGGTGTGCCGTCTTGCTTTCAGGAAGCTGGCGGTGTTTGATACGTGGAGCAGACTGGTTGTACACGTGGCGATGGACAACACCGTGGTCATCGAGGAGATCAGTGAGTGACGGTTTAAACGTGACTCTGGGTTGAGCTGTGGGCCGTGCCGGGATGGTTTGCAGAAGTAGTGCTTTAGCTGAACATTTATAAAGTCATTCTGCGATCTTTTTTTTGTCATTCCCCCTCCCCCGACCCCCCGCTACAGAGCGCCTCTGTATGCCCTGGCTGGACGCTGCCTGTTGCGAACCGGAGGGAGCTGGGGAGCTCAACGGCTGCCCGGAGGGGGCGTGCGCCCTGGCGGAGGAGGAGACGGCTCTCTGGAAACCTCTGGTCCTGCTCATCCCCCTCAGGCTGGGCCTGAGCGACATAAACGAGGCCTACATCGAAACCCTCAAGGTGAAGCACCTCCGGGGCCTTTACTGCTGCCGCGTGTTAAAGCAATTACTTTCTCGAGGGGGAGGGGGGGTGTGGAGAGGAGAGGAGAGAAGGAGCTTCAAGGTGTGTGTGTGTGTGTGTGTGTGTGTGTGTGTGTGTGTGTGTGTGTGTGTGTGTGTGTGTGTGTGTGTGTGTGTGTGTGTTTTTTTTTTTTATCTAAGGCAGACATGTCATTTCAAAACAAAGACACTGTGGTGAACTCAGGGTTGTTCACTGGATTACATTGTGTGTGTGGGGCTTTCTGTAAGTTTGCCCGCATCGTGGCACTAAACTAAAAACGGCACGCTTAAGAAAAATGGTCGCAATGTCATTTCTATGTTGTTTGCACTAAATGGGCTAAAAGGATGACCACGGAGGCAGAGCCAGCTACAGCTGGGGTGAGATAAACCCTCTCGTCTCTTTTCACAGCAATGCTTCATGCTGCCTCAGTCCCTGGGTGTTATTGGGGGGAAACCCAACAGTGCCCATTACTTCATTGGTTATGTCGGTATGTCTGGTCTCTGTGTTCGTGAAATAAACACTCACCATATTAATTTGACTCACGCCAAGAGGAATCAATCTGATTTTTCCTATTTCTTTTCTTCCCTTTAGGAGAAGAACTCATCTATTTAGACCCGCACACCACACAGCCTGCGGTGGACCCGTGCGAAGATGGCCAGGTCCCCGACGAGACGTACCACTGTCAGCACCCGCCCTGCCGCATGCACATCTGTGAGCTGGACCCCTCCATCGCAGCGGTAGGAATGCTAGGGAGGGCTGTTGGTTTTTATTATAGCACAGGGCTTTTGCCTGTTACATAAAAACAGTAGCTCAGTGGTTTGTAGCTTATTGTCTTCTGGTGCCCGCCAGGGTTTCTTCTGCAGAACAGAGGACGAGTTTGACGACTGGTGTATGCGCATAAGAAGGGTACGTTTCCGCTCAACACTGCTCTCTTGTTGCGCCCTCAGTGGGGCCTGAATACGGTCACTGTTTAGGGGAAACCTGTACGTCATAGTGTGTCCTTCTCTTCTAGCTGTCCTGCAACAGAGGGGGCCTGCCCATGTTTGAACTGGTGGATAGTCAGCCCTCTCACATGGTCAGCGTGGATGCCCTCAACCTTACTCCTGGTAAGTGAACTGCTTTCTTTTTTTTTTGCTAAATATATTACCCCGAAACAAAATCTGTTAAAAAGAAATGGATTTTAATGTTTTGTTTTTGTTTTACACTTTGACGCTTACTTCCCAGATTTCTCAGACTCGGACCGGTTGGAGCGGTTCTTTGACTCAGAAGACGAGGAGTTCGAGATCCTGTCCCTCTGAGGGACCCACGGACAATGATTTGCTATTGTGGACAGCTGGCGCGAGGGATTCTCTGTATCAGAAGGGGAAGCCTGAAGGGGACGAACATTTAACTGGAGACCTCTTGAGCCAGTCCAGCTCCGTGTGTGTGTGTGTGTGTGTGTGTGTGTGTGTGTGTGTGTGTGTGTGTGTGTGTGTGTGTGTGTGTGTGTGTGTGTGTGTGTGTGTGTGTGTGTGTGTGTGTGTGTGTGTGTGTGTGTGTGTGTGTGTGTGTGTGTGTGACACAGCGTTCTTCTCAACAGCCTCTTGACTGCTCTCTGTATCCAAACATCAAGGCCCTGTTCCCCCCCACCCCCCTGGCGGAAGCCGTAGCAGGAGCTCAGGATAAATTCTGTATGCACATCGTCACATCGCGCGCGCGTTTCCATTCGAGTCTTAACACTTTAAATGTTTATTCTGAAGTGATATGGTGCCTTTCCCTGACTCCAGAAGTTAAATTGCCATAACAGTTTTATGTTGTATAGAAACCCCAATGGCTTAAACGCGGTTTGTCACTAACAACTCCAGTCTGGAACGGCCTGCAATGAAACCAAATCATGGCACATCTGCAGACAAGTTGCATTAATTGTTCATGCAAAGTATCCTTGCCAAGTAAAAAAAAAAAAAACATGCGCTAGGTCATTTGAAGATTATTTATTTAATCAACACAGAATATAGACAGGTGAAAGAACAATACAAATGTAAGAGGATTAAAAACCAATAAAGTCAGAATCTGGTATTTGACTGGTACGTCTCTCTTCAATTCCAAGACGGAATTATATTATATTTGCATTTCTCTTTTGCTTTCAAATAAAAGGGGGTTGAATATAATTTGAAAGTAGCAGTTTCCGGTTCACTTCCACAGCTCTCCGAGTGGCAGGTTCTCAGCCGTACTGACAGTGTTCAGGCTGTGGTTCATGATGTTCTCTTGCACGTCCTCGACACCCTGAGAAGCGTCGATCACCTGCAGCAGACCATTTCGATCACAAGACGTTTCACTGCCATCGATTTAAAAAATGTAAAACACACCTGTGTGACACCTGAGTAATCCGGACCGGCCTCATACCTGCCAGTTGACGGAGGAGTCCTTCCTCAGCTCTTCGAACTTCTGTTGAACCGCTCTTTGGAAAACCCCGGTCTCGTATCGCTCCTCTCCGAACTGGCCCCTGAGGGCGGCCTCGGCCGGACAGAGCTGCAGGAATATGACCAGGTCCGGCTTCGGCAGCCCCACGTCGGGTTTCATGCACCAGTCCAGACAGAAACCCTGGAGGAGGAGAGGAACACGCTCAAGCCATCGGTCGCTCCTCTCCACGCGCTAAACAACTCCGTCTGATGGCCGCCGGCGGAGGGAAGACTCACCGGCTTTGCGCTGGTGAAAGCAACTCCGGAGAAGGCATACCGATCCACGACCAGAGTGATGCCTTCCGCCAGCTTCTTCTTCATGAGAGGCCTATTTTTGTTATTGTAAACAAATCTCATGAAAATTGCCAATGTTAGTCCAGCTCCCTACTCTGTGGCTTGAAGCCCCCAAGTCCATTAAGTGAGGCCATTGAGGCTTTAATTTGACTCAATTGTTCAGACAGGCTGAACTATTCCCTCATGCTGCTGGGTGCTGCAGATTTGAGCTAAGGTCACTCAAAAGGCTCTGGTAAATATTGCTTTTGCTGGGGACTTTTTTTTGTTGTTGCCAGGAATAAAAACACATTTGGTGCGTTGGGGAGTATTTAGGGCCCCAGGATGAAACTGCAGTGTCATGGTAATAAAGGTACAAGTCATCCAGTGCAACAGTGTGGCTCATTGATGGGGTTTGGACAACAATGGACCTCTATGGAGCAACGGCATAAGATGGATCAGGCCTCTGACCGTACTTGTTAGTAGTAGGATCAATTTGATGTTTTTTTTGGTCTTTTCATGTAATGTCTAGACAATAACAATAAAAAAATATCTCTATATAGATATAGAGAGAGATGGATAGATATCTATATATCTATAGAGAACTAGCTGAACATTTTCAACTAGTCATAGCTGGAAAAGCAGCAGTTAACTATTCCAGTTAGCCCCGACCTGAGTGAAGTGGAATGCGGCCCTCATTAACGTTACAAAACACACCTGCGCTCCTGCTGTGACGTGTCAAAAAGGTCTGCCGCACTACACACTACAAAGGCATAAAACTAAAGGTGGTCTTTCAGTACCAAACTTTAAATATTATTTTTGGTCTTTTGTTTTGAGACCACTCTCAATTTGGTTGAACCCAGACGCATCGGTGTCTTGGAAACCAATTGAAGAAAACCTTGCTTCACCACGCAGGTTAGAGGACCTGGTTTATTCTAATATTCCACTCAAACAATCTAAACTCTCTCTTGGCCCAATTATATCTTTCGTATTATCAACATGGCTGAAAAAGAGACCAAAACAAATCTCAAATGGCATCTCGACAACCCAATCTTTAATAACTGCCGGTGGGGTCCCATTTTCCTCATCAACATGGTCAAGCAAAAAAGATACACAAACTAGCAAATATCTTCAATGAGAATGGTTTGAGGTCATTTAATGATATACGTACTACCTATGACATACCTGGCTCATCATTCTTTCTATACCTGCAACTAAGAGCATCACTTAAAGCATGTGGGGTACCGTGGACACATCACCTGCATTGTATTATTAACACTCGAGGTCAAACCCAGGGATTAGTATCAAAATTGTACTCATACTTTTCTGTATCTTCCTACAAATCCTTACATATTGAACAGGTCTGGGCAAAAGACCTCGAACACATGACGGAGAATGTGCTGTTGGACTGGGATTATATTTGGAAAAGTATAACAACCTCCAAAAACCCCAACCATCAGCAGATTCACCTACATTTTTTACATTGAACCTATTATACACATCGGAAGAGCTTTTTAATGAAAATAACTACATCAATATGTACCCTTTGTACAGAAGGACTCATTGGCTCTTTCATGCACATGTTTTGGTTTTGTAAAGATGTAACTCTTTTTCGGAAAATGGTATGTTTTTTCTTGACAAAGATGCTAAACTATGTAGTTCCATGCACCCCTACTGTGCTGCTTCTAAATGACTTTTCCGTCAATAGCCATACTACATGGTGTTAAAGAAAAAACTACCCTATCCTGGTCTACGGCTTTAAGCAAAATCCAACAATTTATGTAATTGGATCATAATATAATACATTCCCTTGTATAATATTTGGAGATGTATGGGGGGGGGTGGTGGGCATATAGCACTATATGTAAATATATATATATATATATATATATATATATATATATATATATATATATATATATATATATATATATATATAATTTTTTTTGTAAGTGTAGCTTTATGTATGTATATATATATATGTGTGTGTGTACATGCACACTACATATCCATTTATTTCCTGCCCTTCACTGTCACTTGTTGTTGTTGTGTTTGTTGTTGACTTCAACGCAACTTACACCAGCTCCCAGCGGTTGGCGGAGAACAGTAGGTGCACCGTGTGGTCCTCCAGGTCGCTCTTCTTCTTCAGGTAGGAGCTTATCAGCTGTCCGATCATCGTGTTCCTGTCTGACCCCGAGATCCCGCACCCCGGTACGTTGAGTCACAGCTACACAGCAACGGGGCAACACAATACTGCGAGCATTAGGCCCTGCGTTAAGAAACAGTGGCGTGCCTCACCGGGGAACCGCATCATCTCCGCGGGTCGACCGCTCTGCTGAAGCGCCTGGACCAGCCGCGTGCACTGCGTCGTCTTCCCGGCCTTGTCCACTCCCTCCAGCACGATGAGCGCTCCTCTCTTGCCTGCCATTACTGCCGGCCGCTTACCGACGCGGTGCTTTGAGGCTAACGGACGAGCTGCTTGGCTAAATCTCGACGCCGAGCGATAATTTCCGTTTCACCATTTGCCGCCTTTTACTGAAGTGAATTGTCAACAAGGAAGTACGATCCCCAACCACTTCCTGTTTCGTTGTATTATTATTTTTTTCTCAACTTTATTGAAGCGGAAAAGGTAATGACTTATACAGTCTGTTTAGAACGTAAATTGTGAACATTATTTTTTTTAAAAAGGTCATTTTAATTAAGAAAAAATATTAGTTTGTATTAATTTTCATGTAAAACCTTTTATAAGATTGGATTTTCCATTTTAGTTGTTGAACTCTTGATATATGTAATAAATCCACAATGCACAGCAATTAAAGCGCTGAATTTACAACAAAAAAACCAGCCGGTGTTGAGTCCCCTGTCACCTATTTGTCAAGTATTTAAAAGGGAAAGATTCAAACCTGTTTTCCAAGGCAGCCTATACTTCAGCAATAGCCCTCACGTCTCGTGTTTATTAAAATGAAATGTTCTTGACTTTTCTTGATGTTCCGATAGAAGAATGAAAAGCCTCATTCAACAACTATACAGCTCCCACGAAGCTCTACCAATAGCAAAGACTCATGGGATGTGTAGAATAGTTTTTGCTTGCTAAATACGTGAGGATAGAATTGGCAAAGTATGGTTTTCTATATGTGTGAAATGTTTCTAATATACCATTAAGAATGGAATACTATCATGTCAAATTATTTGTTAGTTTATATTAGACTGACAAAGCAAAACAATGGATAAAGTATATGATCACAGACTGCCGCTAACGAAAGGTACCACAGCATAATGCAGAAAAGAACACTGTTCCCATTCAGGTAGTGATTGAGCCGCACCAGACCACTACTGAGAATAATGGTTTATTTATTACAGTCTCTTCCTTGATCGTCTTTACAGCATCCGACCGTAACATGTTACACTTTGCTCCTGTGGCAGTGTTTCAGAGCGTCTTTCAGTGCTGCCAGCACCATGTCCACATTGGCCTTGCTGCTGTTACATCCCATCAGTCCAACACGCAGCACCTACGAAGACAAAATAACAACCAGGATTTAGGATTCACGGGACTTAGGAGACTTGGAGGGCATAGTCAAGTAGAAACAAAAGACTAATGCAAAGTATTTTAACGTATATTTCTCTTACTAAACCAACTGATGGCCCAAGCCCTCCGGAGATCTCTAGATTATGTGTTTTCATGATGTAGGTTGTGATCTCTTTCCAGTCATATCCATGAGGAGCAACAATGGTGGTAACCGTGGGGAGCCTTGCTTTCTGTAAACAACCATTTAAGTCAGAAATGGTACCTTTTTTTTTTTTTTCCTCCCTTTTTATAATTCTTATCTTATATAATAAAATGAAATGGTAGTGTTGAAACTTGAAACTCACTTTTTCTTTGACAAAAAGTTTGAGTCCCATGCTTTCTAGACCAGCGTGGAAATACTCTGCCACTTTTTGATGTCTTTCCCATGAATTCTCCAGGCCCTGAGAGGAACGGAGCCAGGCATGAAACCATTAGAGTACAGCTGACGTGTGAATAACTCATATTTTCATCTTACACATATTCATTGTCAGGGTTTACTACACACTGTGAGGCTGTTCTTCTTGGGCTTTGAGCTAAATGCTAACATGCTAATGTTACGTAATGTTAACCATGTTCGCCGCCTTATTTTAGCACGTTAACTCCATTTATAACTGCTTTCATAGAGTCCGCCTCAAGGCAACAGCTAGCTGGCTGTTCTCACTATAATTGGCACAGAGGTGGAATGATGTATATTTTTTTGGTCCCTGTACAACGTGCACAGTGGCGATCGGTAACGAAGTGTTGAAGCTCTGACAGATAGAAAACCCAAATATTTCACACATCTTCACCTCTTCAACAAGGACAGCCAGACCCTCCCTCAGGGAGTAAAACGCAGTGACTGGACCTGTGTGGTGATATCTGAAGAGAGGAAATGGATAAAGACAAAAGCAATATTCAGAAATTATGCATGTATGGCTAAAAATGAGAGCACCGTTTGAATCTCAATTGATTCCTGTCTGCAGAAAACAAAAAATTCGTACAGTCTTGATGGCTTGCCATCACATCCCCAGTAGTTTGCAAGCCAACTCAAATCCAAGAAGAACGACACAGGCTTTGTACTGCGGTTGAATATTTTCTGGCTGTGGACAGATAAAACCTTTTTAAATATAAGTTACAGCTACTTTAAAGTATTCCTTGTTTGTACATTTCTCACCATGCTCTTTCACTGAAGGAGATGGGCGCCGTACCCGGAGGAACATTCAAAACCTTTTGGGAGCCTGTGTACAGGATGTCTATCCCTGAAAATACAAGCATCCACCAAAAAAAAAAAAAAATCTATATTTGTGTCACCAGAATAGATAATAACTCATTGAAATGGTTTCATCAGCCGCCCCAGAGAGACTGAACAAAGAGCAGGATTTAATACTAAACCTAGCTGGTCCATGCACAGAGGGGCCCCTCCAATTGACGCCACGGCGTCGACGAGAAACAAGCAGTTGTACCTGCAGGCACAAACGTGGCTGTTATCTGCCCTCATTATCCTCACAGGTGTGATGATGACGGAGGCGTGAGCGCCGCATCTTACTTCTGGCACAGCTGTCCGATGCCATCTAACGGATGCAGGACTCCCGTGGAGGATTCTCCGTGTGCGAGGAAGAACAGCACTGGCCGGTGTTTTGATAAGGCCTGTGACGAGATACCAGGGTGATCACACGGGACTGAACTTATTTGAGTAACCTGATAACCGTAGAGTCGGAGTGATACCTGTTCAATTGCTGCAGTAGTGAAGAAACCGCCAGGGGGAGCCACCATGGTATTTACTCTGGCTCCTGTCAGGTTAACACACATGTTATGTGGCGGAATCACTTCAGAATCATTTTTATATTTTATAACTGCTAACTGGTATTTTTATCATTGTCAACAAAGCCCTTGAAAAGGAGCCACACCGTTGCACTGGATGACATGTTCCTTCATTATGATAAAAGTGGGCACTGTGGTTTTGTTTTGAACAGTACATCATGCTGCTGCTGTAAATGTGTATTAATCCACCACTGAAAGTAGTCTCCAACAAATACATGGTTACTCCTGTTCAGGTGCTCTTTGCTGAAACTACAGTGCCCAGCTGTTTTTGTAAAAAAAAAATACTGAGCCTCCTTCAAAAACCTATTTGGGATTTTTTTATTTATTTTTTTAGGATTTACATCCTCAGACGGAACCAAGGAACAAGGCGGGAAAGTCTGAAAATATTGACAGGTGGACTAATGCTTCGTCGGTTTTGGTCTTTTCATGAGACTTCTTGACAGTAAAATATTGAAAAGCAGCAGCCTCACCGATCCTCTCAGCCATTTCTGCCGCTCGCTCTCCCCATATGCCGTTGACCGCGGTCAGCACGCTCTCCCCGGGCTCCACGCTGTTGAAGATGGCACACTCCATGGCGGTGTGGCCAGTGCCGCTCACAGCCAGAGTCACGTTGTTCCGAGTCTGGAAAATGTACTGGATTCCACTTTTGATGTCACTCATTATCTGTGACAATTGGGGTGGGGGGTGGGGTAGTTTGAATATAAATATGTCTTCTTACTTGGATCTTTTACTTGAGTAAAAATAGCAATGGCACAGTGTAGAAATACTGCATTCAAAATGTACTTTACTTAGGTAAAGAAAGAAGTATTGTCAGCTAAATCTACTTACACAATCAAAAATTGGGTTTTTAAATCTATAAAATGCATCATATTTCATTAGTTGGTTATTTGTCTTGTGTGTGTGTGTATATATAGAGTTAAAAGCCCAATGCTCCCCTCTGAAATGGAGTGAAGTATAAAGAAGCATAAAATGGAAATACTCAAGTAAAGTACAATAACATTAAAACTATACTGAAGTGCAGTCCACGGGTAAAGGCATTTAGTTACTCCCCACCAATGTATGATAGATGCTGCATCCTGTGTGTTTAAACCCCCCTGTGTTACCGCGAATATCTCTGGATGCATGTGTCCAATGACAGGATTGGCCCCGGCCTCCAAGATCCGCCGAGGAACGTTGGACGGTCCCGGTCCAAACATGTGGCGGTGAGGAACCGCCAGCGGTTTCTGCAGGCCTTTCGGCGGTGGTACGGAGACGGACGACATGTTCCCAGCGAGCAGCGGCGGGCGCAGTGGAAACCACCACGAGCCGTAGAAGCGGGTAAAAGTAAAGGCCGAGCTGAGCCCACCCCTCCGTCTGACCAGTGAGGGCCTTGGGCCACGGGCCCGTGTCAACACTTTCTGCTTTCATCACCGCCTTCTTCTGTCAACACTCACTGCCTTCTTTGCACAATGAGCCCAGGTAGCTGGTCACGTTTTAAAGATAAGGGCAGTCACCCAGTATGTCATCAAACGTTAATCATTGATCACAGACTCTCCAGAGAGTCCGGCTGAACCATCACACTGCTGCCCTCGTGAACACAGTGATGTGTGCCTGACAAACAAGTGCTCTTGTTAGCCTCCATTTTTAAATCGCATATATATATATATATATATATATATATATATAAACAGTGTACATGAGCTCAAACAATGTTGGACGGCCTGCAGAAGTCTAGCAAAAGTAACAGATTTAAGGGGTGCATCTCAAGTCTCTTAATTGTCGTATCTTCGCTCCTCGCTTGAACCGGAAGTTGTTCGGCGCCGCCATATTGACGGCCGTCCCAAAGCTCTTATTTCTGCTCTGAGGAGCGAGGAAGCGCGAGAGCAGGCTTCCAGGAAGTGTTTTAACGCTCGACACGCCCCCTTATTGTTCATCAGTTATTTGATTGGGCGCTGCAGCTGATCGGACTGATCGCTGGAGTTTAATACCAGAGTGAAGACGGATCACAGATTAAACTCAAGTTATATATTTGATCTGTTTACTGATTCACCATTTGGTTAAAATATATGTTCATTGTAGGTCTGAACAACAAAAGGACCACAAACAACTTTCTTCATTTATTAGAAATGTCTTTTCTTGATCTGTTATTTCCCTCAATAACTTTTATTATGGATATAATTCAAATCAGAGAGCGCTGGAGAGGCACTTTTTACATAATTTATCGTCATTTCCATTCAGTCACGTGAGGCTGATCATTCCTGAGTGTCGGGTTTGATGAATTGTATAATTTAAGTTTAACCTGAAACATTGAGCCTAATAAATTAATTCCAGTGTTCATAAGAAACCATAATCATATTCTGGGTTATTTTATAATGATGTCACAATCAGAATTGCAAAATATACAGACGCAAATAGTTCAGAAATAAGACTAACGCATTCTGCCGGTAGAAATCGGCCCTGTGCGTATAAGTAGGGCACAGAACACAGTATAAATACCACACACTGTGTATAAATACCACACATAACGGCATAAATACTCAATGAAGATTGTTAAACAGGTAACAGACTACAGAGAGAAAACATCTCTACTCTGTTAGTAATGATTAATGTGTCTTTATAAGTAGTAGTTTAACACCATTAAATCAACTGAAAACATTATACGATCGTTTTTATTAATATTTTAAGTGGATTTTTATTGGAATGTGAGCTAAAAGCTGCCAGGAACTATTCCGTTACACCGATCATGTGTTCAGACACGAACTCCGTCAACAGTCTCTCCAGCTGTTAAAGCGACTGACAGCTGATCCAGCTGTGATCAGCTGATCCAGCTGTGATCAGCTGATCCAGATGTGATCAGCTGATCCTCCGTCATCAGAAACAAACGTCGCTTCACGTGACGCTTTCGAGGAAAGGATGTCTCATTTCTCTTAAAACATATGTCCTTGTTTCCTCTCTCCTCGCATGGTTTCCTTGCGTCTCTCCATGCATCCCTGGTGGGAGGGACTAAGACGCAAGGAAAAGACGCAAGTGAGGGAAACAGGGATGCAATTAAGAGACTTGGGACACACCCAAGGTTATGAACAGTAATGCATTTTTATCATCTTCACCAGGAGATTATGTGTTCGGTCGTGTGTGTGTGTGTGTGTGTGTGTGTGTGTGAGCATCTCAGCGTGCGTCTTTCTGTCTGCAGATAATCTCACATACTACCGGACCCATCAGCCTAATATTTTTGACTGTATGCTCAAGGTCCTCTCGTGGTTGCAGCGATTCACACTTTTTGAAAAAATAAAATAAATGTATTGACTGTTTTATACAGTCATTTACTACTGACTCCTCACGATTCATACCCAATCAAGCTATAAGGAGGCTGATGCTTTTAGTGTGTATCTTGTACGTATCTCGAAGCCAAATATGGAACTCTTTTTCAGAAAACAGTGTGTGCTCTATGTGATTAGGAAGAAGAAGGTGAGCCCTATTTTCTTTTGTAAAAATGGTGCAGCAAATCCCCCAAATCTTCTGGTTTACAGATAATCCAAAATTGGAATGATTGAGTGTGCAAAGTTTGTCTCAGAGGCCTGAAAAAGAAGGCCCTGTTTAATTAGTATTTATTTATTATATTTTCTACTTCTTTGTCAGTGTTCCCGCTTTTGTTACAAATGCAAATGTGTGATGTTCACATGTTTGGGCAATAAAAAACAAAAAGCATGTCCAGGTTGTGAGAGAGATGACGAAAACAACATGGTCACAGTGACCTCGATATGTGGAGGTTTATTCCAGCTGCTTGTTATTGTGCTTCACAGTTGGACTTGACTTTTCCTCGGAGGGACGAGGAGATGCTTCCCCAGAGGCTCAGGGCAGAAGGAGCCCTCTCTGTACACCAGCTGCCCCCCCAGTATGGTGGCACACACCACTCCTCGCAGTGTGAGGCCGAGGTAAGGAGTTAGCTACACACACACACACACACACACACACACACACACACACACACACACACACACACACACACACACACACACACACACACACACACACACACACAAACATGGTCTCATTAAAAAACATGCTCCTAATATCATCTGTTCAATTAATGTGGCTTACCTTGTTTTTATGATGTATGCTTGCTTCTTTAATCTGTGAAGAAAAATGAAATTAATACAATGGATATGGAGCTCCTCTCCGTCCTAAATATGGAAGCAGATTTGACACTGACCTCAAATTCTCTCTCTGGGTCCCATACGACCAAGTCGGCATCGTAGCCGGGGGCCAGGCTGCCCTTCTGGTTGCCAAGGCTACTCAGCTGGGCCGTTTGCCGGCTGAGGAGTCTCGCCACGTCGGGCAGCTGGAAGCCTCTCTTACTGGCTGAAGTCCAGAACAGAGGCAGACCTGTGAATGGGTGAAGAGATTGACAGGCCTGTAGAGAACTGTGTAGACGCCCTCAAATATTTTGTTTTTTTTGTGTCCTGCATTTGGGGAATCATTTCAAAAGTAAACATTGTGGATGGGACTCGTCAGACTTTGACTGCCCCCTCACCGAGTCTGAACAGTAAATGATTGTTCCGTCCTCTAAAGCTGGCACCGGGCTCGTGTTTACCTCCCTGTGAACTTCGCCCGGTGTGGGTGATTGTCAGATGGATTACATGTGGGAGGGGAGCAAACTAATCCACTCAAAAAGAAAAGCGTGCAAATAAATTCCCTGTTATATTGCACAGGGCCAGGTTTTGAGTGGCGAATTTGAGCCAGTGTCTCTTTCAGGCTCCGACAGCAGAGGGGATTTGTCACGTGGAGACAAATCCCAACGGAAACATTTTTCACAGCGACGCTGGGCGCGTTATCCGATTCACAGCTCAAAGCCTTGTATTCAGATATCAGAACACCCACTGGGATGTGAATTCACAAACAGAATCTGTGCGGTAAGCGGTAGAGTGTGTACGTGTCACGTAACGTCTCTAATGTGGCTCCCCGGTCAAATGAATCCTGCAGTGGATTAAACCGCCGCGCTGATTACTGATTCGGTGTGTGTGTGTGTGGGACACAGAGGAGTCGATGACCTTTGACACAATTGAGATGGAGCGTGATGATGTCACGTCAAACATTTACCGCCCCAGGGGTTTAGGTAACCGAATAAAAATATTGTGTGTGTGTGTGTAATCGTTGTCACTGGTCCATACCAAACTGTAGAGAAGAAATGCCCCCCCAAGCCTCAGTGAAGTCTCCGTTGTCCAGCTTCTTCAGGTCTGGGGTGCAGGGGGAGTGATCCGACACCACCATGTCGATCTGCCCGGCTTTCAGCGCGGACCACAACTGCTCCTGTGTGTGGGGTAGGGGTCGGGGGGGACAAAAAAAAAATCCATCATCTGCGAGTGATGCAAGGACAACAAAGCCCGGTCGCCCATCTGCTGTGCCTCCTCTTCCATTCACCTGGTTGGCAGATCCTCTGATGGGGGGGCAGCACTTGAATTGTGTGGCCCCCGCAGGTATGTCCTCCGCACACAGGCTGAGGTAGTGGTGGGTGGTCTCCACCGTCAGGGGGGCTCCGGCCCGCCGCGCCTCCCAGATCAGCTCCAGTGGCCCGGCAGAGGACAAGTGGACGATGTGGCACCGCACCCTGGAGCGGAGAGAGTCGGCTCAGTGTGACATATATATAATTAATATTATGGTTAATAGTCGCCACCCTGATGTTCTTACTGGTACTGGAGGCAGAGCTCTGTGACGGTGCGAATGGCCTCCATCTCCATGACATCGGGTCTGGACTGCAGAAAGGTGGAGTACTGACAGGGGTCTGGTGGTGCAGGCAGGGGGTTTAGATATGATATCAATACTGGGAACCTCCATGTGTGTATTAGCAGATGGAGATTAAATAATGCAGTTTATCGGGCCCAAAAAGTAAAGTGAGAGCAGTTTCGGATGTTGTTAGACTATTCTAGCTGAGTGCACTTAAAAAAAAGAAATCCAAATCTTGATAAGTTTAGTCTTTGACTTTCTTAATGGGTCACTTTAACGGCGACTGCAAGACATAAAAGTGTTGTTACCGCCATTCTCCGGTGCGGTCTGCTGAACGTCCCTCTCCGCGTGGAACTAAAGGGAGACAGTTAAAGCAGAGGACACGTCAGTGACGTCACGGCTCTTTATTTTGGGGCTTATTTAGGGAAGGTGCTGCTGTGGAGGGGGTGAGAGAAAGTTACCAGCAGGACGCTCCCCGTGCCTTGCAGCTGCGTCATGGCCGCGTGCAGATCCCGCTCCGTCACGTGCGGGAACTCCTCCACACCGCTGTGGATGAGGAAACACTTGAAGCCCGCCACTCCCGCCTGGATCATGGGCCTTAGCTCCAGCTGCATGAAGGAGACGCACCCCGTCAGTTGGTGTACAACAGCAGTGCAGACCGGCTGAGGATGTGTAAGAATGGGTTGTTTTTGTTTTTGTTTGTGTGTGTACCTGATTGCCAGGAATCACGCCTCCCCAGAAGGCCGTGTCCACGAAACACTTCCCTGTCGCCTCGAGCAGCTTCTCGCGGAAATTTCCAACCGTGGTAGTTGGAGGGATGCTGTTTCTGTGGGAATTCAAACCAATAAAAACTCACAGCTGGCAACTTCACATCTAATTGTCACATGACAATGAGTAGGAGAAAGGGATATTAGCCGTTTCATCTCTTTTTTTTGTTGTTGCACAAAAACCCCACAAATGTACTAATATTACAGGCCTAATAACTTAAGTCAAATATTTAATCTTGGCCCGAGGAGGTATCCTGCTATCTGTTTACCGTCCCACCAGTGGCCTTGTGAGGTCAGACGGCGGGGTTTCGATTTATTATTATTTATTTTTTGGGAGTGAGCTTACAGCGGCATGTCCACAATGGTGGTCACCCCTCCGGCTGCAGCGGCCCTGGTGGCGGTCCAGAAGCCCTCCCAGGAGGCTCGGCCTGGTTCGTTCACGTGCACATGGCAGTCGACGATGCCGGGCATCACCACGCTGTCGCCCACGTCCAACACCTGCCATCGTTTTGAGTGCATTCGATTGTTATAATCGTTAAATCCATGCATATGACCTTACAAGGAGGGGTGGGGGGAGAAGTATCCCAATGAGAGCCGGCTTACCTCACCTCCGGAGAAGTCGCTGACCGAGAGGATTTGAAGGATCTTCCCATCCTTTATCGCGATGACAGCAGGCCGGACCTGGTCACCGAGCAGCACCCGCTGACTCCTCACAGCCACAACCGTTGATCCCAGCTCCATGTCAGCCTTCACCGACAGTCACCGAGGACACGAGACTCTGCTGCTGCACCTCGGATGCGAACTTCAAACAGGTCAGCGGCCTCGAGGCGCCGCCCCCCACTTGCCGGTTCAAAGGGTCCCCGTGTTGTTGACTGATCCCGTCTGTGAGACAGGCTGAAGTTCAGATCCAGCCACGCACGGCCCAGTATCAACGTGATCCGCAGAGTTATGCTCTGTTTATGCGGAAATACATGACAAGAATGCACAACACCAGGCGGGGCCTTGGCCAACCTAAATGGAACGGGGCCAAGATGAGTCGCTAGTTATTAATTACACCTGCTGCGACATGTCAGGTGGTGCTGTGAGGAGGGGCCCACAGGACAGCTGTTTGCTTTGTGAGTCTGAACGGCACCCGTAGGCCGACCATGAAGCTCTGGTCCCCTATACTGCCAGGTATTGACGACATAAAACAAATATAATAATAATAATAATAGTAATAGTAATAGTAATAGTAATAAACAAACAGGAAATGCAGATAAGCGATGATAACCTAGTTAAAAAAAAAGAAGAACAAAATAAAGTATAGTATAATATGAAGCAGTCTCATCAGTCATCATTAGTGTGACCGCCGGTGGCTCAGTCTGAGCGTCTATTGGCTGCCGGTCGGAGGAGAGGGCCGATGAGCCTGTGGGAGGTTGGGGGGTGCGGAGGGAGTCTGCGCGACCGAGGGCTAAACAGGATGCTGCTCCTCCTCGGCGGGCCCCGCCGCGCCGTCCTCCTCCCCGGCGATGCGCCGCGTGCGTTATGACGCCAGGCCGTTCCTGACGCGCTCCTGGCAGACAGAAGCAGCACAGCAGCCTGGATGCTCGTTATGTAACGCGTCGGATGCTGCTGCAAGGCGGGGAAGAGCAGAGTAGAACAGGGGGGAGGAGGATGGCGGTGGAAACTGACTGGATGGTAGATTTAGTGGCAAATAATAAATGTGCGTGCGTGTGTGTGCGTGTGCTTCTAGTGTGTGAACGCGCAGACAGTCGGCTGTCGGGACCAGCGATGGAGACGTGTGCGTCGGTGTAGTGCGGAGTGAGCGAGCCCGTCTGGGCATCAGTGGCCTATATATCCCGAAAGGCGCACTGACGTCTGGAGCCTGCGGAAGCCGCACTACTTTTTTTCTTCTTTTTATCCAAGCAGAGGCGCGTCTCTGTTGTTAAAATCCGTCTCCCTCACACCAGCGGGGCACAAACCAATGCGGCGTTGCTTTGGAGAAGAAACGCGTTCGCATCTGGTTCCCCGTCGCTCCGGTTCAGTCCGGCAGCCGGCCGCGCTGCAGCACCAACAATGGCGGGTCCCGAGCAGTCCCAGCAGCAGCAGCAGGTGGAGGAGAAGGCCGAGCACCTCGATGATGCCGAGCTGGCCCTGCAAGGCATCAACATGCTGCTCAACAACGGCTTCAAGGAGAGCGACGAGCTCTTCAGGAGATACAGGTATTTCATTTCACGCCTCTTCCGCCATGATGAGTAGTTGCAGTGTAACTAACGCATGCCCAAAGCTCCTGATGTCAAGCAAAGTATTCTACTCCAAGAGTGAAGTCACAAGCGGTTAAAACACCCCGGTGAGACCCAGAGCACAGCGTGTTCTCACGCTACACAAAGAGTGAAAACAGTGCCCCACATATATAACAGTGTCATTCAAATACATTACTAATTGGGCTATAAATGCATATTCTCAGGGAGTGAGGCTTCATGGCCTCCGGCTGTCTTAACATTGTCACACCTCCTGATTGAATGTTTCTAACAGACATTTTCGTCATGGAGACAAGCCATGCCACTGTTAACATCTGTTTATTTTAAAGTATATGTTTTTGGGGGTATTTTTTTAGCCTTTCTGAAAAAAAGCAGATGGTGAAGAGCTGGAGGCTCCACATCAAACCAACAGCCAGTATAGTGAGGCCCCGTCGTGACAGCTGAGCACCGGCTGCACCTGCTCTGGAGCACGGCTCAGTCAGCGCCCCGCTCGAGGGAAAAAATAAAAAAGTTACTTTGCCTTTGCAGTTATGCGTGTGATTCGTTCTGTTTGGCTTGACAGTGAATGCATCTCTCTCCGTGTAGGACCCAGAGCCCGCTGATGAGCTTCGGGGCCAGTTTCGTCAGTTTCCTGGTGAGTTTCATCTCAGCTGGTGATGAGTATGATCTATTAGGAGAGAGAACCCCCCCTCCCCATCCCCCTAGTACCACCTAAAATAACCCAACCTGTCAAATTGGACGCTCACTATTGTCATTAACATAACGGATGAATCTTCCTCTCAAGAACAGCGACGCTCTTGCAGAGAAGCTCATTTACTGTAACTCTGCGTCCATCGCTGATGGGAGAGGGAGATTCTTCATGCTGTGATGGTCACACACACACACACACACACTGTTGCTGGCGGGGAGCGGGTGAAGACACTCACACACCATGAAGCCAAAGATGATGTCATCCTCTATCCCCCAGATACTAAATGGCCCTGAAGGCATCTGACCCTCATGGTGGGCATTCATACATGCAGCATAAATGGAGAGAATGCCGCGGTCATGCAAGAAAATATAGTATAATATAGTTGAATCTCACTGCATTTCCTACTTCCTTATTCCCTCACTCGTTCAAGCTGATCCTAAGAGGTCTCGGCTATGACGGAGTGAGGGTTATAACGGAGTGAGGGTTTTAATGATTGTGCCGGCTGTGCCGCGTCTTCAAACTTCCAAGCTGCACATCTGCACAGATGTCTCCGTGCTCATCCGCTCACTGTCACGCAGAAAGGGCCCTTTGTCCTTTTCAAGACTGTTATGTAACGCTCCTTCCCTCGTACTACCAGATGTTTTCTGTTTGTAACCCAGCTCGAGCACAACAGCACAGTGCATTTCTGCTTTTTTTGTTTTTTGAAGATGTGTTAAGAGCAAATTGTTCTGATGGCTTTGTGTTTGCAGAACGCCATGATGACGTTTGAGGAGGAGAAGATGCAGACGGCCTGTGACGACCTGAGGACCACCGAGAAGCTGTGTGAGAGCGACAGCGCCGGAGTCATAGAGACCATCAGGAACAAGATTAAAAAAAGTGTGAGTACAACATGATGGGCAAAAAAAATATTTATATATAGATCTATATATAGATACATATCTCTCTCTATATATTTATATATATATATCTATATAGATATATAGAAATAATATATATATTATATATATATATCTATATAGATATATATATCTATATAGATATATAGATATAAATGTATATCTATACCTATCTCTCTCTCTCTCTATATATATATATATATCTATATATAGATAGATATATATATATATATATATATATATATATATATATATAGATCTCTCTCTCTCTATATATATATATATAGAGAGAGAGAGAGAGAGAGAGAGAGAGAGAGAGAGAGAGAGAGAGAAAATATATATATTATTTCTTTAGTCGATTAGTCATTTTCTTTAATGCCGTTTTCATGCTGCATGACTTTTTTTTCCCAAGACTCTTATGAACACATCTCTGGTAAACACAAGACTAAAAGTGGTGCTTTAGTGTGACTCTTTGTGAAGGAAACTCAGTTTTACAGATCTGTTAATTGTTCTGTAATCTGTCATTGAATCAACTGATCAATAAATCGTATGAGTGTTGGTCGACTGAGACATTTTCTTTATTTGAGGATAGCCCTAATTGACTGTTGCATGGCTACTGTCAAAGTAGGGCAGCAAGAACACCCATTTACCCATATAGATTTTTTATTTTATTTTTGCGTGAACAAATTCCACCATCGCTGATGTCTCCTAATATTGCCGCCAGAACAGGCTGCTGTTCAGATAACAATGTTTGTATCCTCGGCGTCGTGCCTGCTGATGCAGCCAGCAGTGAGATCATGCCAAGCCCACTCACAGATTTAATTAGTGCTTCTGTGAAATGTGATCAACAGACTGGGCGAGGAGTGTGGGGGCTGGCGCGCAGCTCTGGGTCATTCAGCATGCAGGTTATGAGTATTACTGCTGTATTGATTGTGTGTGTGTGTGTGTGTGTGTGTGTGTGTGTGTGTGTGTGTGTGTGTGTGTGTGTGTGTGTGTGTGTGTGTGTGCGTGCGTGTGTGTGACAGATGGACTCCCAGAGGTCTGGCGTTGTGGTCGTGGACCGCCTACAGAGACAGATTATTGTTGCCGACTGTCAGGTGTACCTCGCCGTGCTCTCCTTCGTCAAGCAGGAGCTTTCAGGTACTCTGATGCGACCCACAGGCCGAAGAGCAACGCCCTTAAGTGTCTGTCTCTCATGGCAACCATGTCATTTATGGTCTGTATGACTGACTGCATGGAGATTGTAGGCCGTACGTTCATCTGTGTGGATGGTACAACTAAAGAAGAAGACGTGATGGAGATGTCACATTACAGTTAACGGGGTAGAGCACTTCACCTGATTTTATGTCGGAGCATGCTCAGAAATATTAATGAGGATGAACTTAATTAATGGAATAATATCACAACTGCTTGGGTGGCTGTGTGAAGTCAGGTGTGTAAGCATAAAAATACTAGTTTGTTAATTTTGGTGCTGACGTGTTTTTAGTTGATCAGTCAAGCGACTTCATATATTATTATAATATGAATACATTATTATTTCATACAAAGCTCAGGATCTATAATGATACGATGAGACACATTGTCGGTTTGTTCAAAATGTTCATACTGCACTGACTTTGTAATGATCCACGTTGTCATATGATTGTCGTGAAGTTAAACTGATAATATTTCCCTCTGAACTGTGGCATGAAAAGAAAAGACTCAAGTGAAGTACAAGTACCTCAGATTTGTACCAAAGTACAGTACTTGAATATATGTAGTATTCCACCACTAGTTGGCATGCTAACATTGGCTAATTAGCAATGGTGAAAAGTGAGTAGAGCACCAAAGTTAATACTAATTCATCCTGAGGGGAACACGAAGATCTGATACAAACTTCAAATGGTTGATGAGATATTTCGGTCAGCGCTCCACTGCTAGTGAGGCTAAAAAAAACAATAACTAACAGACTAATTGATCATGAATATGCTTATTAGCTGCAGAGATGAATTAATGACCTCCGTACTTATCCACTAACAGCTTACATCAAAGGAGGCTGGATCCTACGTAAGGCGTGGAAAATGTACAACAAGTGCCACAGTGACATCAGCCAGCTGCAGGAGGCCTGCCAGGAGAGGCCCTCGGGCCACCAGGAGTCCCTCTCGACGGACAACGCCAACCACAACGCGCCGGTGGAGAACTGCGTGACGGCCGAGGCCCTGGATCGGCTCAAGGGCTCCGTCAGCTTCGGCTACGGCCTCTTCCACCTGTGCATCTCCATGGTGCCGCCACACCTGCTCAAGATCATCAACCTGCTGGGTTTCCCCGGCGACCGTCTCCAGGGCCTGTCCTCCCTCATGTATGCGAGTGAGAGCAAGGACATGAAGGCCCCGCTGGCTACGTGAGTAGGCTCCAATTGTAAAAATATATATAAATATATAATTATTTTTACATAGAGAGACAGATTGCATTAGAGGGGGAGTTTGATCTGATGTGTACCATTGCTCACAGTGACAAATCCACACATGGTTATCACCCAACTTAACGTTATTGTCTTGTAACTCTTTGCCTACTAGAAACCTGTTACATAATTTTAAAAGAACATCACTGACATGACAATGTGATACATTTGTATAGGAGAAATATATATAGATTTTTCAAGGGCCAGTGTGTAGCATGTAGCGCCGTGTTTCTACAGCAGCCCATATCGGACTAAACCGAACACTGGTTTTTACTTGACCCGAAGGCCACCGTAGTTCTCTACATGCTTAAATCAAAGGGAGGGTTGAGCGGAGCAGCTGGATGCTGCAACCTCTGCAACCTCACCACTAGATGGCACTAAATCCTACACACTGCTCCTTTAATCCATTGAATCCTGTCCCTCTGCAGAGCATCTTCTCTAGTAACCTTCTGCTATCACTGTTATAGTGTATATTAGGGCTGTGCGGTATACCGGTTCAACCGGTATACCGGTTTCAAATTTCCATACGGTATGAATTTTTCATATACCGTCATACTGGTGCATAGCCATAACAACTGTTGTCGCTCTTCGGCAGGCAGCAAAATATATTGTTCACCACAGAGGCCGCAGCGGTCGGAGCTACTTGTTGTACGGGTATTGAGATGGAGTCATGGTTATAACTTTATAACAACAATTAATAAGCTGAACATGGAGGGACTTAGGACCATGGGGAATGTAGGTGAAAAAAACAGGAAAGACAGCCTCGCGAGCGGTGAACAGCTGTTCAGTTGGCCAGCGGTCCTTTTCGGCGTCAATGGGTACATCCCAAGTCTCTTAATTGTCGTTTCCTCGCTCCTCGATCCTCGCCTGAACCGGAAGTTGTTCTGCGCCGCCATATTGAAGGCCGTCCCAAAGCTCTTATTTCTGTCTGAGGAGCGAGGATCGACGATCGAGGAGGCATCTCGGAGGAGCCATGAGCGAGGAGGGAGAGAACAGGCTTCCAGGAAGTGTTTTAACGCTGGACACGCCCCCTCACTGTTCATCAGTTATCTGATTGGTTGGACTGATCGCTGGAGTTTCATACCAGAGTGAAGACGATCACAGATTAAACTCTCTATATATTTGATTTGTTTTCTGAGTGTTGGGTTTTTATGAGTGATATCATTTAAGTTTAACCTGAAACATTGAGGCTAATAAATTAATTCCAGTGTTCAAGAGAAACCATAATCGCCATAATTGCAAAACATAGACGCAAATAATTCATAAATAAAACAAACGCATTTCGCCGGTAGAAATTGGCCGTGCGCGTATAAGCAGGACACAGAACACAGTATAAATACCACACACTGTGTATAAATACTCAATGCCGTTTGTTAAACAGGTAACTACAGAGAGAAAACATCTCCACTCTGTTAGTGGTAATAACGGTGTCTTTATTAGTATAAGTAGTAGTTTAACACCATTAAATTAACTGAAAACATTATACGATCATTTTTATTAATATTTTAAGTGGATTTTTATTGGAATATGAGCTAAAAACTGTCCGTGAGACTGATCATGTGTTCAGACACAAACTCCGTTAAAAGTCTCTCCAGCTGTTAAAGCGACTAACAGCTGATCCAACTGCGATCAGCTGATCCTCCGTCATCAGAAACAGACGTCGCTTCACGTGACGCTTTCGAGGAAAGGACGTCTCATGTCTCTCTTTTTAAAACATATGTCCTCGTTTCCTCTATCCCTGCATGGTTTCCTTGCGTCTCTCCATGCATCCCTGGTGGGCGGGACTAAGACGCAAGGAAAAGACGCAAGTGAGGGAAACGGGGATGCGGTTAAGAGACTTGGGATGCACCCAATGAATGAATGTGTTTACTCGAAAAAAAAATACCGTGATATACCGTGAAACCGCCAGAATCTTACAAAATACCGTGATATGAATTTTTGGCCATACCGCCCAGCCCTAGTGTATATAATAATAATAATTAAGAGGCAGCTAGACTGATGGAGGCTTTTGGCCTGATCTGAAACTAAACTTTTGATGAAAGGTTAAAGGTCACTCTCAGAATGTTTTTGTTCTTTTATATGTGAAACACAGACCTACCTTTTTTTTATTTAAATAAATTCTATAATGCCATTATATCATACCAGTGAAACATAAATCCTCAGTGTAATACAGATTCTGATTGAGCTTCAGATGCCACGTTTCATGGCAACTGAGGTGATTGTCTCCCGTTGTGCTGTCCAGGTTGGCCCTCTTGTGGTACCACACAGTAGTGCTGCCTTTCTTTGCTCTGGACGGCTCCGATACACACGAGGGGCTGCTGGAAGCCAAAGCTATTCTGCAGAGGAAGTCGGTGGTTTACCCCAACTCATCCCTCTTCATGTTCTTCAAAGGACGGGTTCACAGGCTAGAGGTAACGTGCTGCCGGCTCGGGGTTGCCAACAACTGGTGACGGATCGATTAACTCGTGAAATACAAATGAGCCGGCACAGCAGTCTCTGTTCAAAGTCTCGTCAACGGTGCTCTCTCCTCTGTCCATAGTGCCATATCAACAGTGCTCTGGCCTGTTTCCATGACGCGTTGGAGCTTGCGTCAGACCAAAGGGAGATCCAGCACGTGTGCCTCTATGAGATCGGTACGTGATCGCTCCTCAGGTTAGTTGTGAAATGCTGAAACCCGGCCGTCCAGCACAGGGAGGGACTCATCCTGTCTCCGTCTGCTCGTCTTTGCTTCAGGTTGGTGTAGCATGATCGAGATGAGTTTTGAAGACGCGTACAGGTCGTTTGAAAGGCTGAAGAATGAGTCGCGTTGGTCGCAGTGCTACTACGCCTACTTGACCGGAGGTAAGCCCGTCACGCACCAAACGTATGCTGTTTCTACTCTGTATTTTTTTTTTTTTTTTTTTCATCATCTCCTTTTGTGTGTCTCCCAGTGTGTCAGGGTGCTTCGGGCGACCTGGACGGAGCAAGCGGGGTTTTCAAAGAGGTGCAGAAGCTGTTCAAGAGAAAAAACAACCAGATAGAGCAGTTCGCTGTCAAAAGGGTGGGTTACGCTGCAGATTTAACCCTTTTTCTCTCTCTTTTCAAAAAGTCATCTCAAGTGTGTCACAAAAGTCCCCCCCTCTCCCCCCTCCCTTCTCTGTCTGGTTCCCATCTGCAGGCTGAGAGATTGAGAAAGATCTCGCCCACCAGAGAGCTTTGCATCCTCGGCGTAATTGAAGTGCTGTATCTGTGGAAGGCGCTTCCGAACTGCTCCTCGTCCAAACTGCAGATAATGAATCAGGGTGAATGTAACCTTCAGGTTTCATAGCAACATGAGCTAGCTGCAGCCGGATTCCTCTGAATTTCTTTCTCTCATTTCCTCTTTACGCCTGTTCAGTGTTACAGAGTCTAGATGAGGCTTCGTGCAGAGGCCTGAAACACCTCCTCCTTGGTGCCATTCACAAATGTCATGGGAATATGAGGGATGCCGTTCAGGTATCGGTCTGCATTCAGCACTGAAAGACTATGCAGTAAGTCAACCCTTTGAATGTCTCTCAGCTCTCTCTCCTGTCCATTTTTACATGTGATCCAGTCCTTCCAGCTGGCAGCTAGAGATGAGTACGGACGGCAGATCAACTCATACATTCAGCCGTACGCCGTCTACGAGCTTGGATGTATACTCCTTGCAAAACAGGAGGTCAGTCCGCTGCACGCACACAGCATTCGAATTTCTGTTCATTCACATTTTGATTTTGATTGTCCCAATGGGAACACATGCTCAGTTATAATCTGATTTTTTTTTATATCGCAATCCAGACTGTGGGAAAGGGGAGATCATTGCTACTTCAAGCCAAGGTAAAATATTTACATAGCAATTGGCTAAATTTAGAATTCATATAAATTTCCCAGATAGTGTGAGAATGATATTACATATTACAAGTGACTGACCAGCTGTCTGTCTGTCTGTCTCAAATGTTTTAGGAGGATTTTACAGGCTACGACTTTGAGAACAGGCTTCATGTCCGCATCCATTCAGCCCTGGCTTCTTTGAAGGAAGTAGTGCCTCAGTGACTCCAGGAAGGGAAGCTACAGTAGCTCAAGCTATGCTCGTGGCTTTTTACACCCCCCACGTTTGAAGCCATTCAAGATAACTGTATGGCGTCCCTAACCCCAGTGAGATTGTCATGAAGTGTCATCTCTGTGCATTTTGGGATGTGCTACTAGCTTAGCACAAATTAGATGGAAATGGCTAGCCTAACTGTGGCTAGTAAGTTACTAACTACGGCTAACAACTCCAAAGCTATGATACGGGTCGATATCAGACGTGTCTAGTTAGCCAGCAAGCTAGTCCTCAACTTGTCAAGCCCACCAATGGGACAGGACTGTTGAGACGATGCCCGCCATGAAGCAGTTGTTGGTGAAAAAATAGCTTCAACCGCTTGTTAAACCACAAGGTTTTTTATAGCGTTTCATACAAAGTATACCCAGTATATATATGATATCCTTGGGGTAGTTGGAAAGTCCAATTTTTTTTTGGCAGAGCTAAGCTAGCTCTTTCCCCCTGGCTTCCTGCCCTAGCGCTAAACTAGGCTAAACACGTCCCTGGCCTGTTTCTGAACAAGATGCACAGAGGTGAAATTGATATCAATCCATGACTCTGGGCATAACGACAAACAAGCATATCTCTCCAGATCTTTGACTGTTCCCACAAGTGTTTTCTTCGCACCCAAATGTATCAGCTAGCTAGTAACAATTTTCCTCATTAGCGTGTGTATTTGGAGGACTTCAGTAATGCCTCCCCCTTCCTTCAGTGAGTAACCCAGCACATAAAAATAATGTTTTAATAAAGTTTATTAGATATATTTCCCTTAATAATAACGTTACAATGAGTAATAAAAGACACAGGTATTAGTGTTTTCACATTCTCTAAAATGCAGTTGACATTTTGAGCTTCAATAATAATCACATATCCTGAAAAAGGGAAATAATTGTCAAATTGAATATTTACTTTGAGATATTCTTATAAAGGACTCCTTACTCCATGGGTGCTTTTCCTGATTACATTTTCAGACATGGCAAATGGGTGTTGAGTCATATCACAGAGGGGTCACTTACTTTATTCACAATGGAAATAAAATGACAAACTTGTAGTCAAATTAGTTACCATGGGAATAGTTAAGTAACGTTACTAGTTGCCTAAAATCACACATAGTTACAACTCGGCTGCTCTGAGTTAGTCATTCACATTCAAGTAGTTAGACATTATAGTAACTGAGAAATCACCACATTTCACGATGCCCTAATGATGTTTTTTTAATGTGAAAACACCGGGCATTGATCCTGTGCACTATGCATGGTATGGCAGGGTAAACGGTGGCTTTAAGACTATTGAAGTCGAATATACCCGTATGTCCATCCCTGCAAATACATATATAAGGTATTATAATACAGTACACTCTGTACTGTAATGTTACCGTTGAAAGGTGCTGTTAAATGTCAGCCTAATAAACATATATTACTAGTGACTTATTTTAATAGTGTTTTAGTGATACAAGCTTTTGAATTAGTCCATAATAGTGACAAGTTTATTTATTATTTAAAAGAAGTTGTACTTTTGCCAGTGTCATTTACAGTATGCTATTTTAATTTGAAATCCTGCGAACAGCAGGATAGACTGCAGCGATCAAGCTGATTCAGAAGTAGGATCTCCAGTTGGACAAAGAATAATATCTCTGTGATGAGAGGGATTTTAACAAACCTCCTCGACACAGTTCCACACTGTACATAAGAATAATTCTGTTCAGGGTATCGCTTTTTATCAATGAGCACTTTTCTTTTTTTTGTCATGCGAGCAATATAAGCGAAAGAGAGCATCTTACAGTAATTTAAAGACTCTTTCAACAATGACTATCTGTGTTTTTCATCCCATGTTCAAGGTTGTGGACATATAGATTCCTAAACTAAGCTGGCATCCCTTGTGGCTGTGATGGACGTAAACCGTGGTAAATGTTGAGGTGACCACTGTGCAGGCGGTCAGTGCGGTGCAATTGACGTAACGGTGAAATGTCAGTGACCCCACCTTGCTGTACCAAATACTTCTGTCACTGAAAGAGTTTTTCCTTTTGTCATGAGATTTTGTTGAAATTGGGGTTACATGTCCGGGTGATGGTGTTCCAGTGTGTCACTGAACTCTACAATAAACTGTTCTCCATTAATCTAGCCTGGTGTGTGTGTGTGTGTGTGTGTGTGTGTGTCTTTGCCTCTGGGTGCTTTTTTGGTTGAATTGCATACAGTTGATGTCGGATGTGTCAGGCAGGATGCGATAATGTGTAGGAATTCACATGAAAGACCACTCTAATCTTCTACGAAAACATTTTTGATATTTTTGTTAAAATTCTCATTACATCCTGGCAGCAATCACTGAATCAAATGCTCTGACAATATATATATATATATATATATATATATATATATTCTTTTCTGTTTTATTCCACTTTAAACTCCATTCCATTTCAGAGGGTAATATTGTACTTTTTTACTCCACTACATTGATTTGACAGCTTTAGTTGATCTTATCAATGCAAATTATAATCAAGAAATAGTGATAAATCAAGATGACGATTATCACTATGATGGTTATTGTGTTTATTATAGATTAAACCAGGCAGCAGTATCTGAAGTAGTTACAATTAGCTCCACCTATTAACAAATCTCTTTAACTCAAAAATTCAAACGCTATTGTGATGATTTCACGCACATGTCTGAAAGGATTTAAAGATGAAGTCCTGATATCCACCATCATATCTTAAGGATCTCATAGTACCATATTACCCCACTAGAGAGCTGCGCTCACTGAATGTGGGGCTGCTTGTGGTTCCTAGAGTCTTTAAAAAGTAGGATGGAAGCCAGAGCCTTCAGCTATCAAGCTCCTCTTCTATGGAACCAGCTTCCACTTTCAGTCCGGGGGGCAGACACAGTGACCACATTTAAGAGTAGACTTAAGACTTTCCTCTTTGATAGCGCTTATAGTTAGGGCTGGCTCAGGTTTGCCCTGGTCCATTCTTTCCAGCCCCTTGATATGCTGCTATAGGCCTAGACTGCTGGGGGACAACTTAGGATACACTGAGCTCCTCTATCCTTTTCTCTCTCTCCTTCTGTATGAATTCATGTTCTATCAATGCACATTACTAACTCTACTTCTTCCCCCGGAGTCTTTGTGCTTTCTCGCCTCGCAGGTTTCCATGGATCGTGGTTGCATCTGGACCCTGGTCCTGCCTCCTGGTTCCTGCCGTGACCCTACTGACGCACATTCTTCTCTATTTCCCCTTCTGTATGAATTCATGCACCATTAATGCACATTACTAACTCTGCTCCATCCCCGAAGTCTTTGTGCCTTCTCGCCTCGCAGGTTTCTATGAATCGTGGTTAAATCTGGACCCTGGTCCTGCATCCTGCTGTGGTCCGCCCCGTCACCTACTGCTATTATTACATGAATCATTTCTGTCATGTGAATTGAATGTGTTGTAACTCTGTTACAACACATTCAATGCTCTGTTACAACACATTCAATGCTCTGTTACAACACATTCAATGCTGTTCATTCTGTACACATGACATCTATTTTTGTACTCTGTCCATCCTGGGAGAGGGATCCTCCTCTGTTGCTCTCCTGAAGGTTTCTTCCATTTTTCTCCCTGTTGAAAGGTTTTTTTTGGGGGGAGTTTTTCCTGAGTCGATGAGAGGTTCTGGGACAGAGGATGTCGTTGTGTACAGATTGTAAAGCATTTATTTACACTGTAACAATCTGAACTGTAAATGAAGTCTGCTACTTTTGCATTTAATTCCCCACTAAAACAAAAAAAAAGTAGAAAACACAATAATTTATATATAATACAATATTGCTGGAGTTTATTACGTTTTTCCTCAATCATTTATACAGCGGACGTTGTAAGACAAATAATATTAAGAATATTTGTATTCCAAAACTGAGGTTAGCCCATCAAACACCAATACTCATCTCACATGTAAACACACAGCAAGAAAACCAATCAAGTAGTATTCTGTTAAAACAATCATTCATGTCATTCCTCAAGAATTATTATATTTATTTTTTACATCCAGGTGGAGGCGCTGTAAGACAAACAAACACAACTGGTTTGTGAATGTTTTCATGGAAACTATAATATCTAGAAGCAGTGATGAAGCTGCTGCAACATGTAAAGACTTTGTTGTTGTCTCAGCTGTTTGTGGAGCAGTAGAAAGAGAGTATAAAGACCTGGTCCCGCTGTGTTACTCAGGCTGCACTACAGCGTCTATTCACAGGCGCGATCCCACTGTTGAGCGGCACGGGGGCTTTGACCTGCTCCGTCTCTGACCTGGGTCGGTGCACCCCTCCTTAGACGACCTGGTGGTCCCGGGCTCCCCCAGGAGCACCATGTCGATACCGAACTTAGTGCGGACCCCCGATCGGCATAGTCAGCTGCAGCTCAGAGCTCCTGAGCTCAAACGATCCTCCAGCCTCAGCCTCCCGGTGATTTGGATAACAGGCGCGCGCCACCGCACCCGGCGAGGACCAGAGACATCCATTGGGTTCTTGTCTTGTACAAATGCTCCGTCATCAAAAAGCACAACGGCATCGAGCAGCGGAAACACTGAAAGTGTGAAGTATTTAAACGGTTTCCAAAGCTCAGCCACGAAGAGGCAACATGTTCCCTCGTGACCGCGAGACAGCTCAGTGTGTGTGTTAAATAGCCTCGGTCGGTCCGTTTCCATGGCAATTACTAACGCGCATGCGCATGTGTGTGATTAAGCGAGACAGAAAGAGACACGTTTTCATTATTTTCTCATATTTTTCAAACATATATTTTATTTTATTAGTACTATAATTTGTTTTGATATTTTTCCGTGTTTTGTTTCCACTCAGTGCAGCTCTAATGAGTTGTAAACATGACGTAATCTGTCTCTCAATACTCTCGTTAACGAAACAAATGAGAGAGTTTGGGGTAAAAACTAAATAGTAAAAGCTGATGAGATTAAACATGCTGGTTTCACATACAGGTGTTTTATGACGAGACAGCTCTGTTTAACACAGAAAGCCCAACTAGATGGAAAATGAAATAAACTTTGTTTTCATGCAACGTTGTTGAATCTAATTATGTTCTCCCTGTAATTTATCACACGGTGTTTGTGTGTAAACACTTATTTATTTATTTATTTAACACTGTTATTTATACCGCAGCAGATCATAAATATCATAAAAGCTAAATTGGCAACGTTTTCGATAATTACAAGACATTTACTCTTTGTGCCAAAGTTTGTGTTGATCGATGTTTGATGGAGGAGGAGCCATGAGGACATTATGATGGAGGGTTAGATGGAGGTGAAAAGCGGTTTGGTCAAGACTATGAATTAATTTTAAAATGAATAAGACGATTACATATATATATATATATATATATATATATATTGTAGCGACCCTTGGTAAGGAAAGCTACGAGACGTTAACTTACTTGTTTTATTAGTGGACAGTACGCAGCCTGCGCCAAAACAACAACCAAGCTTTCTCTAACATGCTGAACAATGTGCTCCCGGTCACAGACTCACTCTCAACAGGCTAGCAGCACAAACAACAACATCCCACCTCACTCTCTCTGCCAATCCCAGGTGCGCTCATGTGTGCCGCCCACGCCCATAGGTAGCCGGGGTGATTGACAGCTCTTACAGCTTCACAGGTCATGAGACCATCACTGACCTCCTGAACTCAGTAAATGCAATAACCAATCTTATCTTGAACGACTTCTTCCCGTAAACACAATAACACTTATCACATAACAGGTTAACATTACATGTCACTGAGTCCGTTAGACTATATATATAGATATATAGAGATATAGATATAGACATATCTATATATAGATATATATAGATATAGATATAAATATATATCTATATCTATATAGCACTGTCTCTATCATGAATGAGGGAACAACATGAAGTTCAGCCTTCAGCTCTCTGCGTCATCAACACACACAACCAAGGCCTTCATGTTCCTGTTATTGATCACGACGTTTGAAAAGTGAAGATTGTTTTTGTGTTCAGTACTTGAAAATAACAACATAACTAAAGTAGATGAAGGTAAATAGGCAAGAGGCCATGAACGCTTGGCAGAAGGAATGGGATACATTATTAAATTATACAAAAGTCAGTTCAGATTAAACAACATAAAATAATATATTGTTACCACTGGGAGGAGGTCATCATAACACGACTCAGATTCAGGCATGCAGCTATCAAAAACGTCAAATCAAATTCAATTCAATTCAATTTATTTTTGTATAGCCCAAAATCACAAATTACAAATTTGCCTCAGAGGGCTTTACAATCTGTACACAACGACATCATCTGTCCCAGAACCTCTCATCGACTCAGGAAAAACTCCCCCAAAAAAAACCTTTCAACAGGGAGAAAAATGGAAGAAACCTTCACGAGAGCAACAGAGGAGGATCCCTCTCCCAGGATGGACAGAGTACAAAAATAGATGTCATGTGTACAGAATGAACAGCATAACAGAGTTACAACATGTTCAATTCACATGACAGAAATGATTCATGTAATAGTAGCAGTAGGTGACGGGGAGGACCACAGCAGGACGCAGGACCAGGGTCCAGATTTAACCACGATCCACAGAAACCTGCGAGGCGAGAAGGCACAAAGACTTCGGGGATGGAGCAGAGTTAGTAATGTGCATTAATGGTGCATGAATTCATACAGAAGGTAAAATAGAGAAGAATGTGCGTCAGCAGGGCCACGGCAGGAACCAGGAGGCAGGACCAGGGCCCAGACCCAAATCGGTATCTGTCTGTCTTTCTGATCAGTATTCAGATAATATAATGACATGACGACACACTCAGATACAGGAGGTGGCGGTATGCACATGTAGTTGGTTAGTGATCTGCAATAAACACACAGAAGAAGAAGAAGACTTCAACCAATCAAAGCATCATTACACAGATGCTGCGCTCAGTAACTGTTAACTAATGGCTAACGGTAGCTAACGGCTAACGGCTACATCAACACCTCCATTGAACATGGAGAAAAGGAGAAATAACCACAGAAAACATTCACTGTTGAAGTTATTAGTTGTATAAACATATTAGTATTACTTTATTAACGACATAAGCAACCCTGTTCAAAGTATTACTTTAACATAAACAACCCTGTTCAAAATATTACTTTATTAACAACATAAACAAGCCTGTTCATAGTATTACTTTATTAACGACATAAACAACCCTGTTCATAGTATTACTTTATTAACGACATAAACAACCCTGTTCATAGTATTACTTTATTAACGACATAAACAACCCTGTTCATGGTATTACTTTATTAACGACATAAACAACCCTGTTTAAAGTATTACTTTATTAACAACATAGACAACCCTGTTCAAAGTATTACTTTATTAACAACATAAACAACCCTGTTCATAGTATTACTTTAACAACAACATAAACAACCCTGTTCAAAGTATTACTTTAACATAAACAACCCTGTTCAAAGTATTACTTTAACATAAACAACCCTGTTCAAAGTATTACTTTAACAACATAAACAAGCCTGATCAAAGTATTACTTTAACAACATAAACAACCCTGTTCAAAGTATTACTTTATTAACAACATAAACAACCCTGTTCATAGTATTACTTTATTAACAACATGAACAACCTGGTTCATAGTCTTACTTTATTAACAACATGAACAACCTGGTTCATAGTATTACTTTAACATAAACAACCCTGTTCAAAGTATTACTTTAACAACATAAACAACCCTGTTCAAAGTATTACTTTAACAACATAAACAACCCTGTTCATAGTATTACTTTATTAACAACATAAACAACCCTGTTCATAGTATTACTTTATTAACAACATAAACAACCCAGTTCAAAGTATTACTTTATTAACAACAAAACAACCCTGTTCAAAGTATTACTTTATTAACAAGGTTGAAATAGAAATGAAAGAAGGAATATAAAAGTGAAACCAAGGGATTGTCACACAAAGAACAAAGCTACTAAACTGTCTCATTGTTCAGTTTCAAACATGCTGAATTAAATACGTTATCCCATGTTAAGGTTGAATGAAAAAAGCTCCTAAAGCAACTGTCGTATGCTTTTATTTTGTAACTTTGTCATAAATGTTTTGTAATTTTTCATAATTAATATTTTGTAACATTTTCATAATTGATATTTTGTGACGATTTCATAATCCATTTGTGTAGACTATTTCATAATTACTGTATGTTTAAAGTATCTCAAACAGTATGTTTAGACCAGTTCATAATTACCGTATGTTTAAAATATTTCATAATCGCTATGGTTACTGTCATATTTACCGCGCGTTTAAACTGTCTCATAATCCATGGGTGTATAAATCGTACCAGGACATGAAACAAGGACAGTGAAACAAGGACATTGAACCAGGACATGGAATTAAGGACATTGAACCAGGACATGGAATTACAGACACTAAATCAAGGAAACGATATGTTACGCAGTCGCGGGGGCTCACGCAAAACCAGAAGCAGACTGGCGCATGGTCGCAGCAGAATGACGCACTAAAAATGCGTCCCATGGGATTTATAGGGACGGGACGTGGCCACGTGACGGGACTTGCACAGGTAGACACGGAGGAGAGAGAGCTGCTGCGCAATTCTGCTTCATGAATCATTTGTTATTTTTCATACCGTGTATTCAAGGTGTAATTGTTTTCTTTTCAAAGTAAATACTTTTTTACTGTAACTTCGAACCAGCATTCGGCTTGTTTATTAGTGGATTCATCATTGGGGCTCGGCCTCTTCGTTGCGCATCTCGAAGGATATACTCTTCAAAAGCTGAGGACCTTATTCTTCACACCCACGAACAATGTCTCATATCCCTTTTTGTTGTTATGCTTTATATGCAGATTATTATCTGATCATAAGAATTTGCAGACAATAGTTTATGAAACACCAGACAACTCAGTGTGACCTAGAAGTGTTGACTTGATGATAATCAAAAACACTCAGACGTCCCACTAAAGTCACCAGTTATATTAATTACTGTTGTGGCTGAATTTCTTCCTTTTATTGCGTATTCTTCTCGATGATGGCTAATTTCCTTAAAACCTAATTCTGTATAAACTTCACAACTATTTCCTATCTGACTGCTAGTGAGGCGCCACAGGAACTCACTTACGGGACCTCAGTAATTGAGCACCCACAGAATACCAGAGAGATTGGATCAAAGTTCAATTCACGTAGATTTATTTGCAATGCACAGATTACAAATAACTCGAGTTGCTGTCCGGAAGTACAACCCACGAACATTCAGATTGACATAGTTTTTATAATGACACATTCTGATTCAGGTTCAGCCCCCGGTCCCACCCCTTAACCCCGCCCTCTGCGGCCATTTTGACCTCGTATTAGGTGACCTAATGTCTCACGCACGCCATTTTAACCAGTTGACGCCATCTCAATACCGAAACTGTTTATTTTCCCGTGCTATAATATTCCCCGGCTACTAGCCATAATATCCACAACAGCTGAGCCTAAGGCGCTAACTTATCGTGACCTTGTCGTCTTCTGCCTTCACTGGGCTCTCTTCTCTGTACCTTATCTTCTGAGTCTGTCTAAACCCCCCTTCATAGTTTTCCTAAGCGTAAGACATTTATTAAGCATAAACATAAAATATTTTCCTTCAACATTACTGTGTGGAGTCTATCATTGCCTGTAAACAAATAAAAATGTTCCCTAATAATAAACCTTGGGGGACAAGGGAGATCAAAGCTGCTATTAATAGGAAGAAAACTGCTTTTCTCAGCGGCGACAAGGATATGATTAAAACTGCCCAAAAGGAATCAAAAGCAATAATCAAACAGAGTAAGCATAAATATAAGTAAAGGGTTGAAGGACAGATGTCCAATAGTAACACTAGGGGCCTTAGGAACGGCATGACATCTATTACTGGTTATGGGACCAGCAATCCCAGCTTCCCTGGTGCTGGGATTGCTGGTCCCATAACCAGTAATAGATCAATGTAAATGAAGCAAACCAAGGTTTGATGTATTTGATTTCTCTGCATCTCACGAGAGCATCCTCTCTTCTATTGCACTGAGTAGCCCTGAGGACTGTAGCCCAGCCATTCTAATAAATGTTGAGGAGGTTCGACAGCAGTTAAAGTGTCTTACGGTTAACAAGGCAGCAGGCCCTGATGGTGTCCATCCACGCACCCTGAAGGTCTGTGCTGACCAGCTGTGCTCAGTCCTTCATTCTATCTTTTCCTCGTCTCTGTCTTCATAAAAAATTCCAGTAATGTGGAAAACATCTTGCCTAGTTCCAATCCCAAAGACAAACAGTGTGAGGAGTCATAGTCTTACTAACCTGAGACCGATAGCCCTGACGTCACACATCATGAAATGTTTTGAAAGGGTTGTCCTGGGTCACCTGAGTGGACAGGTCTCAGTCTTCCAAGATCCCTTGCAGTTTGCATACAGGAAGGGTGTAGGAGTAGATGATGCCCTACTTTTTATGCTCCACAGTATTTATAGTCGTCTTGAAACAACTGCCAGCTCTGTTAGGATCATGTTTTTTTATTTGTCTAGTGCTTTTAATACAATTCAACCACACATTTTAGCTAAAGAAGCTTATGAGTTTTAAACTGCACAATACAACTATTGTTTGGGTCTTGGATTACCCTTTGTCTTGACCACAGTTTGTCAGGCTTGATAAACTGTCTGACACTATCTTAACTAAAACTGGAGCACCACAGGGAAGAGTTTTATCCCCCTTTTTATTCTCACTTTACACTATAGGCAGAGCCATGTAAATGTAAATGGTCTGTACTTGTATAACGCTTTTCTAGTCTTCCGACCACTCAAAGCGCTTTAACACTACATGACATCATTCACCCACTCACATACACTGGAGGCACAGCTACGGGAGCAATTCGGGGTTAAGTGTCTTGCCCAAGGACACATCGACATGGGCTAGTGGAGCTGGAGATCAAACCGCTGATTCTCTGATTGAAGGACGACCCTGCTCACCACTGAGCCCCTTTAATGGGGCGACTGTAGCTACATGTGTCCTGTAAAATCCTAAAGTTCTCAGATGACACTGCCCTGGTTGGTCTACTTACCCGAGGCAATGACCTGGCCTATAAACGGGAGGTTATATTTTTCTCCCCGTTAAAAAGGTTTTTCCTGATCCGATGAGAGGCCCTGGGTCAGAGGATGTCGTATGTGTACAGATTGTAAGGCCCTCTGAGGCTAATTTGTGATTTTGGGCTATACAAATTGAATTGAACCGAATCTTTTGTCAGCTGGTGTGATGACATTTTTTTTAAAACTAAATGTTGGAAAGACCAAAGAGTTGGTTATTGATTTCAGAAGGAAGGAGGAGGTCTCCCCAGCGATAATTGCAAGTCAACAGATAGAAATCGTCCAGTCATATAAATATCTTGGGGTCTATCTGGACAGTAAATTAAACTAGAAAAATAACACTGATGCTGTATTTAAAAAGGCTGTCAAGATTTTTCTTATTGAGGAAGCTGAGATCCTTTGATATCAGCAAAAAGTTTCTTCATGTTTTCTACCAGATGATCTTAGCTTGTGTCCTCTTCTATGCTGTGCTCTGCTGGGGAGGCAGCATCCCGGCGGATGATAAAAACTGCATCAATAAGATGATCAGAGAGGCTGGCTCAGTGATTGGCCTGACCCCGGACTCACTAGAGGTCACTGTAGATAAAAGAACAAGGGCCAAGTTAAAAAAAAAACAACATTCTTTTAAAAGGCCATCCACTACACTGTGTTTTTAATGGACTCAGCAGCTCATTTAGTGAGCGGCTCAGGATGGCTCACTGTTCTACTGAACCACTCAGAAGGTCTTTCTTTCCAGCAGCAGTTAGATTTTTTTAATGAACACCTTTAGAAGTGGTTTTTAGATTGATGTCGTTTAATCATGTTTCATATGGCCTTTTCTGGTGTTATTTATTTATTCTTTGTGATGTGTTTTTTGGTGGTAAATGAGTTTCCCCACTGGGGATTAATAAAGTTTTTTTCAATCAAGATGTCAAATAGACATTCCCATTAAAAACACCCAAAGAAAACAAATGAAGATTACTTTTCTTTCACCTCTTTTATTGTCACATATACTGTATGTGTGTTTGTACAAGTCTACCAATAGAATAAATAATAAAATAATCAAAGGGCATTGCAGAGGTGAATTTTATGTGAGGGAATGTACCTCTGTTTTCAATGAGCCATCACACTAATGATGTTAACGAATAAATCAGACAATGTACGAAAGCAATTTAGTGATACACCCACAGTTGTGGTCTCGACCAGTCATGAAATTTCAATCCAGAGTGCTCCTTCTCTGAGACCGATAAAATTCAGTCAATTATGAGACGAGAACTTCTAAAAATGGTCTTGAGACTGTACGAGACGAAGACGAGTCCCAGAACACTGCTCTCTGGGATTTTTTGGACTTCAATTTCAGGAACGAACCGAAATAAGAAGGAAAACCAAGAGAAAGACGAATCAACACGAACTGAACATTCTATGAATAAATCGATGCGAATATTGACTTCACGTTCAGCCGGAACACATCTTAACACTTTACACAGAGCGAGTGCTGAAATGACTGATAAATCCACGAGACTACAATCGTGACATCCTTTGATTCTTAAACATGAGAATTAGTTTGCTTTCCTTACATTTCAAAACAAAATAATTTGTTTTTACTGACTAATGTCCCGGAATATATGCAAATTTAACATCCATTCACACTCTGGTAATTAGTAATTTATGACGATATGTTGTATATCAAATGATTAATTGAAGTAAATTGCTACATCAATTGATAATGATAAAGACTTCAGCCTTATTTGACTGTGTACTCATCAGCTGTATGTGAAATACAGCTAATGAAACAACATTTCCCGCCGGTAACATCAGCAGCAACCCTCGCACACAAAAATACATATTTCAGGTGTGAGGTGAGCGGTCAGGAGCCTCCGACACTGGGGCTCCTGAGGCCCCACCAGTGTCTGGCTTAAGGGCACTTTTGACATGATTCAGCTGAATCACCGCCCGACAGCGGTCCTTTAAAAAAAAGTCCCGGAAGAAGAGGAAAGTCTTTAACAGAAGTGGAGTCAGAGTGTTTGACCTTTGACCTCTGCCATGTCGCTTTGCAGCTGCTCGCCCGCCAATCGCAGCTCCTCCCTCTGTCGCAACAGTTGACCTCGTGCCTCCTGCAGCCGCTCGTTCAGCTCCAGATACTGTTGACACTGCTGGAAGCGCAAGTCCACATCGCTGTCTGAGGGCCGGTACGAATCTGATGAGGGAATGGGAGAACCAGTCAGTAAACTACAAGAGAACCGGTCAGCAAACTACAGGGTGAACCAGTCCGTAAACAACAGGAGAACTGGTCTCCACAAGTGTGCTGACCTGACCTGGTTCTCCCGTTGTTTACTGACTAGTTCTTCTATAGTTAAAGGCAGAATGAGTAGGATTTGACGGTTGTGGTTTGTAAACACAGCATTCAAAGCCTTGCTTAACACTAGACAGCGATTTTAGAGATCTTCAGTCTAGCAGGATATATATATATATATATATATATATATATATATATGTCTGAGTGGACTCACCTTGTCCAGTCTTCTCCAGGATGCTGAAGACCGGGTCGTTGGGAGCAGCTCTGTTGATGTCCTCCAGGATCTGGTCCACAGTAGGGGGCTCGGGACGACTGGGCAGCACCACCCTCTTCTTATTTTTAGAGCCGATATTCATTCTGCTGCAGACAAAGCTCTACCTCCTACAAACAAACATGTTGGGGTCAAGACTTGTATTAATGACAGATGCAGAACATGCGTGATGGAGTGTTGGGCTATCCCCAGTGTATTACCAATACGACTAAATATACAATACTAATTATATTACTAATGCAGCACACAGACCTACACGTGTAAGCGACCCCATATAAATAAATTCAATAAGATAAAATTGTGTGTCGGTGTCGGGTTACGTGCAAAGTTACGTTTCGTAGCGAGAGGACTAAAGTACATTTCATACCAGCTTTGTGTTACTCTCCTCTACGATGCTAACGCTAGCTAGCTAACGCTGAACCGGTCTGCACGTAGTAATGTTTGAATGTTGTTAAAGGACCGGAGGGTTCAGACATCTTCGGATATCATACAGGACAGTGTTGTGTTTGTCACGAGGCAGTTCGAGTATAATTTCCATAACTGTTAAACGGAGTTGTGCGTTTCGTTTGAACGAGCCTGAAGGAAAACGTCAGCAGTGTTGTCGGTGCTCACCGGTGTTTCTTCGTCCTGTTGAAAGACAGCGGGAGGCCCGGCACCGATAGAGACGGCCCCTGCAGCTCACACCGGACGGAAAGACGGTTAATCGGCGAAATGCTGCTGAAAGTAAAGAAATTGTTTGGAGAACACGTCCCAAGCACGTTGATGTGTTACATGCCACGTCAGTACGTCAACAGTGGCTACATAGGCCACGCCCTCACGAACGTCATAAGATTGTGGATTCGTGTTTGGTTGAAAGCTATTACTGATAATTTACTATAATTTAAGTATTTGACGTGTTTCACTAATATCCAAAACATATAAGTCACATATACAACATTACTTCGTTTTCATGGTCATGAATCCCATTTAAATACAAGTATTTCATACACACTGTATGAAATGCCTGCAAAAACTAAGGGCATTCCCAGCAGCCTCAGATGATATTTCCTGCTCATTTTTAACAGCAAGCATTTAGCTCACAGAACCACTGTGTCTAAGAGGTCTTGTTTTGCAGTTCTTCATGCGACAGCGAGGGAAAACATTTTGTTTTATTCCGTTTATTTCTTATCATAATGTAATTGTCACATCAAAGTCATAATCTCATTTATGTGTATAAATAATACAAACACTAATGAAAACTAAATAACGACACACAGTGCCACTGATGCGAAGCACCCGAAGACAGGCCCAGAGGAAAATGTCCAATTACAGAGCTGCAGCTCCTTCAGATGTTAAAGTGCGCCATCTCTCCATGAAAAGGAAACTACAGTTTCAAATGGTGTTAAAAATAAAAGAATCTGCAGCCTGCTAAATGCGAGCACACGAGTTTGTGAGTTATGAGCCAGTTTCAGGTGCTTTGCATTATTAATCAATAAAAAATGAAAACAGCAATAAGAAACTACGTATTAAAAATCTGTCTGTTTGCAGAGTCGATCTGAGTTTTTGATGTTACAGACTTGTATATAAATATAACATATTTGATGTAAAAAAAGGAAATCAGTCTCTTTGACATGGAATATTCTTCTCAATGGGATCTGTGAGGATGCAGCTCCTCTTCTTCACTTAAGGTCCTCCTCTTCCACTGCTGCTATCTGAAGGGCTGAAAAAAAAAAGAACAGTAAAGCTGCTGCTAAAGTAAGTAAAAAAACAAAAGGGTCCTGCATTATTTATGGATTCATGATTTCATAATCATTTCCCGATAACATTTCTTATAATTTCCACGGAAGTCTCCTGGAAAGAACACTAATTATTGGTAAAATGGAGACAGTGTCCACTTAATACACATCCAAAGCATTAGTTCCTATTAATTATTAGTATAACCATGCAGGTCATCAAAATGCAAAAGTGTGAAATTGATCAACTGCATATTTACTGCTGTTTAATTTAAAATAGTATCACACTATGCAGTTATTTCAAGGAAACTCCTTCGGAAATTATTTGAAATACTTAACGAAGAGGCATTTTATTTATCATTTTCAATTTTGGTGGTGGGTGGCACTACTTTTTAATTACATTTTAACCACCGATTAAGACATCATTCTTTCATATTCTGAATTCTGCAATAAGACATTTATTTGTTCAATCTCATGATCCTGAGACAAATCTCCCACTAAAATGAAGTTTTATTCTCTGTGTCCATCACACTACAGAGAACTGATCAACACACTGTATCTGTTGGCAATGAGAAACACTAACCCGAAATATATTTTTGCCGAGACATTCAATCTGATTATGTGATTAGCAGCGGTATAGCGGCAGAGTGGTGGTGGCAATGGTACATGCAGGCCTAGTTCTAGACTGCTTTGAATGTGGGGCAGTAAGAGAAAAAAAACTGCTTTGTGTTTTTATCGAAAGCTATCTCCCAACGAGTACACGTAGGCTGTGTACAGTAAGGCCTTCTGCAAGGATATGGATTAGCCAGCAAGTGGGGATCAAAGTAGTCAGCTAGGAGGGTCAGGGGGCATGCCCCCCTGGAGCAAAAAAGTTTGCTGTATCAGCCTTAATTTGACAGCTTCTTGTGTTTTTTAGCTCACAAAGTCTGTAAATAGCTCTTAATAATTTTGCATTGCAGCACTCCTCTCCCTTTTCTTCCCTATTGAGACACTCCACACCTTAATACTCTCTCAGCCAGTCACCTCACTGGTCTCATAGCTCTGAAACAGCAGTGTGTATTCAGTGGGAGGGGTCCAAGTACATGACAGTACACTAAGTAAGACTAATCCTAAAATGTATTTCTATCTATACAATACAAGCTTGTTTCCCCATGATTCCAAAGATTGCATTTTGTGATCTTAAGATAAATGATGTTATGAAAAACACACATTTGTTACGTCAAGATCACAAATCAAACTAATTATAAACAACAAATTACAGCCAAATATTTCAACAATCTCTATTTATTTTTATGTGATCATGAAAAAACAAGCACAAGTAGTTATGTTTTTTGTTAGTTTGTCTCCACTTACCATCAGTCTACACTGAGCTCATCCTGTCGTGCAGACATAGAACAGACACGCAGCCAACAATTAAAAACAAGTTATACTTTCACATGAAAGAAAACACCTCTGCTACGACTGGAGACGTTTCTCTACTGTCAAAACTACACGACCCAATAACACTCCGTGCATCAGTTTCATTGTGATGAGAATACATCAAGGACCTATTCACTATTTACTAATAACAAATTCACTACTGGAATACCTAAAATGATCTATTCATTATTCTAATCATTACATTAAAAACTGGCATTATAATAACAAACTGCATCTAAAATAATCCCGTTAACTCTAAATCTTCAATTTAGCCGCTCAACTAACGTTAGAACGTTAGAACACTGTGAAAACACATCCCCATGCAGTACTACACAATAATATTACAACTAAACGACACTTAACATTTGACATATAGCCTTATGTGATTCATTTTTTATCAATAAAATGAATGAGACATTTTAGAAAGTAAAAAAATTATATAGCTAAAAATTAGAAAAGTCACCTCTAACACCATTTGTTCCACCAGGTCCGGTGGAATTTTATTACATTTGTTTATTTAATAATCTGCTAAAACCCAGTCTTATATAATTAAATAACGATTATTTTCCAGGTTATAATCTCTCAAATTATTTTTTTGGCCGTCTCCATGTCGGATTCAGTAGTTGTTGTTTAGTCGCTTTTGTTCTGTGTGATATTTTATAAACCATCCATCCATCCATCCATCCATCCATTGGCATCCGCTTATCCGGGGTCAGGTCGCGGTGGCAGCAGGCCTAGCAGGCCGACTCAGGCTTCCCTCTCACCCGCAACACGTTCCAGCTAGTTCTGGGGGATCCCGAGGCGTTCCCAGGCCAGCTGGGAGATATAATCCCTCCAGTGTGTCCTGGGTCTTCCCCGAGGTCTCCTACCAGTTGGGCATGCCTGGAAAATCTCTAACGGGAGGCGTCCAGGAGGCATCCTGATTAGAACCACCTCAGCTGACACCTTTCGATACGAAGGAGTAGCGCCTCAACTCCAAGTTCCCTCCTGATGTCCGAGCTCCTTACCCTATCTCTAAGGCTGAGCCTTAGAGATAAGATTATTTTATAAACCAATAAGCACATTTGTAAAAATGTCAGTCAGGGAAGTGGATGTCCCTCAGCGCTGATGCTGCTCGTCTACTTAAGAGCAGCAGGTTGGGAGAGGGGGCTGTTCAGGTCTGTTCAGGTCTGCATGGAGGATCCTGTCAGCTCCGTCTGCTGCAACAGCCAAATCTGCAGCCCAGAACGACCGTAGGCAAGAGCTGCTTTAGCTTTCAAGCAACCACAGCACTGACGCTCTATGAGGGTCATATGGTGCTAGTTCTCTTCCACCACCACAATACAGTCACTTCTAACAGCAAACCAGTTGACTTACCATTCTGGTTAACCCAGGAAAAGCTGGAACAAGTAACAGGACAGCTGGGTTAGCATGTTTAGTCCTCACCTCTAATCTCAATTTACAAACAGTTCATTTTCTATTGTGTAAAATCCAGCATGTTCTCCCATCAGGACACTGAATTGTAGATACAGATCGAACTATGAACTCAAACTGCAATAACCAATGAAACTGCATTTATACTAACAGTGTCAAGACTTGCTATAAGGTCCCCCAGATGTAGCTACTACATGTAGCTAAGTGTTGGACAAAACAACTGGCCTGTTTGCAATCTATAATAATAATATATAATAATCTATTGCTTGTTATCTGACAGTTAGCACGGGAGCTAGCTTTGAGTCACCAGGTCATTACATTTTCACCCTGGGGATTTCATGACAATCTGGTTTGAAGTTCTTGAGATGCGAATCTCTGGTAATACTGAGCTGGAGCCAGAGGGCATGGTTAGTGTTAGGTTGTAAGATTTTGAACATTAACATTAGCTTAGCATAAATGCTGGAAGCAAAGGGAAACAGCAAGCCTGGCTCGGTCTAAAGTTCCGTTGATTTTAAGCATAGTAAAGCCTTTAAGGTGGACTAACTGTCAAGAGGCGGGGGGAAGCAGCTGTGGTTTACGTACTGGTTGTTCTTCGCTGGACTCTGATGGAGCAACCTTCGCTGCGGATGAAGCTGTTAAACTTTTGGTTTCGGGTTGAGCGGACGACGGCCCTGGAGTCACCAAAGCTTTATTCATCAACAGCGTGGTGAGGACTGGAGAGAAGGAAAGAAGCAACATTCAATCTAATATATTTTTTAAATGCTTAATACTGGTGTGTATCCACAATGTGCTGGTCTGTACCTTCCCTGGTGAGGTTCTCAGCGGCACTCATGGCCCTGCCGCTGAGGTCGCTCACCAAGTTGTCCACCGTGGCCTCGTGGCGGAGGAAGATGGGCCGCACCACTTTGTTGTAGATGATCTGGGAGCCGTTCCACGAAATCGGAGCCATGCACCACAACAGGAAGAGACACTGGAACCACAGAGGTCAGATTTAGATTTACTTGGTTTACTAGACAAATACTTCTTCATGTGTACCTTGATCCCCATTAATCAAAGCCTTGTTCCAGACTTCTACATCATCTTTGACTTTGTTAAGCGATTCTAACTACCCTAATGGATATAATTCACACATTTAGACCACAACAAGCATTTAAAGCAAGTCACAGCGTGTATAAGGATGGTTTGGCAATAAACCTGAGTCTTGAGCGTTTAAGATAAATTTAATGTTCGTTGAGTTCTGTATAAAAGATAACAGGTTGAAATGATTTGTCTATAATCATTGGTTCTTCAGTGTTTCCCCACCTTAAAAGCGTAGTAGAAAGGGAACCAGTAGAGGAAAATATCGGAGAAGAACTCGCCCAGACTGAAAACACCATACACCACCCAGTACGTCAGCCATTTTGTGTCGTCTTCTTTGCTTGGACTTTCGATGGCTTTGACTCTGCAGATACAAGTGGAAACAGCCTGTCAGAATGTTTCACGTGAGCTGAAAAATACATTTATCGCTAAAAAAGACCTTCAGAATTATTGTAGTATTGAAGTTTAGAGGGGAAATGTCTCTAGCAACTGCTATCATAGTCGCAAACCAAAAAAGTTGAAAACCATTGGTTTAATTTTTAACAATTTATTGTAATTTATAAACTTATCATATGTCTCTTTTATGTAAAAATAACCCCTCTAAATCGCTTGCCCCGTCCTTCAGAAACGAATCAGAATTAGTTCCTCAATTATAAAGCTTATATGCATATATCTGGTGTCCTTTGATGAGTAAACAAAACAAAAGAAAATTGTAAGTAAAGTAAAATATATTATCATTCCAGAGAAAATTGAGATGCAATAAGTATAGTATACTTTTTTATACTAGGCTATAAGTATAGCCTAGTATAAAAATCTAAAATTCAAAGGCTATATCACCATTACAACCAAGATCCAACGGATAATGATGCAACTGAATGTCTTCTCCTACTCAATTGGGCGTCTGTGGCTTAGTGGTGAGCAGGGTCATCCTTCAATCGGAGGATCGGCGGTTCGCTCCACTAGCCCATGTCGATGTGTCCTTGGGCAAGACACTTAACCCTAAATTGCTCCCGTAGCTGTGCCTACGGTGTGTGAATGGGTGAATGATATCATGTAGTGTCAAAGCGCTTTGCTTGGTCGGAAGACTGGAAAAGCGCTGCACAGGTCCATTTACAACTGTAATTGTAAATCTTATGAAAATACAATATTTTGGATACAATTTATAAAGATATACTCAGGTAGTCTCTATGTTTTGGCCATGTTTACTGTTTATATGTTAACTGTTTTACTTACTTACTAACACTATTTATGTCCATATAGCCATGTAGCAAATAACATAAATCTCCCAAAAACATTGAAATAGTGATAAACACAATGAACATTGATCAATATTCATATATGACCAAAGAGCTCCATGCTATTAGACAGATAAATGGACAGGTGTCATTAGATTCCATTTAATCAGTGGAATACAAAGGTATCAGGTACAGGCAACAACAGCACTTTGTTAAGTTTAGGAAAAGAGCGTAGTTGATGTTAATTTGACTAACTAACGACTCACCTTACTACCAAAAGACGAACCACTCACGTGACTGGCGAGTGACTAACGGAGCTCGTGACTAACGGAGCTCGTGACTAGCTACTCATGTGTGTTATTTGATACTAACACGAACAACTCACTTGACTAATGACTGACGTGACAAAATGTCAACGTTTACTTTTTGTTTCGCACAGGACAAAAACACTGGTCTCCTGAACAAAGGTCCTGTGTTTGAGCATCTTTCTCATTTATTGTCTTGATTGGAAAGCAAGAAAGACGTCTTCAATCAGGCCTAAAGTAGTTCAGTCCAAGATTGAGTTTCAGGTCAAGTTAAAACCTCCTGAATTGATCCAAAGTCAAATTTAATTAAAAAAGTAATTGATTTTCTGAAACGCTCAATCCCTAATTCCACTTTTCTGCTGGATGGGACAGCACAACTCGACTTGAATCCCTCGGAACCTTCTTTTTTGGGGTTTTCCATTGGCAAAAATTGTGGATCGTAACCGAGAGATTTTGTGGTACCACCTTGATCGAGGTTCAGTAAGCGGAGACGATTCTAACACTGCAGAACACCGATTGGTCAACCGTGTGCCATTTTTAAATAGCCAAGCCACCATTGATAGCGATCACATCATTTTATTTACTCGACCTCGACCCAGCCTGCAAAACAACGCCATGGTCAACCGACAAAATTGTTCTGTTGGGTTGCGCTGTGTTGCTTTGAAGAAGATGTCGCGGCAGTTTTAATGTGGCATCATTACGCCGGTCAGCTAAGAGTCCCGCCTACATTAAGGGGGTCCTAACTGCAGTGGAAAAAAAAATTGACAACAGCACCATTAACATGAACTGATTATTTTCTGCATTTTCCCCAACAGAGTCTGCAGCTCTCTGATGGGATGTTTCTTACTGCGATGCTCTCTGGGACTCATAATTGATTCCTCTGGTAAAGTGTTTTTCCACTTCCTGTCTCAGGTTAAATTAGGAGAGTTTCAGGATTGGTCCATGTCTCTGGGAGTGATAGAAACACAACAAGCAGATCTGTAACTTAATAGAAGAAAAAAAAATACTCACGAATAATATGCTGGATAGGCAAAACCAATCAGGTTGCAGAGGAGGGCGGCACCATATCCATACACCAGGTAGAGTCCGGTCAGTGAGACGGCACCTGGACGAGACACACAGGAGGCACATTGATGTAGATACATTTAAAAAACAAATGTACTGACAGGAAGATGAATGTTTGCACACAGTGTTTCTTCATATACTTTTACATTTTTTAATATATGACTCTATCACTTCACCATCCAATAACAATGTTCGTTGTTTAATAATCATTTTAGGGGAGTGGCTTTGGAGGGAGGCCTGAAGGAAATGGGCTGTCAGTGTTGGCGAAGTGGCGACTTCCTCGCTACATTTAGCAACTTTTGAGTTTGTGCTGCGAGCTGCTTTCATTACAAAAGAGTTGGCATCACTAGGCTAGGTTTTTTAGTTGGATCATCTTTTTAATCTAGCGTGCTCTTGCTTGTTTCTCAAGATGTTTAACATACGTATACAAATACACACATACATATACACACAGACATATCTACACAAAAATATATGGACATTGAATATACATATACATTTGTGCACATGTATCCATTACCCTACATATCCGTATACATACACTTAATTATATATTTATTTTTTTGAATATACAGACAAAAGAATAATGTATTTACATCCATTTAATTGACCTTTATCAACGTCCAATGTCTGACTCCCCTCTCTCCCCCCATTTCCTGTCGACCCTTTCACTGTCAAACTGTCCAATAAAGGCAAAACAAATGGGGCTTTGTTTGGGGCTAAAATCTGTTCGAAGTGGCTCCCCGGCTTTAGAGGGTCATCAGAGCAGCAAGCATGGATGTTAAAATGTCCAAGAATCAGAAATGTATAGAATCTGTGCAGAATTAAACACAAACGTTCCGTTAATTCACTGATGAAACTGAACTAGGAGGTCTACAGAATAACAATCAGACAGCTGTGTTTCCTTTAATAAGGAAGGAAATAACTGACCGACTTCTAAACACCACAGGGATTCTCCGACTAAGTCTTCAGGTATTCAGACTCAACCTGACCGTGTGAGTGAGCACAGCAGACAGACAGGAAGTTGTGTGAGCAGTGTCCTACCTCTGATCAGCTTATGTGGCGGTTCACACATGGAGGCCGGTCTGCTCGGCTCTCCGTCTCCCTGGATAATCTCTTATAATGATACAGCAGGAGGACGCAGAGAGAGTGGGGGACACTGTGCACCAGGCACTACAGTGACATCATGCCAGTGTGTTACTGATCCACTGTATGAGCATCAGTGTGGTATGAATGGACTGCTGTTCCCCGCTCAGTGAAAGTCCTCTGCTTAATACTTTACGGAACAAAAGAGCTACATTTTTATTGTTCATTTATCATCTTATGTATTTATAATATCTGCACAGTCTGATACAGGGCGTCACGGCAACTCTGGGCCACCACAACCTTCCTGCACCTAATTGTCCCCATTAAATCATGAGCGGGATCAATACTTTTAGATAATATCAGGTGTAGTTGTTAACATTTTTATGTTCCACACATGAAAATGCAACATCATGCTTTTTTAAAATCTAAAGCGGATACAATGTCATTACATATAAAATAACAGAAGTTCCCATACTGTGCCTCGCTCTTAAACCAATCTGAAATGGGCTCACAATGGAAACTCCGGACCGATATACCTTCAATTGGTAATTTACTAGAGATTCCAGGACCTTTGCCAGGCAAGGCAGTTTTGATATAAGTCTATAGTTGTTAAGATTGATCTTGTCACCTCCCTTAGGCTACAACATGAGCCATTTTGCAAACTTTGGGGGCTATACCAGAGGAAACAGAAAGATTAGAAAGTTATTTTCAGATATTTTGGGCCGAGACCCTAAGATTAAGGAGATCCAAATCGTCCTCACCAGTGCACCTCCTGGGTTCAAAGAAAAGGAAGGCATCTTAAAGTACACTTGAAGAGACAGGATATAGGTCTAACAGAGGTCTGTGTGAAACAGGAGATGTTTCTCAAGGTCATGGAATGATTCGAACAGATGAATTTCAAGGATGGTACGTCTTCGAATCCCGCTGAAGGACTGCTCCAACGTCAAGGATCCTTTGAATTTGAGTTCTTCGTTCAGAGGATTTTCAAGGATGCATGGGTGTATCCTCTGCGCTCCAAAAAACACCCACAATCCCATGCGCACAACGCATTTCCTGTCCCCCAATTTGGAAAGGTGAAATAGGCAGGTAAACATTCAGTTATCTCCCCTCAGCAGTCCGCCTAAATCTGCTTCTGAACAAACTAAAAGCAAGAAATTGCCTTTTTAGATCTACAAGACTCGCTCAGCGACAGGCTTGTAGATCTGAACTTGTAGATCTGGACTTGTAGATCTGGACTTGTAGATCTGGACTTGTAGCTCACCACCGCAGAGAGAAACAGCAGGGTTGGGCCAGCATATTCATTTCATATTCATATCTAATGTGGTGATTAAAGGGGATTTTTTGACCAAACCAGAGTTAGTGACTGTTGCAACAGTGGAAAGAGCGAACCAAGACAGCTTTGTAAGTTTTACTTTGTTTCTGTAAAGTTTGAATGAAGTGTGTTTCACAATTGTCAAGGGTAAAATTGCTGTTTTTCCAATGGAGGTTTGTGGCTTTGAAGAGAGCATATTAATTGTATGTTTTGTACATTTGTAAATTAAAACGATTGTAAAAATGCCTTTTGATTTTATTTATTTTTTAATTGGCCTACATGTTTTGAGTCTGTGTATATCGTTTTGAGGAATGCAAAAATCAATATTCAGTATTATGTACTGAGCTAGTAAAAAAACAATAATTTCTTCCACCCACCGGCACACTCGCTAGACTCAATGTGCGCTAATAGGAAGGAGTCTTGTCTAGCCTCTCTAGGATCCGACTTGGAAGCATCCGAAGGAAGCATATTTGAGCTTCACACCCTGAGAATACATAGTCATCAATTGAAAAACTGGATTTTATACATACGGCCACGCTACCGCCCCTCTAACTTCTGTCGGTTCTGAACAAAGAATAACAATGTATTACCACATCAGAGTCATTAACACTCTTCTTTACATGATTCCGTAAAAACATCTGGATCTGCCTGAGAAACTTATATTTAAACATGATCTGAACAGGATTCTGATACTGAAACAAGCTTCTGATGTTTAACGTTGATCTGTGTAACTTTCAGACAACCCTTGTTATTAATGATATTTCTATTTCATTTCATATTCCATTTCTAATCTAACGTCAGACTCGCATTACGCCACATCATTTGGATTTTCCCAGAAAAAACGTCCTGACTCCTAGGCTTTTATATGCAACCGGGAAAGTCATGGAAAGGTCTCATTTTTTAAGTTACTCTACATTCTGTTCGCATAACATCACATTTGCATGTGTAAAAAGTTACACATAGAACCTTTAAATGAAAAAATTCTAAACATTTCCTGGATTTGAGTTGCTTTGAATTCCCTCAAATTGTGCGTCTACTGGGGTCACAAACAGTGATTGAATCAATTAAAGCTATCTGGGCAAGATGTTCCGGGGAGGAATTTTTAACATTATAATTTAGAATACCATGAATCATGAATACCATCTCATGAAGAGCTTTATTTTGTTGTTTTTCATTGTTTTGTATTCCAAACTGAGTAAAACAACAAAGTTAATTTGGAAGAAGCTACATTAATGAAGTCTAGGCCTGAAACAAAACAAAAGAGCAAACACTTTTGCTATTTCTACATTTTGGAGCAGGATTGTGTCTTAATCATGGTTTATTTAATCTGAATGCTATCCCCATCCCCTCCCCCTCCCCCCCATGTTTGGATTATCAAAAGCTTAATTCTATATTTTGTTTTATACTAATGAATCTCCTATTGAAATGACCAAAAACATTTTCTGTGTCTGTTTCTGTCAAAACACAAAGATTCTTTTATAAAAAACTTGAGATCAAGTTACCTCAAAATCAGCTGCTGTGCCAAAACAGAAGCAAAGAAAGATGTGCGTTTACAAATGGCAGCTCAAACTGGATGTAGACAACACATAGACATCCATTGTACTGCTATTTCTTTGGCCTGGGCTGAATCACATGTGGGTGTCTCTTACCACATTTGACCCTGAAATGTGTTACAAAATCAAAATCATTGGAGCTATCAATAAAATATCGATAAGATCCAGAAAACTTCACAGAGTTGTTCACAGAGAGCAGCTGTTCACTTCAGCCTCATGTTCACTGGAGGATTAACTGAATCCTCTTCAGTTATCCACTAACAGGCAACACGAAGGCATAAATGTACTAAATATAAACAGAAAAGTGGAATCGTCAGTAAAGTACTTATGATGAACCGATGAGGGTGAACAAAAATAGACAACCAGGCATCACGTACCCACTGCAAGGATCTTCTTCCTTATCCCCGTTTTCTCCTCCAACTTCCCCAGAAAATCAGTGACCACGTTCTTCTCATTCAGGAACTTGTCGGCTCGGTCTTTGATGGACGAGAGGATGGTGAGCAGGCCCATGGTCCTCAATCGGGTCCTCAAATAACAGAGGAGTCGAAGGAAGAGGACCTGCAGTGGCGAGGAAAACACAGTCTATGTAATCCTCCGACAGCAACAATCTGCTTTAGAGAGGTGAGGAGAGAGGGGGAGGAGGAGGAGGAGGGAGGGAGGGAGGGAGGGAGGGAGGGAGGTGGAGGAGGAAAATGCCTGGAAATGAAACAGAGAAGAAGGTGGTTCCGGTTCTCACATGTAAAGGAATACAAGGGTTTATATTTATACGTATGCAGATGATATCCCAGTTTTTATTTTAATTTTTCATAACTCAGTCAAATTAACCTTAACAACCGGTTCAGTGCATTTATAATTTTTAAATGGTATAAGTAGAAGATGTCTGATGATACGATAAGAAAGGTAATGAGAATATCTAATTCCTGCTCCCGAGAGGATGAACCCTATAGATTTCTATCAACCCCTTAGCTTTCCTCTACCGCCACCCTCAGGATAAACTATCATATAGGGGCGAGGGGGAGTCTGATAAGAGGGCGTTACCATCCATTTATTTATTTTTAGATTAGTCCCAATTGGTCGACTCTATCTCAGCATTATACGCCTTGCAAGATTTGGGCTGATTTTAAACAGTAGATGGAATTTGAACCATTTTTCTACCAAGAAATGCTAATACATTTGGTAAGAAAAGCCAATATTAACACCAGCATTGATGCGTTACATCAAAGCCATATTATTTAGTTTAAAGGTTAAAAAAAAACATATTTAAATGTGCAGCTACTCTTTAACATTGATACATATGCAGAGGATACACTGCAGTCTCTAGGGGACACTGTCAGGACTGAGGACAGTTAATCTGCACACTGTATGAGTGAAGTTTTGTTGTTGACAGTGACAGGCTCACTCCACCTCCTCCTCCCTCACACCTCCTCCACCCTCAGTGGGATGACAGGACGACATCTAGCAGCAGAGGGGATGAGCCTGACAGCAGGAATGCGTCCTGCAGGCCAAAACATGTCTACAGCTGGCTGATAGCAAAACCTCCAACAGACTTTCACTGCAACCTGACAGGTATCTGCTGAGAGGACATGAGAGGATACAGAGCCATTAAGTACACTTTATTCGTCTGCTGCTACATCTTCTGGGTGAGTCTCTTTGTTTGGGACAGTCGGGATCAAACACTTTACAGATTCATTAGTGTGATCGCTTTCTTATGAACGTGTTGCACAATATGGTTTTACAGCAAGTGATTTCAACACCACAGTTACACCATTTCATAGGGAAAGGACGGTCGAGGAAAAAAAAAATCACTGTGACAAAGTTGAATTTCCACTGAGTTTAAAAAGAAGCTCTCCATTTATGGACAAGTGAAAAAAGTCAACAAAACTGTATGTTTTTTTATTTTAAAAAATGTATACAAACAGTTTACATGCATTGATTTAAAGCCAGAAATAGAATTACCTGTACACAACATGGTATCCACATACTTTTGGCCTGGGTGTGTTTTCATGGAGTAAAGTCTTCATGCTTCAGCATACAGTGATATTTGTATGGAAGACCATATTTGCAAGGCAAAGAAAAACAAAAGCAGAAGTAATGCAATGTCAAGTCAAGATTATAAGTTGATGAGTCAACAAAAATGTACAAGGTGTTGTTCGACCATGTTGGAAAGCAAACGTGTTTTTATCTGTTCAGAACATCCTCAGTGGAAAGTGAACATAAAAAAGGTCAGAGGCTATTTGACATTTAATTCACATGTTTTGTGTATTTTATCATATATTCACTAAGTCTATTTCCATTGAACGCTGTCACGTTTTGTTTTTATTGATACACCAACTTTTCCACTTCGGCTAATCATTATGGGTTTTTTTGCTGTATTTCCAGTGTTTTAGGTTTTTTTTATGTGTAAATTGAAAATTAAATTAAATTAAAATATTTTACCCAATTCTGTTCTTCCAACTGTGTGGCAACAGTTATTGGGCACACTCTCCTGTTTTTATTTCCTTGAAAGAAGATCTCATATAACTATTCATTCTTATAACTTTTCCTTGGAAAGGACTCTGTAATTGATTGTTCTGTCAAACTGCTGTTTCCATGAAGGAGAAGAATGAACAGTCAGACTCCTTATTTCACCTCTACACTTGCAGAAACACGTCTACACCAACGCAAATCTCTGTCTCGTTTTGACAATCAGCACCCAGATGTTTTAGATGGATATTATATCGGGAGAAATAGCTCCAAGATGGCTTTAGCCTAGCTTAGCACAAAGACTGGAAGCAGGGGGAAACTGCTAGCCTAGGTCCTTTCCAACAACTCCAAAGTGGTCTGATGATGAGGACACATATCTGAAATAAAATAAAAGGATCAGTTTAGAATATTTTGTCACAAAAATATTGTGTCTTATTAGCTAACGTGCTAGTTAGCAGTCTCTCCTGTAGTAAGCTGGGTTTAGTTGACAGTGGAGTCCAGACACAATTCAACCCCAGAATGGTCTGTAATGTATTAAGGCATATTAATGGGTTATTGTGCTTTGATATTTTTTATGTCTGATTCACAAGAAATCTGTTTGTCATGGGGGTCAGGTTCTGATAAAATAATCTGTTTCTCTGTGACTCTGCAGGTTGTGAGCGCCGTCCTCGCAGCGGTTGGGATCTACGCCAAGATTGCAAAAGAGAAAGGTTGGTCATAAAAAAAAGGCTGAATTATCGATGTGTAACTGCCCTTTAGTGCAAAAGTTATTCTATACGTTTTCATCGTTAATTCTTTCCAAACGGTGGCGGCGTCGCATGTGACGAATGATTGCCGGTACATTTTCGAGTCCTACAGAGCTCTGACATGCTCATGCAGAAGTTGCAAGTAAGGCGCCTGTTTTTATTTGTGTAATGTGCAAGACGGAAGAAGTGGAGCTGATGTGGATGCTTTTCTTTCAGGTTCACTGTGAAAACAGTTCTTTGCTTTCAGAAGGTGCACAACGACTTGTAAAAACAAATCTGATAAACTCCAAAGTTTCAGTCCTGCAATGAATATAATTTTTTTAATATCATTCAAGTGTCATACATAGGAATCTAACTACATTACATACAAAATCAATAGGGTTATAATGGTGTTTGTTTGTTTGTTTGTTTGTTTGTGTGTGTGTGTGTGTGTGTGTGTGTGTGTGTGTGTGTGTGTGTGTGTGTGTGTGTGTGTGTGTGCTTGTGTGTGTCAGGTTATAAAAAAACATGCCTGATAACATTCCTGAGGATGAACAAGAAAAAGTGAATCAGACATGTTTCAACTTTTACTTGCAGTTACGTATGACGGTTGCCAATTCAACTGTGTGTGTATGTGTGTGTGTGTGTGTGTGTGTGTTTTGTGTGCATTCATGCGTAGATGTGGTTGACACCCTGATGTTAGATCCAGCTCTGCTCCTGATCGTCGTTGGCTTGGCGATGTTTCTCATCACGTTCCTCGGATGTTTTGGGGCGCTGCGTAACGCCATCTGCCTGCTGAAGACGGTACGACCAATCACGACGCAGTTTGATTGGTGCGATTTTTGTGTTGTGTGCCGCCGATGCCGAGTTCTTACTGTTCCGGGCATCGGTTGTTTGCTCCTGCAGTTTCTGGGAGTCCTGACGGTCGTCCTCCTCCTGCAGATTGCCGCTGGGGTCGTGGGATACCTCTTCACTGACATGGTAATTTCCCGCTGCTCTCATGAGACAGGAAATAAAGTCACTATTTCCTCTTGCAAAACCCCCAAAAATACTGTTTGAAAACACTTCCAATAAACCATTAATCTCACCGTATCGTCGCTTATCCAAGTCCAAGTCCACAGACATAAACACCTGGCAACGAATTTCCTTCTGAAGTCTCCAGTTGTCTCCAGGATCACATTTGGCCATGATGATTCACACACGTAAACACTCACAAGGTGAAAACAATACCAGCGTTGCTGTGGCTGCTGGTGACAAACTTAATGTTGTTGATCAGGTGATGGTGAGAACGGAGAGGCTGATGCTGAAGGCCATCGTCCGCTACAGGGAGGACCGGGACCTGGAGAACGCCATCGACTTCATCCAGAAGAAGGTGAAGAATGATTTGTGTCCTTAATGATTCAAGAGGCAATGTCAGGCCTTTCATAATCCACTTTGCTGCTCGTGAGAGCTTGTTGTGTTTGCAGTTTCAGTGCTGCGGAGTCGAGAGCTATAAGGACTGGTCCCATAACGTTTACTTTGAGTGTTTGGACACCAACCCCAGTCTGGAGGCCTGTGGAGTTCCCTTCTCCTGCTGCATTCGCCTACAGAACCAGGTCAGTCTGTCTGTCTGTGTGCGTGGTCGCCAACAGGTTTATGAAGGGACGTTTGCATGCCCAGAGTTTGAGTCACTTCCATCTCGGTCAGTTCCTGGAACTAAAGAATTCTTCCACATTCTTGTAGTGTAGATGGTCTTTTAAAAAACTTAACTTAAAGAAATATTATTTGGTTTGATGTGTTTTGGAGGGTTTCCCATAGATTCAGTTCAGGAGATGGACAGAACGTGAGGGGAAAAACAAAAAAACAACGACGTGAAATTACCGCTCACATCCAAGGTGTGTGTTATTTTCCCTCTGCAGACGGTGCTGAACACCATGTGTGGTTACGGGATGCAGCAGCTGGAGGAGCATACGGCCGGTCTGGACGTCTTCAACATCGGCTGCCTGGAGAAGATCGCCTGGTGGGCCAAACACAACCTGCTGCTGGTGGCCGGTCTGACCGGCGGCCTGCTGCTGCTTGAGGTAAACACTGCAGTCGGAGTGGCTGTTCTTTCCCCCCTAAACAGCCACAAGGGGCAGCACTGGGCGCATTCCACACTCTACAAACTTGTATTCCTTGTGTCAAACTGACACAAGGAATTTAAAGTGTTTTCAAAGTGTATTTTCTTCGCTAATATATGTCTGATTAACTGCCTCAGTTCTGGTAAAGTGCAGTGCACAGCTGTTTGCCTGAGCTTATTCCCAAACAGGGATATTTATTTTCTATGATATGAATTACTATTGAACTGGGAAATTCAGACTCCTGAAACTTGAGTCATGCAATCTGCTGAAAATGTTAGTCCAAAAGTCCCATCAGTCTTGAAAGTTACAAAATTGTCTTGCTCAACTGCAAAAATACAGAAAGTGTGTGTTGTACTGCATAAACAGGCTCCGGCTGTCACGAGCTTCAGTGAATCGTCAGGTTAGTGACAGAAAAGAAAAACAGACCGAAGTTGGGACAGAAGCAGCCCCGATCACTTTCTAATCTGTTTGTGTTTCCTCTGGCAGGTCTGCATGATCGGCCTGGCTGCGGCTCAAATCTCCAGGATGAAGAAAGTCCAACAGCTTAAGAACGCAAATGCACTCAGAAGCCGGCCGGAAAGAAAGGACAGCGACTGGTATCCCGCTTTTGCAGACTTCGATGACCGTGATCGTGGAGACGAATAATCTCAGAGACAGATTTCTCTAATCAGGGACTTTCATTCATTCTGGGTCAGATAAAAATAAAAACAGCTGAATGTTGATCAAATGTGGCGAGACATACTCTGTTCACTCTGAATTTATAGTTTGAAATATTAGCAGGGTGAACAGGTTTAACGTCTTGCACAGGGACGCAGAGGTGTTCGTGGTTGACTGCTACCTCATGTAAAACCATCTTTATCATATTTCCTACTTTTTTTGTCATCAACATTATGTGAAAAGATATATATTTTTGTATTATAAAAAGCTGTTAGTTGTAGATTAATTTAAATTGAACATTTGTTGTGTATCAGACTAGTTCGTAGCTATAACCTACAAAAAATGCGTCATAAACCTACAAACAATGCGTCATAATTCAGAGGTATCCCACAAAATAATATTGTATATGAACCAAGTAATCATGAACGAGTGAAGTATAAAAAAATGAAAAAGCACCCCCAGGGCGGACAGGAGGTGTGAATAAAGCTTCATATAGTTATTTCTCAAACTCTGATTTGTACTGAACTACTTAACAAGGTTGGAGGTCCCATGTTGAGGACCTCAACCGAGGAATATCCACCCAATCCCGACCACTTTATGCTATTTAAATTGTGGCTTTCTATGTATTCTGTAATGTAAAGTTTAGATTGAAGAAGTATTCCTAATTATTCGTGTAGCACTTCCTTAAAGCGGGCAGACTCACAAGAGACAAGTTAAAGGTCTAACTTTGTTCATACAAACCAGTGTAAAAATGACAGTTGGTTGTTTTACGGGGGATTATGCGTTGCTTTATCTTGTGGCCATGACCAGTAACTTTCTGCCGTTTACTTTGCCATATAAATTTGCATGTCAATATTTCTTTTCCAACTGTCGTTTTTTGTCAGAAGTACTTTCACACAGAATATGAATGCTATGCAGCAAAAAAAAGGACAAATAATATTCTCAGGCAAGTCATTCACATTTTTGTTTAAATTATTCGTCACGACCCCAGTGTGTTAAGGCCTTAAGGGGAAATTTGAAATAGATCAATAGGTTGCAAAGTTAAAATTAACTTCGGTTGGCTACCAGTCTAATGTTCTTCTGGGGACTCCTAGAGGCTGCAGTGTTAATTACACCTCACAATAAGACCTCATGGATATTGATGATACATGCTACCTTGCAGCTTAGCTTTAAATCCACTTAAAGCACTTCATGGTCTGGCCCATGTTACAATGTCGAGTTTAAAGCTCCTGACTTACAAGCTGCAACAGGGACCAGCCATTGTTTATCTCATTAATGCTAAACTAAAAAATGTCATACTTATTTGAAAGGCAAACAAAGGGACACAAGCTTTCCGTAAACGTCCTTGAGGAGAGAAACTCCCAGCGTACAGAGCCAGGGGACCCCATCAGTAAACCTGATTAATCCCCGTTGTTCCTCCCTCACTGGTTGAGTCTTCATTGTGACTTTAATCTGTGGTGGAGGATTAGCCATCGAAACACCTGTGGCTGCTTGACGTCACAGGGATTCGGTACCGTGTGTCCTCACGCTCGCTTCATTGGATTACAGCGCTCTGCGAGTGCGTTATAATTAGCAGCGGCAGAGCAGCAGGTTAGTGACGATATCGTTTTGTGCGTCCAAGTTTGACTTCCTTTGTATAAAATTACACTTATCTTCTGCACACATGGGTCCAAGCGCACTGGCGCTTACCCTGGATTCAGCTATTAGTGAATTTTATTCATTTATTATTATTATTAATTTAGGCTTTGTGTCCATATAGTGTTTTATATAACGAGCCAATGTTTGTTTTTCCAAAACGCTCCAACTTTTTTGTGCGGCCACTCACGCTTGAGTTGAAAATCTCACGTTGAGTTTGCTCTTGCGATACTTTAAAATGCTTGAGTGGAAACATGGCTTCTCTCTCTCACTCACTTGTTCACTCCATCCACACTTGCCAAAATTGAACTAGGCAACATTTTGCTAGATTTAACTGGACTGGAAATATTCACACAAATTGAATTCGTCCGCACAATTGAAGGTGGCGAAATGCCCAGTCACATTGCCTTTTAAAATGACAAAATATATTCATATTGAAGTATATACTGCTCCACAAAATAAGGCATGTTCTACAGTTACAGACAGTTATGGGACAAGAGTTAGTGGTACAAACTCACGAATAGACTTGATTAGCTAGTGACTGTGGCTAGCGTAAGCTTTTGCAACTGATGATTTATGGTAAATGGACAGCACATCATCAAGTTTGTAGCAACACCTCAAAGCTGTTGGATTATGTCTTGTATCATTAGTTTACAAGTCATCTTTTTAAATTCAAGTTCCAGATTATTTTTCATTTCAACCACAAAAAAATATAGCTAGCTGAATCATCGTTTCTCTCTGTAGGCCTATATACAAAAATTTAGTTTAGTTGAGAAGAGCTTTGCCAGAGTTCAAATTGAGCAATCCCATAATGTGTTCAGGACTGGAGGTCCAACACGAACCGCAACTACACACAATGACTCCTTTTACATGTCTATTTCTGCACAAAGATAAAACATGTAACTCAGACAGTTTTGTAGTTGTTGGGAAGGTGGATTTTCTCTTTTGATGGAGGTACAGGCTAGCAGTTAGTAGTCATCGTGACGTCATCCATTGGTTTGTGGACTGCCGTCTTGAAGCCTTGAGTTCGGCAATTTCGCTGTCGCCATCTTGGATTACAGACGTCGCCATGTTGGTTTTTTTGCAACCAATGACTGGAAGTTACCGCATTTGGAATGCAGAGGAGTGACGTAGAGACGCCGTGAACGGCTCTGGTAGTGGCAGCCACTTGTCAATCACAGTAGCCCCGCCCTAAAGCATACCCTACTTTATGGTCTATTTGACTCTAATTGGACCATAATTTACTAAATGAACATCATGCTGTATTGAAGATGACTTGAAACTAGAGATTGAGACTGTAAACTCGTGTTTACAATGTTTACTAAGGGAATTAATCAAGTAAGAAGTATGGTCATTTTCTCATAGACTTCTATACAATCAGACTTCTTTTTGCAAACAGAGGAGTCGCCCCCTGATGGTCAGTAGAGAGAATGCAAGTTTTAAGACACTTCCGTATTGGCTTCACTCGGCAGAACCGGAGGCTGCCGCCTGGTTCAGCCCCTACAAATCGCCTACAGTAACATGTCACTATCACTGTATGGAAGAGAGTATTAAGTATATTAGTGTTAACACATTTATTTTTCAAATACAAATTTACATAAATTACATTAAATCCCAAAACAATTTTTCATTTAAAAAAAAAAAAACACCAACAAATGAAGTATGTAGGCTACATAATGGTTTGATGAAAATAGTACTTTGGTAGCAGTTGAAAATACTGCAGTTTGTCGGTGTGCGTTGGCAGATGAACATTGAGGTTTGTGGATTAAAACGATGGGTCAACGGTCAAATTAAGGCAGGTCTATGTTTTCACAAAAAATTTGTCTTCCATGTTTTATCCACTTAACTAAAAATAATTTAAATTTATTCAGTTTATCCTGACTATCTTCCGAACCATCAGTTTTTACTCATTGGTTTCAGTTTTTAAGCGCTAGTAAAACCAATTTTACATCAATTAAATATTCTGTGAACATTTAGTTACCTCAAAGTTTTTCAAAAACTCACATTGTCAGTAATGACTCTGGACCTCAGACGTAGGTAAATAATTTGTAAACAACTCGAGGTAACACAATTAAGTGGTTGAGTAGTAACTAAACCCAAACTAGCATCTGTTCGCTGCAGCTGACTCTGGTAAGATTCCCATAATCCCTTCAGCACTTTGGACAGTACTTTGCAACATTCAAGTCAAGACAACAGGACAATATAATGCGGCTTCAAGTGAAGCCAGTTAGAACGCATGCCAGCATGCTGTCAAATACAAACGAGACTGAAGAAAAAGAAGGTTGAGTCTGCATGATAAAGAGCACTTGGATTGATTGAGCCGTCGGATTGGACGGATTACCCTTTAACCCTTCAACCAAGTCTGAGCGCAGGCAGCAGTGACCACCCGCCAATCAAATACATAGTTCAGCCAAATGTTCGTTGAAATTCCTGAGAGAGCAAAAGTGTTGTGAACATAAGGAACAAATAGCAGCACGAAGACGTTCGTTCTATCCCAGATAAAAGAGGGTCAATCGCAGTGTATTTTCAATTGCCAATCCAAAGTGATCCAACGTGATTTCTTAAGTTCTGGTAAGTCCAAATAAAGATGACAAGCAGTTAAAAAGCTCTGACAATTAATCCAGATACCGATTCACCTCTCCACCTAAAAATATAAGATCAGAACTTTTTGTTCAGGGTACAGTCGAGCAAATAAACAGCCAACTGCGAGGCTATCACTTAAAAAAAGTGTTGCTTACAAGGGTCTGGGTCAAGGTAGTCCGGATGTCTTACAGCTCCTGTTGGATGATCCCAAGACGTGCATAGGTCTAATGGGATATACAATCCATCCGGTGTGTTCTAGGTCTCCCCGGAGCCTCCTCCCAGTTGGACGTGCTTGAAATAATCTAAAAGGTTTGTCCCAGGAGGCATCCTGATCAGATTCCCCAACCAACTCAACTGGCTCCTCCAAGCTCTTCGTCTGATTTCTAACAGGGCTTTCATGCTGGAGCCGAGTGACCCTGTGAAGAAAACTAATTTTGGCTGCTTGTGTCTGCAATCTCATTCTTTCGGTCACTATCCAAAGCTCATGACCAGAGGTGAAGCTAATGATCATTCATTCCGTCATTCATCCTCCATCTTCCATTTGTCCATTTCAGTCAGTACCCAAGAGGTATTATGGTTTGATACCTAGCCCTAAAAAAGGCCATGGTTGCCGTGATTTAAACAGCTTCGAGTTGGCACTATCAAACCAGATGATGAACCTGCAGGTGCTTCCAGGAAAGTGTCATGTACCCATAATCCTCTACTGCAGATTAGACTCCTGTACATCCTGTTCTTCAACGGTAATCAGAGATTCTGCTGGATTTCTCTGCTTGATATTAAGCAACCTTCCCAGTTTTTAAATTCAGGCTAACTTGATTGATAGTTTCCATTAAAATGGTGCCTTACTCCTTTTGTCCAAGGAGCCATTGTTTTCTCTTTCATTCGTGAGCATGAGAACAAAGCTCCAAATTAAGCTCCAATCCACTTTTGGCCAATTAAACCACAGTTCCTGTCACCTAAACTGAACTCAAAGCAGCTACTGCTGCTCAAAAGAAGAAGAATCATGCTTTGTTACGACTGTCTTCCTTTCAGATGGCACGGTGAGATTTTCACCAGACTCAGTGGTGTCTTGAGGCGAGCTGCACGGGTCCGGTCCGATCACACCTGACAAATGTTGTAGTAGACGGTGTGTGCATGACTCCCGCCTGCAGAGTCGCCCATAGTCTCGAACATACAGTCTGTGTGTGTGTGGATCTCTGTCATTGGCACGTCTACGCTGTGAGAGTTGTTGTGAGCGTGAGGAGTCTGCGTCCCGTACGACGGTACAGGCTGGAGAGGAATTACAAAAAAACACACATTAGATTCCCATATGGATATTTTTGAATACCTAATATTTTCCTTCACGTTTTGGCCTCTCTATTTAAGGTCACCAAGCTGAGATGTTTGACATTTTCAGTTTTGCCGTAGTACCTTGGACAGTGTGCCAGAAAAGTGTTACATGAATCAAAATGTAGAAATTGGTGTCAAATATGAAGGCAAACAAGCTCACAACGCATGCTTTGAATGTTCTTCTCTGGTATTCAAAGTATCTTCTCTGGTATTTAAAGTATTTCATTGCCACCTACTGGCCTAGCATGCTTGTTTGAGCATTTGGAATCCTTTGTGAGTTCTTGAGTGGATGGATACATTTTATAAAACGGAGGTCGTGTGGACAGATTTTATTATTTTCTTTAAACAAAGGGGGAAATATCTGTTTTGAAAAATGTCCATATACATGTAGACAAGATATTAGTGAGCTAAGAAGGTGTTGGTAGAACTTTGGACAGAACTAGGCCAACTGTTTCCCTCCTGCTTCCTGTCTTTATGCTAAACTATGCTAACCATGTTTGAACTCCAGCTACATAATTAACACGTAGACAAGAATATTTATCAAAATGTTTCCAACGTTTTGGTCAGTTTAATGAAGTTAACACAAAATGTTATGAATGTTATTCATCGATATGGTGCTGTGGTGTCAATCTTGTAACTATCAAAAGCACTAGATTGCAAGCTAACGCTATTTATCTGATGTAACATCCTTAGCCTAGGTAATGGAAAAAAAACACTGATAGTGATCATTTAAAAAAAGTTGACATTAATAGATTTTGTAAGTTCTGTCTTTCTCTTGCTTCTAATCGATAATCATGCTCTAATTTCTGGAAGTCCCCATAATGCTTTGTGGAATAGATATACATACAACTATTACTGTGATTACTACTTTGATACTGACGAAAACCTAAGTTAGTTTTGGAGTGAGGGGGAGCAACTGTTTTCTATGATTTCTAAGTGGATTCCTGGATATTTATTCATAAGATTGAATAATGACTATAAGAAGGAGAATGACTTTTGGCTCAAATTGCAGCAATCAGGTGCCAAGTGTTTCAAATAATCCTCCTTTAGCATAGTTAAGCTAGCCAACTTTGATAAGATTAGTTTGTACTTTCACTACTGTTTTAAGAGTTTATGCAGTAGTATACAGTAAGCCTATATTACACAACAGTTCAGAGAATTACAAGTAATTTAGTTAATTCTCAGTTCTCAATTGGTTATAAATGGATTTTTCTGCCCAGCAACAGAGTGCAGCAGAGGGAGTGGGGCTTAACAAAGACTCAATAGGATTTCAAATGAAAGTCGGCTGTCTAATCTATTGTGGTTGTTATTCAAATCTGAGTAAAATCTGCTATGATCTAATTCAAACTAACAGGCATGAATACGTGAATGAGTAACAGGTTGATGTTTACAATCTGAAGTTATATAGAGATATATTTAGTTTGGGATATGAATCTTTCTCAAAAATAGGAAGCAAGAACAAAAACATTTTCTTGTTTTTAGTTAATTTTCTTATATATTTTTATTTCATGTTGAGTTTCTCCATGGGAGCCAACCCGGGGAACACAACGTTAACAATGACAAATATATTAATGGGAAGTCGAAATTACGAGAAATTTGATGTAAGAATTTGACAACATAAGGTCAAAACTTGATACTTACCTTTCCTGCTCCACTAAGGGGGAAATCTTTCTGACAGAGGTGGGCGATGATTCCTGCTGCCAGAGCGTCACCCAGAACGTTGATCATGGTCCGAAACCTGTCGCTGCAGAAACAGAATGAGGAGGAGACACCGTGAAACCAAAGCTACTCTAGACAAGAGTCTCTGAGCAGTATTGGAAGTGTTTTAGACTTTATTCACATCCTTTGTTTTTTTGACTGCTGATTGGCAGCAGTGGAAAAGTAAAGAAATGTAATCATATTATGAGAGAGACAAGTCCCACACACTTTTTAAAAATTATTAGTTTAGATCCCCCCACTTTTACCATGTAGTTACCATGTCGATGGTATCAGTACATTGGTATATCCTCTAATTTCAAAGTGCTGTGTCAGTTTAGTCTTGTGCCCTCTGCACTGCCCCAATTGATTTCGTGTTTTTTCTTCTCTGCCTCTTTCCTGTTGATAGGCTATGGTTTTTAGACACCAGTGTTTATTTGTTTAGATTCGGAATCTTTGTTGTGCACACAGCCAGTGGTGGGTTTGATTTCAAGCCTGGTATGAAGCTCTGGAAATCCAGCAAATACTTGCTAGAAGCACAGATATGCAGGAAAAATTACCAAATTACCATGAAAATACCAATAAAGTATTTTATTCTTATTTATTTATATATTTCACTGTTAGTTAAATTATGTATTAAAAATAAGATCATCCTTAAACTAATTATTTCATACAGTGGACTTAAAATCTATGTTTTATTTGATGGCCTTGCTGCCTTGGCATGTGGCCTTTGGGCCCTCAAAAAATTGAAAAATCCAAAGGGGAACTTTGAATACAGTTGTCCTTTCCAATTTACTCATTGATTTGATCAAATGTAAGAGATTAAGTTAACAGAAATTGAAAATGCATGCAAGCATAAAAACATCTTCACTAAATGTAAATAAATACTTAGAAAGAGACCTTTCTACAAAATGAGTACGATAAACTTACAGGATCCAGTCGATGGCCACGATAAGTGTGATGTCATCTGGCGGCAGGCCTACTGATGTCAGTACGATCACCATGGTAACCAGACCGGCCTGAGGGATACCCGCCGCACCGATGCTGGCAGCTGTAGCTGTGATGCTGCATGAGAAAAACAGAAGAAATAACAAAATTTAGCATCAGAGATTAATCCAATCAAAATTTAAAGGCTTTGTCAGTTAAACATTTGGTCTCCTCCTGACCCCATGTGCCACTGAAGCTCATTTTGTTTGGTTGCTTTTTCTTTTTCCGGTTCTGACGATAGCCTTTAAACACTTCTTGTAGTTGGTCCAAAAGTTAAAACCGTACAAAAAAATATTTTCACACTAGAAATGAATTGAACCATGATTTGATCTGGACAGAGACAACCTCTTTTCAATGGACCATTGTCTGTCCGGCGGAGGTTTCACACCTGTAACTTTGGTTCGGATAAACTGAAAAGTCCAAAAGTCCAGACCGAAAGACGGAGGTATAAAAGGGCCCTTTATTACAGCTACGTTGCAGAGCGACCTGCTTGTTTAGTGGTTGAAGTAGATTTCCAATCAGCACCAAAGGTAGGGTTGTTGTCTGGCTGTTGACCCAGATAAAATACACCTGACTTGAAACTGAAACCAAAACAGACTGAGTTTTAATCTGAAGAAAAGGGTCTGATAAAAGGTGTGAATTAACAATAAGAACACAAAGTATTGAGGCCTCTACTTGTAGTAAATTCATGCTTTTGACACGTTATAAAAAAATGCTCTCTGACAGAGCGGGTCTTTGAATGAAAATGATGAAATCTTCCAATGGACCTCAGGTCACCTTGTTTTTTGGCATAGTAAATATTTGAAGTGGAGGGGGAGAAATACAGAACATTTTATCAATTGTTCTCAGCTCAGGGATGTATTTAAAGGGGTTTCAATGTGGATATGCAAGTTTTTTTGCGCAGTTTGACAAACATTCATATAAAACAAAGCTGTTTCTTCGGCAATTGAGTTTCGTACAAAACTAAAATATGTCAAATTAAACTTTCCTCTTGTGAGCACATTCTTTTCAAACAAGGTCCAGATTTACTGATATGCAGGATGGAGACCAGATTCAGTTGTTTAGACCGGTGTTTCCCAAACTTTTTTTCTAGGGCAAGGCAAGTTTATTTGTATAGCACATTTCAACAACAAGGCAATTCAAAGTGCTTCACATAAAACCATTAAGCATTAAAACATAATGCAAACGAAAAGAAGATTTAAAAACAATTAAGAACATTCATTTAAACATTAAAAATAGTCAGTAAAACATTAAAAAGCTAAAAAAAAAAATAGAATAAAAGTTGCAGTGCAGTTTAAGAAATAAAATACAGTAGTGAGATGCAGAAATTGATTAATATCCTTGAATCTGGTTCAATTAAAGGCAACAACAAACAGAAAAGCCTTCAATCTTGATTTAAAGGAGTTTAGGGTATCAGCAGACCTGCAGCTTTCTTCCACATACCTTGTTCCAGATATGTGGAGCAGAAAAACTGAACGCTGCTTCTCCATGTTTAGTTCTGACTCTTGGAACAGAAAGTAGACCGGTCCCAGACAACCTAAGGGGTCGGGATGGTTCATAAGGTAGTAGCATATCAGAAATATATTTAGGCCCTAAACCATTCAGTGCTTTATAAACCAACAGCAGGATTTTAAAGTCAATTCTTTGTTGGACAGGAAGCCAGTGCAAAGACCTCAGAACTGAAGTGATGTGATCCACTTTCTTGGTCTTAGTGAGGACTCGAGCTGCAGCGTTCTGACTGACTTTTTACAGAGACCTGTAAACACACCGTTACAGTAGTCCAGTCTACTGAAGAGAAAAGCGTGGACAAGTTTTTGAGACATAAGTCCTCTAATCCTTGCTATATTCTTCAGGTGATAGTAGGCTGATTTTGTAATTGTCTTAATATGGCTGTTCAGGTTGAGGTCTGAATCCATAACTACACCTAGATTTCTGGCTTGGTTTGTGGTTTTTAACATCAGTGATTGAAGCTGAGCGCTGACTTTCAATCGTTCATCCTTGCTACCAAAAACAATTACTTCTGTTTTATCTTTATTTAATTGAAGGAAATTCTGGCACATCCAGTTGTTGATTTGTTCAATACATTTACTCAGCCTTTGTATGGGATTATAGTCCCCTGGTGATATAGTTATGTAGATTTGTGTGTTGTCTGCATAATTATGATAACACACTTTGTTGTTTTTCATAATTTGAGCCAGTGGAAGCATGTAGATGTTGAACAGAAGAGGCCCCAGTATTGAACCTTGGGGAACATCACATGTCACCCTAGTCAGCTCTGATGTGTAATTAGCTACAGACACAAAGTATTCTCGGCCCTTCAAGTAGGATTCAAACCAGTTAAGTGCTGCGCCAGAGAGTCCTACCCAGACTTTTAGTCTGTCTAGTAGTATGTCATGGTCGACGGTAAGACTGAGATTCTGCCACTGTCTGTGTTGAAGTGGATGTCGTTGAAAACCTTAACAAGAGCAGTTTCAGAAGTGTGGTGCTGTCGAAATCCTGACTGGAAAACATCAAAACAGTTATTTACGGCTAAGAAGTTGCTCAGCTGTATTATTTTACTTAAAAATGGGAGGTTTGATATTGGCCTATAATTTTTCATTATTGCGGGGTCTAAACTAACCTTCTTTAGGAGTAGTTTAATAACTGCAGTTTTTAGGGCTTGTGGGAAAACACCTGGGAGAAGCGAGGTGTTTACAATTTGTAGAAGATCAGTGGTCATGCAGTGTGAAATATTTTTGAAAAAGTGTGTCGGTGGAATATCTAAACAGCAGGAGGATGATTTCAGATGTTGTATAATGTCTTCTAGGTTACTTTGGGTGATTGAATGAAATTGTGTCATGATATTTGAATGGATGTTATTTAAAGTTGGGGACAACATATGTCCTGTGGTTGATGTGGAGGCACCAACTGCCTGTCTAATTTTCTGAATTTTGTCAGTAAAAAAGGAAGCAAATTGATTGCATGTCCAGGTGGATTGGAGCTCAGCAGTTACTGACACTGGAGGGTTTGTTAGTCTGTCGACGGTAGCAAATAAGGCGCATGCATTGTTTTTGGTTATAATGTCAGAGAAGAAGTACTGCCTTGCATTTCTAAGTTCCAAACTATAATTGCGAAGTCTTTCTTTATAGATGTCACAGTGAACCTGGAGATTAGTTTTTCGCCACCGGCGCTCAGCTTTCCGACACTCTCTCTTCTCTATTCTGACCGGCGTGGCATTTCTCCAAGGAGATCTTTGCTTACCCGAGACAACCTTCACTTTAGTGGGTGCAATCGCATCAATAACATTTTTAACTTTAGAATTTAAGCTATCTACAAGCTTTTCCATGAATCGCCACCTTAACGTGGTGGAGGAGTTTGAGTGGCTTAGTGATCCTGGGAGCTATGTTGTCCGGGGCATCAGCCCCTGGTAGGGTCTCCTAAGACAAACAGGTCTCAGGGGAGAGCCCAGACTAAGAGCGGTTCAAAAAACCCTGATGAATTGCGGCCCACGGACTACAGCCACCTCACCCGGACCAGGGAAACCAGGGTACCCTCCCGGAGCCAGACCCGGGAGGGGAGCTCGTAGGCGAGCGTCTGGTGGCTGGGCCTTCGCCCATGGGGCCCGGTCGGCTCAGCCCGAAGAAACAACATGGAGCAGCCATCCTGTGGACCCACCACCTGCAGGGATAAGCATCGGGGTCGGGTGCTATGTAGACCGGGCGGCGGGCCGGGCAGGGGGCCTGGGCGAGCCGATCGCCGGCGGCAAAGACTAGCTCTAGGGACGTGGAACGTCACCTCGCTAGCGGGGAAAGAGCCGGAGCTAGTGCAGGAGGTGGAGCGGTACCAGCTAGATATAGTTGGCCTCACCTCCACGCACAGCACTGGCTCTGGAACCAAGCTCCTGGAGAAAGGTTGGACTTTGTCCTTTTCTGGAGTTGCCCATGGTGAGAGGCGCCGGGCGGGAGTGGGGATACTCACGAGCCCCCGGCTGAGCGCCGCCGTGTTGGAGTTCTCCCCGGAGAACGAGAGGGTCCCCCCCTGTGCCTGCGGGTTGCGGGGAGTAAGGCTCTGACTGTTGTTTGTGCCTATGCACCGAACAGCAGTTCGGAGTATCCGGCTTTCTTGGAGTCGGTGGGAGGGGTCCTGGAAAGGGCGCCTCCTGCTGACTCCATAGTTGTCCTGGGAGACTTCAATGCTCACGTGGGCAATGACAGAGAAACCTGGCGGGGGGTGATTGGGAGGAACGGCTTGCACGATCTGAACCCGAGTGGTGTCTCGCTGTTGGACTTCTGTGCTAGCCACGGTTTGTCCATAACGAACACCATGTTCGAACATAGGGTGGCTCATAAGTGTACCTGGTACCAGAACACCTTAGGCCGTAGATCAATGATCGACTTTGTAATTGTTTCATCTGATCTGCGGCCGTATGTCTTGGACACTCGGGTGAAGAGAGGAGCAGAGCTGTCAACTGATCACCACCTGGTGGTGAGTTGGATCAGATGGCAGGGGAATCGGCAGCACCTTTAGACTCGGGGCGCATCCATATCCTTGGCAGAGGCCACTAAGGTAGTCAAAAAGCTCCTTGGTGGTAAGTCGCCGGGGGTGGATGAGATCCGCCCTGAGATGCTGAAGGCGCTGGACGTTGTTGGTCTGTCTTGGCTGACACGCCTTTTCAATGTCGCATGGGGGTCGGGAACAGTGCCCATGGACTGGCAGACCGGGGTGGTAGTTCCCATTTTTAAAAAGGGGGACCGGAGAGTGTGCTCAAATTATCGGGGTATCACACTACTCAGCCTCCCGGGGAAAGTGTATGCCAGGGTGCTGGAAAGGAGGCTCCGACCGATTGTCGAACCTGTTATTGGAATGTGAGCTAAAAACTGTCCGTGAAACTGATCATGTGTTCAGACACGAACTCCGTTAAAAGTCTCTCCAGCTGTTAAAGCGGCTGACAACTGGTCCAGCTGTGATTAGTGGCCGCCGACCTCCGTCATCAGAAACAGACGTCGCTTCACGTGACGCTTTCGAGGAAAGGACGTCTCATTTCTCTTAAAACATATTTCCTCATTTCCTCTATCCCTGCATGGTTTCCTTGCGTCTCTCCATGCATCCCTGGTTGGCGGGACTAAGACGCAAGGAAAAGACGCAAGTGAGGGAAACGGGGATGCAGTTAAGAGACTTGGGATGCACCCACGGAGTGGATCGCAGTGTATTACGGAGCTTGCAGAGACTTCCACTCCCAGCTCTGTCTCTTACCACCATAGAGCTGCTAAACACACAATCCCTCACTAATAAATCCCTCCTCATATACGACCATATTCTGGACAAAGGGCTTGACTTCATGTGCCTAACAGAAACCTGGCATAAATCAGGGACTACTCCGTGCTTAATGAAGCATGCCCCCCTGGCTATAACTACATGGAGAAAGCCCGCAGCTCTGGTCGTGGTGGTGGACTAGCCATCATGCACCGGGCTGAACTAAAACTATCTCCTCTGCCAATGCCTGATCTTTCCTCTATGGAATGCCTGGCCTTCAAATGCAAATCTCCATACTCCATGACAGTGCTTCTCATATACCGTCCTCCAAAACCAAACCCATCTTTTCTACCTGAGATAAGTGATCTCCTTACCTCACTCTGCACTATGTCAACTAACATTGTCATTGTTGGTGATTTAAATATCCATGTCGACAACCCCTCCTGTCAGTTTGCAGCAGATTTCCTGAGTGTGCTTGAGTGTCTTGGCCTGCAGCAGCATGTTGAGGTTCCTACTCACACCAAGGGGCACACTCTGGATCTGGTTATCACTGACTCTGCTGCCATCAGTAACCTACAGGTTTATGATCTTGGTGTGTCCGACCACAAGGTGGTCTCAATGGCCTTGACTTTTATGCTGAAAAGTTGTTAACCTTTCCCTTCAGTCTGGCTGTGTACCAGCTGCTCTCAAGGTTGCTGTCATCCGCCCCCTTCTCAAGAAACCCACCCTGGCCTGGAGGTTTTAGCCAACTACAGGCCTATCTCCAACCTTGCCTTCTTGTCTAAGGTGTTAGAGAAGGTAGTTGCTTCTCAACTTCAGGACCACCTCAAACACAACAACTTGTTTGAAAAATTTCAGTCAGGATTTCGTTCAGCCCACAGCACTGAAACAGCTTTGCTCAGGATGACGAATGCCCTGCTGATGACAGCCGATGCAGGATCACCCTCACTCCTCATCCTCCTGGACCTGACTGCTGCATTTGACACAGTGGATCACACTATCTTCCTAGAGCGCCTTCACACCACCATCGGACTATCAGCCTCTGCACTCAAGTGGTTTCAATCCTACCTTTCTGGCAGAACTGAATATGTCTCACTGGGAAGATGCAAGTCCGAACTGCTTCCTGTCTCCTGTGGTGTTCCGCAAAGGTTGGTCCTCGGCCCCATCCTCTTCATTATTTACATGCTCCCCCTCGGTCGTGTCATCAGCAGACATAAGATATCCTTCCACTGTTATGCTGACGACACACAGCTCTACATAAAAACTGCCCCAAGCCCCTCTGCAGCCATGTCATGTCTCACCGCCTGTCTTGGGGAGATAAAGGCATGGATGAGCAACAACTTTCTACAGTTAAACAGAAACAAAACCGAAGCCCTCCTTGTTGGCACTCCACACCAGGTTCAGTCATCCTCCATAACTCATCTCACCTTTGACGGTCAGGTCATACCCCTCTCCTCCACAGTCACCAATCTGGGAGTTAGGTTTGACCCTCACCTGACCTTTAATGACCATATAAAATACCTGTGCAAAACCTCCTTTTATCATCTCAAAAACATCTCCAAACTCCGCCCCACTTTAACCCTGCCAGATGCAGAGAAGCTCGTCCATGCCTTTATCTCCTCAAGACTGGACTACTGTAACTCACTGTTCACTGGGATCACTGGCAAGAACATCCAGAAACTACAATACATTCAAAACAGCGCTGCCAGGATCCTGATGAGAGTCCGGAAACATGAGCACATAACACCCATCCTACACTCACTACACTGGCTCCCTGTCTCATTCCGGATTGACTACAAAATCCTACTACTCACCCATAAATGCATAAATGGACATGCACCTCCCTACCTACAAGAATTCATTACTCCCCAAACCTCCACCCGCACCCTCCGGTCCACAAACAGATCGCTCCTTAGGGCCCCCAACACCAAGCTCCACACCATGGGTGACTGGGCCTTTTGCTCGGCAGCGCTGCGCTTATGGAACAGTCTCCCTGACCACATAAGGGCAACACAGACACTGGACTTAAGACTGGCCTAAAAACCTTTTTATTCAGGAAGGCGTCTTTTACTCTGTGTTAAAGACATCTGCTTGCATTGAAAAGAATCATTCAATAAAATAGCAACTCCACCTCCTTTCTTATGCACTCTTGTTTCACTCATGAAACTGAAGTTGTCAGGTGTTGATTCAATAAGAACAGCTGCACTGTTATCTTGGTCTAACCAAGTTTCAGTTAAAAACTAAAAATCCAGTTTGTTCCTAACAATAAAATCATTGATTAAAAATGTTTTTCCTGACAGAGACCTGATATTTAATAAAGCTAAGTTTAATGTGGTTAAAGCTCTATTTGCCCATTTTATTTGGACAGTCTGATGAGGAATGAATGTTAAATTTTATAGGTCTGCAGATTTACTAATGTTTCTTCGCAGCCTCACCTTTCTTTTTCTATAAACTATCAGGACAGGAATTGAGAAGGCTAGCTGCATACAGGGCCCCGACTGTTCCTGGAGAGAATCAGTAGTGTCATTAGCCTTGTAGCCTGGACCCAGAAGATATCAATTGTTGTGGAGCTGTAGTGAAGGCGGGAGGGGAGGATGGAGATGGGGGGAGAGAGTGAGTAGAGGAGGGGGAGGACCTGGATGGAGTCTGGGGGGTGGAAGTAGGTGCTGGTGAGGGAAGTAAAGAGGTTAGAGACTCCTCCTCTTGGCTCTCCTTAGGCAGGGGCATGCTTCCCATATGGTCTCCACGGCGATGCTGTGTGGTTATCTCTTGTTTAGACTCCTCTTGTCTCCTGTCCTTGGCAGTGGGAACAGACGGGTGACGCAGGAAGAAAAATAGATTAGAGGTAAACAGTTTTACCCCTGACTTGTTCAGGCAAACTCCATCTGCCTTAAAAAGGTGTCTGCGCTCCAAGAAAAGGTAAACATTGTTGATAAAAATGTACTGAATGGTCAGTACATGCAGTTGACAGCCATTTGTTGAGTGCAAACAGCCTGCTGAATCTTTCATCTCCGCCTCTGACTGGTGGAAGAGGGCCACTGATAAACATCTCTGTATTGACAGAGCTGACTGTGTTTAACAGATCAATGAAGTCTCGGTTCAGAACTTCAGACTGTTGTTTCACAGTATCACAGCTTCCTGTATGCACGATGATGTTTTTCACCGTGGGTGGTCAGCCACGATGTCCAAGATTTTGTCTGTCATGTTAGAGACCATATCCGTCGGAAAGCAGAGTATTTTGGTATTCTTGCTGCACATCGTTCTGACATCTTTTACAGCATAGTCACCAACAATCAAAGTCTCAGGCTCAGTCAGTAGCTTTCCCTATGGCCTTTTACGTTCACATTTACTTCCAGTTCTTACCCTGCTTTGAGAAGATAGCTGCTTATCCAGGTCACCAGATGGAGATCTAGCATCCTGTGACAATGAAGCAAATCTGTTCCCAAGTTGTAGGCCTGGTTGCGTTGAGGTTCTTTGCTGGTTTTACTTTTCTCAGCTTTTCTTGGCTGTGTCCAGCTGTGTGTAGGGGTTGAGGAGGAGGTCTGCCTGTGTGGTAGTGCAGGCCAGCCAGTCGTCTTCACAAATCTCAGGGTGCTGGGCCCTGCCTGTTAGTCGTTCGCCCACATCCCGAGGGTATGATGTCCTCTTCCAGTTCCAGGGAGGACTACCATTTGAGGATTCATTAACTGCTACACAGCCCTCCTGTTTCTTGGTAGGGCTGGTGGTGCTAGTTAGTTGTGTCTTAGCTTTCGCTTGTCCAATATTTTGAGTCCATGGTAAAGTGGTATCGTTCCCACACAGTCCATTTACCTCCACATTCACTTCTAGTCAGTGGATCTTTGTTTCCAAGACTGCAATCTTCTGCAGGAGTTTGTAGTAGCCGTCCATGGGTAAGGGAGGCATCTTGCTGCTATTTAGCTTTAGCTTAGCTGCTAAGTAGCCTATAGCAATTTATCTTTAAACTAGCGGAATTGTGGCAATAGCCTGTTAAATCTACAAAGAAATACAGTCCCAGTGATTTTCAAGTGTCCAGGAGCTGCTGCTCAAAGCTTCTCACTGACAAAAACAAGATTAGCAGAAAAAATGCAAACAGAGGTGAGAGCAAGCAGCAAAAGCGTCTGCACTGTAAGAAAGCAGGAAGAGAAGACCCACTTTTTAAAAATGACAAACCTTCACAACAAAGGTGTCATGCAACAAAGGTTCCAAGGCCAGATATGAACTAATTAAATGGCAAGCACTGTAACTATTCAGTTACCAAAGCACTCCATCATTTTTGCTATATTTAATTAAAAGAATCATGATTTAAGCCACTTTGTAATATGTCTCACTGCATAAGTAAATTTGAAATCTGTTTGTGGTTGTACAATCAGTTGCAAACATGACTGTATCATCAGCATATGGCTACATTCTACCAGCAGACACTCCCCCCACGCCCCCACATACTTTTTCAGGACAGAACTGAGATTGTTACCATGCAAAATAACTAAAGGTATAAGCTCTTGTGGGGTGCCTGCAGCAGTAGATATAGGATTATAAACATTCACATATTGTGTCCATTTGGAAAATATTCTTTGCAAAGATCAAGTTTAGGTCTTCTTGCCCTTCATAATCGCTTAAGTTTTCTAAAAACTCCTGAATTGTTTCAGACACAGTCGAAACATGTCTGTGTTGCTTTACCTGATGGTGACCAACTGGCCAAAGTCCAGCTCATAGTCATTAACCTGAGCAATGAAAATGGCCGCCACGGCCTCGTACAGCGCTGTGCCGTCCATGTTGATGGTGGCGCCCACGGGGAGGACGAAGCGGGCGATCTGCCGGTCAACATTGCAGTTTTCTAACAAACACTTCATGGTGATGGGCAGCGTGGCAGAGCTAAGAAAAGGCAGCATTAAAATAAAACATTAATAAAACCTTGAAAGCATCCACAGACCGGCGGGTTAAAGCAGGACTGTCCTGGACTCTGACCTGGAAGAGGTAGCCAGGGCAATCACCATGGCCTGGAGCAGCCCACGGATGTATGGGAAGGGGTTCTTCTTGGTCAGGACAAAGTAGAAGAAAGGGAGGAGGATGAGTCCGTGGACGAAGAGGCCAGCGAGCACGGTAATGCCGTACCAGCCCAGCTTCTTCCCCAGCGTGCTCGGATCCTGCATGTCCAGGATCTTCCCCGCCACCAGGAAGATGATCCCAAACGGAAAGTACCTGAGAGGACATGGCAAACAACATTGTGAAGATTTATATGTTCTTAAAGTCTTAGCAGTAGTGGAGCTAAACATGCAAAGTTTGTCCTTAGGGTGGAGTTAAACATCTAAGGTTTGTCCTTAGGGGGACACCAGAGGAAAGGTCAAGGAGTCATTCAAATCAAAAAAGTTCATTCTCTGGGAATCAGGAATATGTTCTGTAAATTTCATGGTAATCAGGGTGCAGTCATTAAGTCATCATCCCCTGGGGATCATTAATATACACCTCAGATTTCAAAGTAACCTAGTCCCTAGTTTTCCAGATAACAGGGATTATTTTAGTATTGGTCATGAGGTTAATTTTATCCTAATGGTGGTGCTACAGGACATCGCCTGGGGAACACGGATATCAAAAACAATAAGTCTATGTCATGATTCTGCAGAGAAAATAAATTAACCACCATAAAGAAATGGCATGGAACTAGGGTTGGGTGATATGGCGGTGTATACTGCGCAAAGGTAGAAATATGTCCACCGGTAGAGATACGGCAATATCGTTTCCACCGCGGTAGATATTCTCACTTAATCTAGATCCAGCTATTTCAGTAGGTAACGGGATTCAAGCAGACATGGATGAGGAGAGTGATGTAGTAAATACAGAGCTGGAGGAGGCATGCCAACCAACCCAAGATAAGGGAGACCTCTGGTTACATAACCACACATTTGCACACTGTAGGTTTTTTTTACCGTGTTTTGTCAGCTTCTTGAAATGAAAGATGAGCAGGAAATCCTCTGCAGGAAAACTAAAGTCTCTTTTTCTTTTGGTATTGGATTTTCACTTTGCACTGACTGAGGTCAGGCTGGTATTTATTTACGCCTGCTAGCATTAAAATCTGTAATACTTATTGTTCTCAGGAAGGTTAAAGAATTTTAGTTTTACTGTTTTGAGTCTCTTGTTTTAAACTCTCTGTCTTGTTTGAGGCAATTTGTTTTTGTTTATTTATGGAGTTCCAAATAAAATAAAAAATATTCAAATGCGATGAAGTACAGTATTTATTTTGTATAATGTTTTACTTAAATTTACAGAACAATTACTGTATTGTGATATATGCCGTTACCATGATTTAAAATTACATATACCTTGACAGAAGATTTTTCAGCCATATCGCCCACCGCTACATTCTGTTATGCCAGTTTTGGACATTACCATACTATTACCTTTCGCACTGGCATTATTCTAACTTAAATAGTCTCAGGAATCTCCACCATTGTCACTAATTCTGGGATTTCTAGCATGTGTATGCTAGTCTCATTAAAGCTTCTCTAAACTGCTCTAAGCTGCCGTTATTACAATAATGTGTTTTAACGACTTAAGAGCTGAAGTAGTTTCTCAGAATCAGCTCATGAATGACAACGAATGAATGACAAAACGTTCAACAGGTGGAGCTTCAAACACAAATGATTGGCATAACTAAACGTCCATGAACAATGCTTGTGAAATCCCGTGAAATATTTTATAATGTGAACATTATTGTGTGTTGAGAGTCTGATGGTCTAAACCCTTAAGTGGGCTCTGCCGCCGTTTTTAATCTGGTCATGTGCTGCAGCCGGATGATGTTACAGCCATGTTTTTCCCACCTGACAGTTCATCAGGTCAGATACACACAATCTTTCTCGGTTTCAGAGGAGGGGTCACCCAGCAGTGAGACCTTAGTGACACAAACACCCACTAATGAAAGTACCACGTTGTAGTTTAAGATTACCTGAACAAACATGCAGATACATGACGTAGTGTTCTGGATTTAATGTAGGTTAAAGTCAAACCCTCTGCTGCTTCAAAGTGATGTCATGAACACTCAAAAGAATATAAATAATCCTATGAAATCAGGATGTGCTAAAAATAACGTTGTATGCTTCATGTTTAGTTTGAATGTTTCTTATTTATAGGGCGCTTTCACATCTGTATATTGGTTAGCGTGGTATACATCTTCTCTGATAAGCTCATAATTTATTATGGGCATTAATAGTATAAACTGCCTCTGGACCTCGTATATCATAAATAGTGACGATCCGGTGAAAACTGGAGCGGCAACTTGCACTTGTAGCAGGGCTGGGCAATATGAAAAAAAAAATCTGATATTTTTGATCAAACACAGCTACATTGATATTGTGACGCCATTGTAGTTTTGACTACTGATGCTTTCACAAAATAATTACAACCTGATATTGTTGCTAAATAATCATCAGTAATGTGGATATAATGACTAAGTGGGTAAAGGCAAATAATAGAAAAGAAAACTTACATCACTTTACTGTAAAGCAGACTTTAAAACCAGGAAAAGACAACACTAATGGCATATTACAATATCTAGTCTCATATCACAGCTAGTCAGACCTCCATTTAAACTACTAATGTTATTCTTAGCTATACTTAACTGTTTGAGTTCACGCCACATTCCAGCATGCAACCTGGTTACGGGAGCCTTTAAGCTCAAGCTGGTATTCGAGTCAAATCAAGGTAGGATCACGCTCCCCACCACAAACAAACTGAGACCACTTCCTCTCAAGGGTCTCTGTGAGGTTGCTTTTTACCCAAGAACAACTGTTGTGTTCAAATCTGCTCAAAATAATCTTTTAAAGAAGGAAAAACAACCAGAGAGCGATTCAACAGGAATTTACAAGGCAGCTTTGAAAACACCTTTAGAGACGTACTGACTTCTGACAATGAAGCCAGACAACATTACTTTTTTGTATTTACATGTGTGTTTTCTGCGTTCACATATTAAAGTGTCTGCTGTAAGGTGGACCAGTGTTTTCTCAACAGTATGTACTGTACATTCAGAGCATTCTTCTCACCAGACAGCAGCGTTGATGATCTTCATCACGCACTCGTTGATGCACTGGCACACACTGATCAGGGGAGCTCCTCGCTCTCCCATCCTGCCCAGCAACAGGCCTGCAACCAGACAGTTTGTACATCATTATAAGCAGCAACAGAAACGGTCTGGACTGATGTCAGGACACCACTGTAGAAAAGTTTGTAATCTCCTGCCACTGAAGCTCGATTGTGTCCGGTGAAATGTCTGAGAGGACAAATCTAGATGTCTGAATAGTCTTTTATGCTTCTTAGTTAGTTCTTTTTGCTAATAGACGTTATTTAGTTAGACAAAGAGCCCTCTGAGCAACAGATGAATGAGAACAGAAGAAATCAACTCATTATTTAAAGACAACTGAACCGCTATCGTTCAATAATGATCGTGGGTCACCGGCGCTTTTCTGGACAGGAAAACTAATTCGAAAACCAAGTGGGGCCATCGACTAAATGGAAGTTTGAATCATTTCATTCTTCTTCTTCTTTTCGGGCCAAGACTATTTCAAATGTAAATAAAACATTTGGTGTCTGAAGTACACTGTTTTCTTCATGTCAGTTAAAATAGCCACTATTGAAGGGAAGAAGAACAAGACCTATATAACAGCTGATTCCAAACTTTTCAACAGTAGTGAGGGGAAAAAAAGTAAACTTCCACATCTGATCTGTTTAAAAACCACGATGAAGTAGAGAAAACAGAATATAGAAGGAGGAACTGGAACATAATAAAAACGTCAGTGCAGCCAACACCAGGACTTTATAACGGAGTTTCAGTGAGCGACCCGTGGACTCCGTCCTGCTCACCCATGGTGGCAGAGAAGATGACAATCCCCAGGACGTTCATCTGTTGGCTGCTGCCGGGACTCGTCTTGTACGTGACATCCGGAGGCGGAGTCAGCTCCAGGTACACCGTCCGACCTTTAGGGTCGCTCTCGTCAGGGAAGACGTAGACAAAGTTGGGTCGGACGGTTCTGGCCTGGACTTTGAGGATGGGAACCAGGTCCGTTTTGTACTGGGGGGGGGGGGGTGACAAAGACGAGGTCGTTACAGGAAGTTTTATCTTAAGTTTAGAAAAGTTATTTGTCGTCTGAATGAGTTACCTGCTGAAACGTGGCCTCGATGAGATTAGAGGGAACCATGTTTCTATGGAGGAACAAAGAGACACATGATTGTTGTTCCACAGTGATGGAGGCTCAAGAGTCAAACACGGAGGAGTTGGGAGGGAAACTGCTGCGTAGAGAAAGAGGTCAAAGTGAGGAGTCTGGCAACGTGCCGCAGCAGAGATCATTGCTTTGCATCGCCACTGACTCGGCTAATCTGTCACTCATCCCCGGCAGGATTACTAAAAATATACTAATCAGTCCCATCTGTAATTGGATTGATGCATGTGTGTTTGTTGTGTCTTCTACGATATGTTGACCAACGTGTTGCGCAGCTGACTGGCAGCGGACTGTTGGACACTGTGATTCTGTCAACTGATCGATTATTTTCAATAAGGTGTCATAAAATCATCAAAAATGTCCGTCAGGATCTCTCAAGAGTCCAAAGCGACGTCTTTAAATGTCTTGTTTTGTTCGACCAAGTGTAAAAAACACAGAGATTCAGTTTACTGAGATATAAAAACACAAAATCTGACACACTGGAGAATGATTGGCAGCTTGTTGTTGATAATTGACTTAAATGATCAACAACTAATTGACTAAGTGAACTGTACTTCCTCTCAAGTCTTGCAGTGAAAAGCAATCAAAGACTGACATCAGGTTAAACCCACTAGATTATTATTCATTATCACCCGTGTGTGATTGTGTGTGTGTGATTGTGTGGGTGTGATTGTGTGTGTGTGTGTGTGCGTGCGTGCGTGTGTGTGTGTGTGTGTGTGTGTGTGTGTGTGTGTGGTGTCAGTCTTGCTTTATAAATCTGAAATGTGTGCTTTCACCTGTTTCTCCCAAATAAGAAAATAGTGAAAGAGTTTACAGTGCTTAGGGTGGGATGGTTGCCAAATGTTTTGTGTTTGTTTATCTGCGGTGGTTCTGGTGCTGACCCGATTCCTCAGGATAGGCTCACATATCAGCTGCAAAAAAGCAACATTAACCACATGTCCCTCATATATTCTTCTATCAAAATGACTATACCAAATACATGAAAAAAAACACCATCTGGTCCACTGGGACCTAGAGAGTCCCGGGTCTGACCCTTTATGGCCTCTAAACGTCCCTCACCTGATGAGGTCGAGCAGGGCATCGGCCGAGGTCATGACGGGCCCCCCTCCCAGCCGGTTGCTCTCCATATCCGTCCCCACGCCGGGTTTGATGATGATGACGAGCGCGATGCCGACCACCACGGCGATGAAGGTGGTCCACAGGTAGTAGGTGACGGTCAGGAGGCCAATCCGACAGCATGCCTTCGACTCCATCGACGACAGACCCGACATCAAACTGCACGAACAGACAGACAGACAAATGGGGGGGCAGGTGTTAGTCAGTTTCATCTGTGCGTCCTCAGGACAGAGGGAAGTCCAGGACGTGTTTAGTTTAGCTTAGCATAACGAGCGGAAGCAGAGGGAAACTGCTAGCCTAATTCTGTCAAAAAAAGAAATCCACCTTCCAGGTCTATTGGATGTTGTATCAGTTCAAAAACATGCTGCAAAAAGATAATGCATCACTTTCTGACTTCATGAGACTGAAATGACTCAACAGAACTATTATTGGATGGATTGTGCTGAAATGTGGATCAGACTGAGGATGTCCCGATCCAATCTGTTACTACTCGCCAAGGTTTCATGCACAGCAACGCAACAACGAGATGTTTTTTTAAAACATTTTTGATGTCCTCATCAATGCGTTTCATTCCAGTTTAGTGGGAGAGTCTCTTGCTTTTTGCTGTCATCTATAGTGTTTCACCGCCTGCCGCATGGACAGATGGCGGTCGAGAGCACAGGACACCCAGGCTAGTGCAACAAAAGCACCGCCAGCAAAATGCCAATAGGAGTAATTTAGACACTCCATTCCATTATCCAAACCACTTTTCCGATACCAGCTGACATTGGGCGAAGGCAGGGTACACCCTGGACAGGTCGCCAGTTTATTACAGGGAACATATAGAGACGCGGCAACCATTCACACTCACATTCACACCTATGGGCAATTCAGAGTCTCTAATTAACCTCAACTGCATGTCTTTGGTGGGAGGAGACCAGAGAACCCAGAGAGAACCACAGGGAGAATGTGCAAACTCCACACATAAGGACCATCCAGGATCGGGCATCGAACCCTTGCCCCTCTTGCTGTGAGGTGACAGTGCGAGCCACAACACCGTGCAGCCCTAATTTAGACAATCTTCAACCAGAAAAAGATATATATATATATATATATATATAACAGCTAATGTGTTTAAAGCACATAAATCAATCCGCATTGAGTTTCTCCTTTAGTTCATTAAATATCTGCAGACATTTCAAGGCAGCAGCTTGAAAAACACCAAGCTTCTACAGAATAACCACACACGCACACGCACACGCACACGCACACGCACACGCACACGCACACGCACACGCACACGCACACACACACACACACACACATAAACTTGACCACTGAAAAAACTAAAGGGCCTAACATTGATGATTCCAGGATTATGTCCTCATGAATCACCACAACCACTGTGTTTTCTCTGTGGTTAAATATTATCAATCCCATCTGTTTAAAGGGTCTGAGGAAAGGGAACTTGAGTACAGAGAAGGCCTAGAACCTCACCAGTGATGGAACCTTAAATGTCAGAAACTTCTGACAAATCCTTTCTATTTTTTTTCCCCCTCTCCACGTTTCATGACTATTTAAATATTTTCAATATGTCTGCTGGTGTGTGACGAGCACTAAACCGTCGACCTACCTGGACGTGATGAGAGGAAGGATGAGCATCTTCAGCATCCTCATCAGGAGCTCTCCGGGAAAGGAGAAGTAGATCTTTGCCTGCGATGATGAAATACATCTCACGTCAACATTTAAAAAATAAAAGCGTGGCCTTTATCATCGTTTGATCAGTAACATGCTTTGTGGCGTTAGATTGTCTTTGTAGAACGAATCACGTTTTGTCTACAGAAACAAACTTTAAATGGGGGAGGAAATTAAGTTTAAGGCCTATTATGAAAAGGAGCAGCCAAACAGTAACAGATGTTATGGAAATATTATTTGCAAGCTTGTGTAGAGAGTTTCTATAAACGTATGTGGCTCTTTAATCAATGGGCGCAAAGTGAAAGTAAGAGCTGGATAAACACCTCGGATAAGCCTATTCATGAGCTGTAAAGCTGGTACTGAGAACTTTCACTTCTTCAAAGATCCTCTACTGCAGACGAGGGAACAGGGACGCCCATTTATTATCCACTTGTTACATTTATCTGCGGTCTAAATATAAGAACAATGGTTTTGAGACATAAAACAACCAATTTAAAAAATAATAAAACAATACATTACACATTATAGAAGACATAAACCGAGCATCTATTCAATTTGATTTTGAAAATCACAACTCTTTATTACATGGGGAAGACTGGCCTGACAAATACCCTTGCAGTAAAAAGTAGTTATTTTTTAATTAACCTCTTCATTGTGTTTTAAAATTTATAAAATAAAGTCCAGCTATGTTCAATATTTTCAGATTATTGTATGCATCTACAAATATATATATTTTTTAAAACATAGATTGTGATGCAGTTTAATAACTCTCTAGACACAACTGCACATAATATTTATTTATATTGGCTTCATACAGACAGATCCACATAAAGACGAATAAAAAGATGTGGATAATTTATGTGGAGACAGTTGCAGTTGGGCATCAAGCAGAGCGTTGGGAAGATGGCTCGAGGTTTGGAGTTGTGGCCTAATGACTGATCATTAGCGGAACAACATCTTTCCGGGTCCCAGAGTCCCCCATTACAACTAAAACATGGAGAAACTGTCAGCTGCCCATCCTTTCAAAGCTTTTCACTTTTGTAATCGTTTTGGTCTTACCCCTGAAACGGTTCATTAAAAGGTTATTAAATTAACTTAAAAATGCGTAAAAGTGCAGAGAAACAACCAACTTTTAGTTTTTTCCATTTACAAACAGAAAATTATTTAACCTGGTAAAACTTTCAGGCATATTAAGTTCAGTTCCTTTTGATGGAAAGTGCAAAATCCCTACAGTGTCGAAAGTACATCAAGTCAAGTTCTGTAATTACCTCAGATTTTGATGTACTTGTATTTTACTTGAATATTTCTATTTTATGATACTTTATACTCTCACAGGGAAATATTGTACCTTATTGCATTTGTCTCAGAACTTAAGTTAACTTGCTAATTCAGATGAATACAAAACGTAATTAACAAATAAATGATGATGTATTCTTATAATTAAAGCTAACCGGCAGTATATAAAGTAACTAAAATGAGCTCCACCATTACCAGCTGCTATATTAAAGTGATCAACACACTGACGTGTCAATAATTACAATCCAATTACATTACATGTTGTGAATAATCACTTTTGACTTTTTGTACTTTGAGTATGTTTTGAGGCTAATACTTTTGTATTTTTACTTGAGTAAAATTCCCATGGCAATTCTTTTATTTGTAAAGTATTTCTACACTGTGGGTATTACTTTTACTTAAGATATCTGGGTACTTCTTCCACCTCTGAAATACACCAAGATCATTTAATTAAATCAACGTTTAGAACATGACAACAAATAAGAGATGAATAAAAAAGGAAAATAAAGAAAGCACAGAGTTGGTGCTCGGTTTAAACAGTCTTGATCTGAGCTTGTGACGTCTACAAAAACCTTTGACACTGGAAGCTTTTAATTCCAGGAAGTCCCGCAAAAACAGATCCACCTTTAAGTTTGAAACTAGAAGGGCACTGGGAGAGCGCAGACCTCCACCCATGCAGATTCCATCAGTGAAAAGAAAATGCGTGTATCCGTCCAGTGACTGGGATCCGCTCTAATATTTAATGGACCCATGCGACATCCTTCCACTAAGATTCATGAAAATCGTGATAGTCGTTTACACTATTATTTAATTTTTTTATCTTGCTGACAAACGAACTGAAAACATAACCTCCTTTTGCTGAGGTAATGAGAACAACTGCTGTCTAAGTGATCATGTGACCATCGAGTTTCTTTTTCTATTTTCAGCCGGTGTTGAATAGAGTCGACCTGAGACGGATCAATTATTCCTGGAAAGACAGTTCACAGCATCAACTGAACCATTTTAAACTTAAAAGTAAAAATAATTTACATATCATCTATTTAATTCAATTTAATTTAAGAGGTCTATACGATGTCCCAGTGTTTGTATTCTAGTATTTTCTTTATTCATTTTAGGGCCTCAACTATTATCTTAGTGATCAATTCCTCTGCAGATAATTTTTCTCAATTAATGAATTGTTTGGTCTATAAACTATCAGAATATTATTCATATATTTTGATAGAAATGTCCATGATTATTTCCCAAAGTCCAAGGTCACCTTGGATAAGACTTTGGACAAATGTCTTGTTTTGTCCAACAGCCAAATAAATATTCAGTTTACTGTAAAATATAAGCAATGGTGGAAAGTACATGTACCTAAGTACAATTTTGAGGTACTAAACTACATATTTTAGTTTTTTCTCCACTTTATGTATCTGACAGCTGCGCTCACTTTTCAGATTAAGATTTTACATCCAAAACACATCAGCATGATGAACTAAATATTTCTTGTAAACTTCTTAACGGTAATGACTTTAAGCAATAACAGTCAAATTCTGCGTAGACATCAATGAGTCAGCAATAATAATTCATCAATATAATATTTATATAGTAAGCATGAGTAACACTTGTGTGCCTTTTTCTGCATGACAGGTACTTTTAAGTACATTTTGCTGATAATAAAGTTTATTTTATTAATAAAGTAAAATGTTAAATACCAGACTTGTAACTTAGTATTTTAACAAGGATCTGAGTACTTTTTTCATAATATAAGACAAAGAAAAGCAGCAAATCCTCACAATTGGCATTTTTACTTGCAAAATGACTCAAACAAATGAATTGATCATGTCATAGTGATAGTTATTTTTTGTTGGCCTATAGGTCTTCACATGTAAATATGTTAAATCCCTACCAAGTATACGTTCAATGTGACTTAAAGTTCCCACAATAAACTCAGAGGAGATGAGCTCAGTGTTTTTATGTGCTCATTTTATTGTTAACCTGGTTCGGTTTCAGCTCCTCACGGTCAGTCCACTCACTTGGCTCTAACTGACAAGAAGAAACTACCTGAGAGGCTGACGGACACTTTAATTGAAAGGAGGGATTAATGTGTGTGGATTTGGACGGGCTGTAGTCTCCCTCTGTGGTTGTTAATGCTCCCTGACATTGTTTTCGACCAGAACATGGAGCTGCAGAGAATCATTTATAAAGGAAAACATCAACATTTTATCTTTAAAATAAATTATCATTATTTAAAGTTGCCTGTGGAGTTTTCTTGTAAACAAACTTTATGTTTACAGTCCATCTTTCTAACAAACATGTTAAAACACATTTCCTTCTTGCTAAAAGATTTGCAAAGCTGATTTTTTTTTCAATATTTAAATCCTGCATTGTTTACATCCATGTTTGGGACCCTCTCATAAAACATAACAAATGGTCAAAAACTCCTGACCAACTACAAATTTGACATGGTAGCGCGCCGAAAGTTTTTAACTTTAACTAATAACTAATACTAAATATACTATAAATGTTTTTGTCCACTTGGGGGCAGCAGAACAAGCTGTTCACACATCATCTTTTAGATGACACATAAAGTTAGCATGTTAGCAAACAGCTGCCTTCTTCTACATGCACAACGCGGTTATCCCAGACAACTAAAATATTTTAAGCTATCAAAGTGAACGGTTGGCTTCCCTAAAATCAGCAGTATTAACTGCTAAAACTTAAAGCTATCTGTTTTAACTGCTGTCCTCAACCACACTGGACATTTAGTCACTAAACTGTCAGAAAGCGCGGCAGAAATAAGACATTGAAGCATCCGCTCATGAAGTAGTTGTCGCTAACATGTTAGCAAACAGTTGCCACATCCAGCAGAAACAGAGCGACATTAGCATCGGAACCTGGCCCAAAATTAAGCAAGTAACGTCGAACTGAACTGTTAACCTGAACTTAACAGTTTTACTAAATAAGATAAAACTAACTTAAAGCAAACTGTTTTAACTGCTTAACTGACTTGTTAGCTAACCCAAACTATACGGTTTGAGCTCTTAAACAAACTGTAAGAAAACCTAAACTAGTTTAGCTGCTAAAGTCAACCAAGCTGTTTCATTAGCTCTAAATTTGGGAGCTGAAATATGATATGTACACATGACATCTATTGTACTTCTGTCCATCCGGGGAGAGGGATGCTCCTCTGTTGCTCTCCCTCAGGTTTCTTCCCTTTTTCTCCCTGTTAAAGGGTTATTTGGGGGAGTTTTTCCTGAACCGATGAGAGGTCCCGGAACAGAGGATGTCATATGTGTACAGATTGTAAAGCCCTCTGAGGCGAATTTGTAATTTTGGGCTATACAAAATAAATGGAATTGAATTGAATTGAGAATATCAGTCCTGACGTAAAGTTTAATGGACAGCATCAACAAAATATTTAAATGACGTCTCGTGGGACCTGGAATTTCAAGGCCCAGCGGGTGAGTCCTTAATGTTATAAGTGTTAATGAGAAATAAAAAAAGGACATTTAAAAAAGGAAGTTAAATGACAAGTATTTTTGGCATTTTAAGTCCCAGCAGGTGAGTCCTGTGGGGAAGTTTGAAGGAAAGATTCAAATGGACACTAAAATAAACTATCAACGTGGGAGAAAATATTTTGAGTCCCAGCAGGTGTGTCTGGACGTAAACTTAAAGCACAGGGCACAGGACCCAGGACCCCCCACCCCACCCCAACATTTGAGTCGTGTGACTTTACCTGTGTGGACAGGTGAGTTCCCCTCAGCATGAAGCCCAGCGTGCAGCCGGTGATCACGGCGATGATGGACAGCGTCAGCAGCCCGTTCCTCTTCAAGTAACACCTCACGTTACTCCTCAGGTTGCCCGTCTCCTGGAAGAGAGTCTTCGCCCGGTCCCCCATCGTCCTCTTCGCTTCTCCCGGAGCATATGAGCCTTGGTCAGAGCGTTCTTCCTCCTCGGCGTTCGGTAAAAGAAGCTTGTCCATGCCTTCCAAGTTTCCTGTTGGTCTCCGTTCCTGTGGCTGGCAGGCTGACAAACCTGTAAGATCCAAAGACGACCTAACCTTTTCCACTGAGGGATTAAATCATCACGATCAGAGCCAACGGCCGCGCTGCAGACCGGCTGATGGCAGATTTACAGCCAGACTTACAGCCACTGTAAGAGGCTTAAAGAGGTGGAACAACCTCACACGCCTTTGTTTTGGTATCTGGTCCTGCTGCTGGACCATCCTGGACCCGGTCCTGTTGTTGTTTCTGGGTTTTGAGCTGAGCTCACGGGGGTAAAAGGTTTTTCATGTTCTAGCATCACAGTTATCGTCATGACCCAATAGGTTTAGGTTCAGACTGATGACTCATTACAATACGGTTGCATCACTCAAGTCATTTTATCGTAAGCAATTAATCATCCCCCAATATTATGCTATGATGTTTAACTAGTTTCAAAATGTAAAATTCTACATTGTACAATAAATATGGTACCAGTGTGTATAATGAGTAATCTTACATTTGATACTTTTTGTATAATACATATATATACATTTACATTTTGTTTGAATCAAGACTTTGGATAGAGTTCTTCAGATAAACGTTTAACATTAAAAAAAGAGGAATGAGTTTGTTGTTTCAAGGTGATCTGCTGTGATCTAACTCAACATATCAACATATACATTGTATCTTTAAGATGAGTTTGGATGAGCAGCAGAGTTTCTTCATCTCACTCCGTTAGTCTTGAGGAAACATGTTGTCCTGGACTGAAGTTCAGTTGGTCTGCCTCTAAAGAAAAGAACACTTTGGCTTTGGGAGCTCTTCTTCTTTAAAACAGCAAAAATACATAAAATGTTTTGATCACGTGGGTGGAGATCTGCTGTAAATGATCATGAACAGGTGTGTATGCACTCTGTACAGTGTGTATATGAAGTGAAACACCAGTAATCTCACAGTGTGTTACGAAGATGGTCCTTCCTCAGTGGAATGACGACTCAGCAGGTGTTGTCAGCTGTAGTAATGTATTTGATGAGTGAATTTTGCTGCACCAGTTGAAAAAAAGCTGACCTCATAACCTCGGCCATGCGTCATCCTTCTGTTTCCATGGCGCACACGCATGTGTCTGTAGCAAATATATCATACTCTGCTATATATTTATATATTTTAATTTAAGTAGCCTAATTGATGATACAAGTTGTCCCTTTTTTGTTTCTACGGGTGTTTTTTCATGAAGCTCATTTTCCAATTGCCTCAAAACAGTCATAAATGAACAGAGAAGAAGATATTGTATATTCTGCTATATGTTAATTTATGTTCACTATATATTTATTTATCTCACAAAGAATGAAATGATGATCTTTCAGGACGTGCAGCACCTGATGCGTCCATACTGAGCATGAACGCATCGTGTTGAGAAGAGCCAACTCAGAGTGAGCCACGTGACCACGGTGTGACTGCAGAGTAACCAATAGACACGTCTGCAGTCAGTAAACGGGAGAACACAAGGAGCTCTGGTGGAGTTGGAAGTTCAGATAATCTGCTGCCCTTCATGAGATGTATGTAGAGGCTACTATTTTTCTGTTTGTGGATATTTTTAATCTGTTTTATGGTGTTTATTTTATAAATATTATATGAAAGCGTCAATTTACATTTAGAAATTACGTTTTATTCAACTCTGCCAACATACAATTCATTTTTGCATATTTGACATTGACCTCAGATTTTGCACTCAGTTATAAATATCTTCAAGTTAAATTTAACTTTAACTCATTTTAGCTTCATTTCTTAACCTCTTTTCTTCATATTTCCATATTCTCCCTTTTCCTCTCCACCTTTCCAATTTCTGTAACGAGATGGGCGTGTCCATGTTTGACCCGGACAAAGATTGGTTCTGCCACCAGATGGAGCCAAATATAATACTTCATCATCTGTTTATTTTTTTTTACACTTCAGGTTTTAATATTGCTTCATCACAGGCTTGTTGATAATCGGAGAAATTAATCAGTCGAATTTGTTTCCAATGAACCACCAGAGGCACTTTTTTGGGAAGGCGAGGCAGCTTTATTCATAGAGCTGAAACTCAAACCGCTTTACATTTAAAATAAATATAAAAGAAGAAAGAGAAGAAAAAATAAATAATAACAATAAAATGAACATCAAGCATTGGTGTATTAATAAAGAAAAGAATAGAAAACAACATATTCATACATACAACCCAATACCTACATTCACTCACTCACACACACACGCTCACTGGTGAGCAGGGTCGTCCTTCAAACAGAGGATCGGTGGTTCGATTCCTGGCTCCGCTAGTCCATGTCAATGTGTCCTTGGGCAAGACACTTAACCTCAAATGTCTCCCGTAGCTGTGCCTAAGGTGTGTGAATGTACTATGAATGTTAGTTAGTCCTGATGGGCAGGTGCATGGTAGCTCCTCCCATCAGTGTATGAATGGGGGAATGATGTCATGTAGTGCGAAAGGTCGGAAGACCAGAAAAGCGCTACACAAGTACAGTTTATTTCCATTTAAGTGATTCCTGGTGGTCGCATTAAAGGAAGACACCAGCAGGCTATAAAGGTGAAAGGGCCCGGCACACTCGGTGAGCATCTGGGCGTTGTGCGGTGTGACTCGCTCCGTTGGCACGATTCTGTCTGTCTAATTGCTGGCTGAGCCCGAAGAGAAATCACTCCGATTGGCTTTTCAGCTTAGGGGAATCCGTGTGCCAGATGAAAAACGGATGTGAGGAAAGGAGGGAAACCAGAACATCTTAGCATTCCAATATGAATAATTTATTTATTTATATATAGATTATGATTATTGATGCATTCATATGTTCATCTGTATAAAGTTGCAGCTAGTAAAATTGGTGCTCATTTGAATCATTTAGTAGTTACAGTGCCCTCCAGAATAATTGGCACCCTTTAGTAAAAATGAGCAAAAACGATATACGAAAAAATGTCTTTATTATTTATCCTCATAATCTTTCATTCAAAATATTTACAAAAATCTAACCTTTAACTGAAGTAACATAATTGAAAGAAAAATGTAATTCTTATCATGAAACAAATATATTTCTCAAAAATATATGTGCCACAATTATTGGCACCACTTCATTTAATATTTTGTGCGGCCTCCCTTTGCCAAGATAACAGCTCTGAGTCTTCTCCTATAATGCGTGATGAGGTTGGTGAACACACAACACTGGATCTGAGACCAGTCCTCCATCACAATCTCTCCACATCCTTCAGATTCTGAGGTCGACGCTTGTGGACTCTCCTCTTCAGCTCATCCCACAGATCTTCTATGGGGTTTAGGTCGGGGGACTGTGATGGCCATGGCAAAACCTTTATTCTGTGGTCGGTGAACCATTTTTGTGTAGATTTTGAAGTATGCTTCGGATCAATGTCCTGCTGGAAGGTCCACTCACGGCCCATTTTAAGCTTCCTGGCAGAGGCTTTTAGGTTTTCATTTAATATCTGCTGGCATTTGATGGAGTCCATGATACCATGTATCCTAACAAGATGTCCAGGGCCTTTGGAAGAAAAACAGCCCCACAACATCAAAGATCCGCCACCATACTTCACAGTGGGTATGAGGTGCTTCTCTGTATGGCTATCTTTCTGTCTACGCCAAACCACCTTTGATGTTTGTTGCCAAAAAGCTCTATTTTGGTCTCATCTGACCATAGAACCCGGTCCCATTGAAAGTCCCAGTAACGTTTAGCAAACTGGAGGCGCTTTAGTTTGTTGTTGCTTGACAGCAGAGGCTTTTTTCTGGCAACCCTCCCAAACAACTTGTGGTGATGTAGGTGGCATTTGATGGTAGTTTTGGAGACTTTCTGACCCCAAGACTCAACTAACCTCTGCAATTCTCCAGTTGTGATCCTTGGAGATTCTTTTGCCAGTCGAACCATCCTCCTCACGGTACGTCCTCTTCCAGGCTGATTCTTAACACCTCCTGTCGCTTTAAACTTCTTAATTATTGCCCTGATTGTGGAAATGGGTATTTTCAACTGTTTAGAGATTTTCTTATATCCATTTTCTGATTTGTGCAGCTCAACAACTTTTCGTTGCACATTGTCACTGTGTTCTCAGGTCTTTCCCATAGTGATGAATGACTAAGGGAATTTGGCCTGTGTCACCTCATATTTATACCCCAGTGAAACTGGAAGTCATGGTTGACCACTTAAGAGTTCCTAATCAAACAGGTGAACTTAAAAAGGTAAAATATGAGTCTAATTATACTTCAGTATAATAAGTTAGATTTTAATCATGAGATTTTCTAGGGGTGCCAATAATTGTGGCACACATGTTTTGGAGAAAAATATTTATTTAATGTAAAAAAAAATATATTCTTTCAATAATTTCACTTCAATGAAAAGGTTGGACCTTAGTGCTGCATTCGACACCATTGACCATCACATCCTATTACAGAGATTAGAACATTTGATTGGCATTAAAGGCACCGTACTAGGCTGGTTTGAGTCCTATTTATCGGATCGATCTCAATTTGTATATGTAAACGATGAATCCTCGATGACCACCAACGTCAGTCACGGAGTTCCACAAGGTTCTGTGCTTGGACCAATCTTATTCACCTTATATATGCTTCCTCTGGGCAATATTATCAGAAGACACTCCATAGACTTTCATTGTTATGCTGATGATACTCAATTATATATATCGATCAAGCCAGACGAAACCAACCAGCTTGCTAAACTTCAAGCATGTCTCAAAGATATAAAAACATGGATGACCTGCAACTTCCTGATGTTAAACTCAGACAAAACTGAAGTTATTTTATTAGGCCCAGAACACCTCCGGAATCAACTATCTAATGATATAGTTTCTCTTGATGGCATTGCCCTGGCATCCAGCACCACCGTAAAGAATCTCGGAGTTGTCTTTGATCAGGACTTGTCCTTTAACTCTCACGTAAAACAAATCTCAAGGACTGCCTTTTTTCACCTACGTAACATTTCAAAAATTAGACACATCCTGTCTCAAAGCGATGCAGAAAAATTAGTTCACGCATTTGTTACTTCTAGACTGGACTACTGTAACTCCTTATTATCAGGCTGCTCTAATAAGTCTCTTAAATCTCTCCAGTTGATCCAGAATGCCGCAGCTCGTGTACTAACAAAAACTAAGAGAAGAGATCATATTACTCCTGTATTAGCTTCTCTTCACTGGCTCCCTGTAAAATCCAGAGTCAAATTTAAAATCCTTCTCCTCACCTACAAAGCCTTAATTGGTGAGGCACCATCATATCTTAAGGATCTCATAGTACCATATTTCCCCACTAGAGAGCTGCGCTCACTAAATGCGGGGCTGCTTGTGGTTCCTAGAGTCTTAAAAAGTAGGATGGGAGCCAGAGCCTTCAGTTATCAAGCTCCTCTTCTATGGAACTAGCTTCCACTTTCAGTCCGGGGGGCAGACACAGTGACCACATTTAAGAGTAGACTTAAGACTTTCCTCTTTGATAGCGCTTATAGTTAGGGCTGGCTCAGGTTTGCCCTGGTCCATTCTTTCCAGCCCCTTGATATGCTGCTATAGGCCTAGACTGCTGGGGGACAACTTAGGATACACTGAGCTCCTCTATCCTTTTCTCTCTCTCCTTCTGTATGAATTCATGTTCTATAAATGCACATTACTAACTCTACTTCTTCCCTCGGAGTCTTTGTGCTTTCTCGCCTCGCAGGTTTCCACGAATCGTGGTTGCATCTGGACCCTGGTCCTGCCTCCTGGTTCCTTCCGTGGAACTGCTGACGCACATTCTTTTCTATTTTATGTGAATTCAACGTGTTGTAACTCTGTTATGCTGTTCATTCTGTACACATGACATCTATTTTCGTACTCTGTCCATCCTGGGAGAGGGATCCTCCTCTGCTGCTCTCCTGAAGGTTTCTTCCATTTTTCTCCCTGTTGATAGGGTTTTTTGGGGGAGTTTTTCCTGAGTCGATGAGAGGTTCTGGGACAGAGGATGTCAGTGTGTACAGATTGTAAAGCCCTCTGAGGCAAATTTGTAATTTGTGATTTTGGGCTATACAAAAATAAATTGAATTGAATTGAATTGAATTAAGATTTTTGTGAATATTTTGAGTGAAAGACCAAGAGGATAAACAGCAAAGACATTTTTTCACAGCCTGTTTTGCTCATATTCACTATGGGTGCCAATAATTCTGGAGGATACTAACTAATAAATTGGGATTTATTATACATTAATCTGAATGCACAAAGTAACTTAAGTTAATAAATAAATTAAAATAGTTCTATCTGCGACGTAATAAAAGTATAAAGCAGCAAAAAATGGAAATACTCCATTCTACCAATGCAAACTGAATTTACTGATATAAAACACTAGGCAGGTGTTATTTATAAGTTCCGGTACCCTTTTAAGAAAAGAGAAAAAGCATATTTAGGAATTATTTATAAATTATTAGTTATCGTTTCCAAAATAACCTCCAGTGTAACACTGAATAGGAAGAGGCTGTAAATACAACTCCATGTCAGTGCTTTACGCGTCTTGAACTGTTCTCTCACCGTGAGTCTGATCTCAGTGCTGTGATTCAATGTCCTGTTTAAGTGTTGAGTTCAGTCTCCCGATCTTCACGGAAACATCTGATGAAATGATGATGAGATGCAATATGGAGTTGTTAAGAGTCAAAACAGAGTGAATATTGGACTTACATTCATCAGGTGGATTCATCATGTTGCTCTGCGTCTGCTGCCGTTTACACCACACGCAACAAGTGTGATAATAATCTGTTTAATTTCAACTGACACATGAGAAACACGAGACAACAATGAGATGTCACAAACCATCATAAATACAAAACTGTTCAGGATCACAGTAGGAACACGTTCAATGAAGAAAAAGTCATAAAAATAAAGATTGCATTAACATGACTATATATGTTGAGTATCTTTGAAAGACTGCAGTGTGATTAGTTCAACTTCATATAGAGACAGAGGGGGTTTAATAAAAATATTTTCTCTGGTGGGAAGTAACAAGTACATTTACACAGTACTGTACCTAAGCTACATGTACTTTACTTGAGTATTTATATTTCCTGCCACTTTGTTCTCCACTGCAGCTCAGAGGGTAATATTGTACTTTTTAGTCCACCACATTTAACTAAGAGCTGTAGTTACTTTGCAGATTCAGATTAATAATACAAAATATGATCAACTAATAAATTATGTATTATTAAAGATTAAACTACCCAGTAGTATTTTAAGTTATTAAAATTAGGTCCAACTTTACCAGCCACAACATTAAAGTGATGAATATATTAATGCATCGATAATTATAATCTGATAATATATTAAATACACTTTAAAGTTCAATGCTAATACCTTTGAACTTTTAAATGGGTAAAATTTTAATGCAGGACTTTTACTTGTATAATTATTATTATTATTATTATTACAATTACACTGCAGTTATCAATATGGAGGGGAAACTGGGAAAAGAAAGATGTATTGAGGAAATGAAAAAGTGCAAAAAAAGCATGAAGAGATTAATTTCTTCTAAATAAAATATATTATTTGATGTTTATTTGTTACCGACAATAGCTCACTTGTCTTTCCAGTGTTTATGTCAGAATGTGTTTTCTCGTCTTGTTTCTTCACTGGTCAGATTCCCCTTTCAGCAAAATCTCAAATTCTTTATTAATTATTGCAGTATATTTAGCTCCATTTAGCAGATTCAGTCTGAATTTTAAAAACTTAAAATGCAATTTTAGAATTCTGAATTAAGTTTCTACTATCTTTTAACTTCTCCCCAGATGTTTAAAAAGTGTTTAAATGTTTAAAGTCCCAATGAAAATCACAATAAATGTAGTTAGAAATAGCAAACATCTTTTGTTTTTTTAAAGTAATGTTAATAGTTATCATTAAAATAAATAAAAAGTTACTGAGGAAATAGAAAGATATGCTCCTTTTGGTCTCAGCTGACTGGAAGGGGGGGGGGGGGTCAGAGCTACACACAGTTTTGCTGTCCTCTCTGGTGTAAAGTTTAACTGTAACCACACCCAACAGTGATGTCACAGTGTCCTGGAGTACAGCCGCGCATCACTGCTGCAAGGTGAGACGTTAAACCACTGGAAGATTTTTCTGGAGGGGGGGTTACATTACTCTTTCAGTTTCGTTTCTTTTATTTCTGTTTAATCTGTTCCCATCAGAGACACAGCTGAGGAGAATAAATGGTTTGTGTTCATCCAGCTGGTCCAGATGTTCTGTCTCTCACAGCTGGACTCTGCTGCCTCTCTGGAGTTATGAGTTTTCCTTTGGTATTGCTGAGTGAGTTAGAGCACTTTCCGCGTGTCACCACTTGATGAAGACGAGAGCGGCGAGCACTGTATAGCCGAGGATGAGGAAGAGCACTTTTAACAGGCGGTCCCGTTTGTCATCCAACTCTCGGGACAGAATCTCAAAGAAGGTGACGAACAGGAAGGTGCCGGCGGCGAGGCCCTGCAGCACCACTGACACCACGCTGCCCGCCAGCGTCTGAGTCGACTCGATGCCCATCCCCACCACTGTCCCCACCGGGATCATTAGGCTGACCGTGATGCCCAGCTTGGCGGCGTCCTTCATGCCGAGCGACGCCTTGGCCATGCTCACACCAAGCGCCACGGCGGCCAACGTCTCGTGCACGGCCACGCCCAGGAAGAGGCTGCCCAACTTGGCTCCATCCTCCTGCAGGCCAAGCGCCAGGCCCTCGAACACGGAGTGAGCCGACAGAGCCAGGACCAGGCTGGCCAGCCGCAGAGGCCCCGCCCCCGCCAGCTCGGCGGGGCTGAAGTGTCCGTGATTGTGTCCGCGGGAGCGGTGACTGCCACCGTCTCTCGGCGAGTCCCTCGCAGAGGAGATGAAGGGCGTGTCGTACTCCGAGTCACTTCCTGCCTCAGAGCCGCCGGCGTTAAACATCTCCAGGTCGATGAAAGACGGTTTCTCCTTCCTGAAAGTGAGAATGGCCTGCTCCACGAACACGGTGAGGAAGAAGCCGAGCATCATCATCGTCTCTGCCAGAGGGTAGTCACTGCTGATCTTCAGCTGCTGGAACACGTCGGCCACCTGAGGAGTGTCAACACACACTGAAGGTCAACTCCGATCAAAACTCACCGAGCTAATCGAGCAGACGCCATTTCTGATCGAGTTTCAAATGGTCTCTTTCTGATTTATTATCACTGTTATTGAATTTGTTGTGTAGTTTTTTGCACTCAATTTTCTTCAATAATGTGTTTAGCTCACACCTATACACATAATGAACTCAAATCAGTACAAATACATGATCTAGTAGGAGGCCGCTGATGCTGTGGCTCAGCAGAAAAAAAACAAAAATGTTGAGCATTCACACAACGATGTCATTCTTTATATAGCTTTGCCTGTCAATTGTTTTAAAGCTCAATAAGCACAGATAATATTTGACGGGAATTTCTCGCACACGCACGCACGCACACACACACACACACACCATTTCCGCCTCCAGCGATTAGACACCCCCCCCTAAAAGAATGGAGCATCCTTAACTTAGTAATGATACCTATATGTGTGTGTTGGTGTGTTACCTTGTCTCTGACAGCTGGCAGCAGAGCGTTGAAGCATGTTGCCAGGAACACGCCTCCTCCGAACGAATTACACAGAGACAGAGATCTCCTGTATCTGTGTGCTTTGTCGTAGTCGGCTAGCAGGAGGCGCACCGGGACCAGTACACCCGCCAGCATGAGGCCAAACAATCCCAGCAGGCCAAGCAGCTTGGCCACCAGGATCTCCATCCTTCAGCTCAAACTCTACAGCCTCATCACAAACACCTCCACCCTGCTGCTGCTACTCAACTCTACTGGTTCTCCTGGGACAAACAGAGACATTGTGAGTGTGAAACGTTAGTGGACAAGGAAGTGCAGAATAAACCAGTCAGCCCAGATTTGGCAACCCAAATTTCCATCGACAGAGAAATCTACTGTGTAGTGGTTTAATGCAATGAGATACATTTCCTCCTGTACTGTGCTTAGGGTTAGGTTCCTGTACTTCGTTCATTAACTGTTGTTGCTCTATCTCGCCCACCTCAACAATATTGGCAAAATAAATTAGTACAGAATTGAATTAGTAGTAAAGTCCTGCAGGTTTTTAGCTGCAGTGGTGGAATGTAACTAAGTACATTTACTCATACTGTACTTAAGGTCAAAGGGGAGGTACTTGTACTTTAGTTGAATATTACTTTTTTCATGCCACTTTCTACTTCTCCTCCACTGTATGTCAGAGGGAAATATTACTGGACAGCTTTACTTACAAGTTGAAAATTGAGATTTCTGCACACAAAACATGAATGTCCAGGTACAAGCTCAAAAACAATTAGTTGATTCAACGATTAGTCAGCTGAAAGTAAATTAATTGCAATATTGATGGTTAAAGTAATTTTTTTCAAACATGGTTCCAGCTTCACAATAGGTGAAGATTTTCTGCAAGGTCTGGATTGTTTGAGTGAGAGTGTGGCTGTGGGCTATGGTTAGTTGTGACAGCATTCCTCACTATTTTATATAAACCAAACAATCCAACGATTAATGGAGAACATAATGAAAATAATCATTAACGCTGGATAATAGTTCAAAAGGAGCTCCACCTCAACCAAAAGTAACATCTTCTTTTTAACGCCACATTAATGCATAATAAATAATAATCTAATGATATAGCGTTAATAGTATAACATTCACATGGGATATTGTGTCCACTTCATTCTTCAAGTAGTTTCCTGTTTATACTTACATACTTTTGCTTAAGTAACATTTTCAGTTCAGGCCTGTTTACTCATTCTAGTGGTGTATTTTCAGTGTTGTGTGAAGTAATAAACATCTTAATAGCGTTACTACTTCTTCCACCACAGCGCACCGGTAACGTTGGAACCCCTTAACACCTCTAACTTAAAGCAACGTTAAACTGCACCCTGCCAAGATAAACCCATGAACCGCTCGTTCGTTTGACTGTTTCTGATCGTTTATTAACGGGAAGTTCGTGTCGTCGCTGCGGGAGACCAACGGCATCAAGCCGCTTCCGGTGAGGACTTCAGAGTTAAACGTTACCCCGCGTCATAACTTATGACTATATTACTTGTCATACGTCTCTCACACTTATGGCTTTACGCTTTTATGATATAATAACGTAACATGTCTGATTTGACTTCCTCAGTTATTCCGATACATTTGACTCGTTTACGTAGGGAGACGTAACTCGAGCCCTTCCGCTCGTGTTCTGGCTAACAGCGGCTAGCTTGACGGATGCTACATTAACTAGCTAGCCTCGTTAGCCCCCCCAGCAGCTAATGAGGCTAGCTTCCACCTGAAAACTACGGTGATAAAAAAAGACGCTGTTTACGTCTGTGTGTTGCTCTTCCCTCGAAGCAGCGACCTCAGCTCAACGCATACATTTTAAACACGAGTCAGCGTGACCGTGTTTACCTGTCCAACCGTCCCCTCTCCTGCAGGTGTATGGAAGTACTTCCGCATTGACGTCACGCGTCCTCCGGGCGCTGAGTGGTGGAAATATGAATGGCGTAATTCAGGAACTGATTTTATGTTCAGATCATTTACCAAAGTAATAGTACTAATACCACACTTTAGAAATGATCTGTAACAAGTACAAGTCCTGCATTGAAAATGCCCCTTGAGTAAAATTAGTATGTATAAACTTAAACCATCAGAATAAGTGATAATTCATTTTATGTCAATCAAGTAATTGTTAGTTGTACTTCTATAAATTGCTGGGCGGTTCATTTCGTAACATTGTATTTTATAAACTCATGTTTTGTGAGCAAAGAAATCTTTTGTCATAGATTAGTTCTGTTTTGAAGCCTGCCATAATATGACCATGAGTCAAACATGACACTTACACTTTTTCAATATTTCATATTCTATTTTATGTTATTCTTATTCTACTTAATATATATTTTTTATTTCTGTATTTAAACTTCTCCACCATTCAATGTTTTGAGTATTTTGTCTAAAGATAATTTAACTAAATACAGAAGTTTGACACCTATGACAGCGTTGCCATCACATCTTCCACGGTGACGGATCTGTGTCAGTACATGCGTTTCACCTTAAATGAATGGTATCATTAAATAGTATTTTCATGTCAATTATCAATACGTTTATAAACATCACAAACATTAATTTAACTCTTCAAACAGGAGTTGGTCTGGTAAAGAATAAACCGGGTGCATAAAAAGACTGATGGGTTAAACTGATCATCACTTTGAACATCATATGAAGCTCACCTGAAGCTTGACCTTCAGAGCTATATAGGTGACCTCTACAGCCACAATGTTTGTTTGTGACACCTCAAAACAAAACATGCAGCTATATTTGGAGCTTCTCGTCACTTTGTACACGTCTACATGCTCCGAGTAAAAACATCCCGTCAGATTCATGTGAACCCTTTTTAAAAGGCAAAATTATCCAACAAAATCACACGAAAGCAAAGTCTGGAAAAATAATCAGATTTTTCTATCCTGTCAATCACCCCATGCCCGGTTTAATTTTTTTTTTTAAATTACAAAATTAAATTAGGTTTTTTTTCACAAATTTGTGATTTCTCTAAAATGATTCAATTCAAAGAATCTGGGAGGATAGAAAAAATGATACATAAAACCGCTCACAGCATAAAGATGTGAAACCTATGACGAGACACGACAAAAATATAAAATATGTCCTCATATTGAAGGAGTTGCAAGGAAAACAGGTCGGGGACCACTTTGCATGGCAGTTCGGGACTCTGTCGGGCTTCTTCGTCACATCGGTGCGGTTACTTTTGGGCTGGAACACGTCAGTGTGGGTTTACACCGCCGAGTCGGTGAAACGGTGTTTCTGTGAGGCTGCTGGAAACAAACCGGGTCCAGAGAGAATCACCAGACGTCAGACAGGAGGAGTGTAAAATGTTGAGATGCTCTCTTTAATTGTCAAGACTGTTTTGAACAGCCTCCCTGCTGGCTCCTCACAACTCAACCCCACACACACACACACACACACACACACACACACACACACACACACACACACACACACACACACACACACACACACACACACACACACACAGCAGTTTTAAGAAGAAATTTCAAGCTTCTGCTTTTAAACTCTGTTGTTTTAATATCCATGTTCCTATTAGAGCATTATTTGTTTATTAGAACTAATCTGTGTTTGACACCACGGTGTTAAATGTCAAAATCTTCATAAAAACCACACAGAGCCGCGGGAAGTGGGTGTTTTTTGGTGACGTGGCTCCTGAATGAAGCGGTTGGAGCTCCTTGTTCTCTCGTGCAGGAACTATTCAGTGATTAGGGGGAAACAAAAAAAAAACAAAAAAAAAAAAACTCCTTTTAGTCCTTCGAGTTCTAAATGATCCATATCAGCTCTTGCCATCCACAAGTAAACCACTCCAATCTGAAACAGAGACACACAGGAAGTGACACGTTAATCACTGCCGAAATAAAAGTAAAAAACAAAAGCGAACAGCAACGGGGGGGGGGGAGATGTGCTCTTTTTACACATTTTACAGACAAAAGAACCCGAACCACCTGAATGAAGTGCCCTTAAATAAAAGTCACATTGCTCTATCATTTTGGTTCAAGTTCGGAATTCGAGGAGTTCTTCCACAGGAAGGAAATGTATGTCACGCTTCATTGCACCGCAATAAAAGCTGGAACAGAGCGTCATTGGTTCCATCAATAAAAGAAAAAAAAACAAACATCTGCAGTGAAAGAAAAAGGATTAATTTGGGGACCAGAGGTCCAAGGATGGTCTGATGCTGGTTAATACGATTTATTTCTATTAGATAATAACACCTTTTTTTTCCCCCACACGCCTTTTTATTCATGCAGATAAATTATCTGCTGTCTTCCTCTTTACGTTCATTGACAGAAAGATTAACATTTATAACCTCTTTATTTATAACTAATACCGCTTCATCATGATAGGTTTTCTCCGAGCCATTTAGAGCACAACAATCAATTACTCATTTATATTCACACCTACGTATCATACATTTGCTAGTACTCGACTTCAGCACAAATCTTTGAAGGTCCTTGTACTTTACTGGAGAACCTTTTGAGTAAAGCGGCTGGGCCTGTGCTAAGAAAAGGTCCCAACCAGCCGACTGATGTCATCACGGTTGATGTTCATAAATTGTTCAACATAAAAAAATAAAAAAGTTGAAAGATTACGTTATGCGAGTGTCACGGCTGCTCCTCGTTTCCAGCGCTGGGCGTTCGGTTGCGGATTTGACTCCTCAGCTGTTCGATGAGTTCGGGGTTCTGCTGCTGCATCTGCTGAGCAAACTGCTGACCTCTGCAAAAAACATACAGCAAACAGGACATCGTCAACCTCCCGACACTTTATTCATCCTCCAGCCGACAGGCCAAGAAGATGAGTGTCGGTATGGTACGTGCTGAGGTACGTACGCCTGGATCAGTCCCGACAAATCTCCGGATCCAGCGGCGGCTCCGGGGGGCGCCGCACTTCCTCCTAGTCCTCCGCCTAGTCCTCCGCCTAGTCCTCCGCCTAGTCCTCCGCCTTGCCCTGCTCCTAGTCCTGCTCCTAGTCCTCCGCCTTGCCCTGCTCCTAGTCCTCCTAGCCCTGCTCCTAGTCCACCGCCTAATCCTCCTCCTTGCCCTGCTCCTAGGCCTCCTCCTCCTGGTCCTCCTCCTAGTCCTCCTCCTAGTCCTCCTCCTAGTCCTCCTCCTAGTCCTCCTCCTCCTTGTCCTCCTCCTCCTAGTCCTCCTCCTCCTAGTCCTCCTACTCCTCCTCCTCCTCCTGGCATCCCGCCGTATGCTCCTGACATCATCCCCGACATCCTGAGAGAGAGAGGAGACAGGAAGTTACCCTCAACAAAACACCAGAGAGGAAGAACTTGGCCGAGAGAAACCTAAAATCAACTCACAGCTGCTGAACCTGAGGATTGGTCATCAGAGAGGACGCCTGCAGGGAGACAGATGTTTAGATGTTCAATGAAACTTCGTAATGGCTCACTGAGCAGAGGTCAAACAGGATGTGCAGCAGGATTGACAGTAAGACACCCAGAGAAGCAGTAGCCCTCCAGTCACAAGCTTCTCTCACCTCTAACCTCCCACTGAGTGTTGCTGTAGGACACTACGATATTACGAGCTGTTTCTGATCATTTTACGACCGAACCATACAGGTTTTAAAGCTGTTAGCAAAAGATTTTTATAGTATAGCCTTGTATTGTGTATTATCCCTTGGGTTCCCAGCAATACACCCACCATGAGTGAAGTAGATCAGACAAACAGTTCTTGATAGATCTATATAGTTGTTGATGGCTGTGCTAAGACCAAGCCCCCAGGAAGAGCGCCTGGCTTTGAGGCAAATTGTAGATTGTTGCCGAAAGGTGGAATTACAACTACCAGGTCCGTCAAGCCATTAGGGTCCAAAAAGGGTCCCATAGAGTTAAATTGGGAAAGAGAAGTCTGCATCTCAGGGGATATATTTTTTGGTTGTTATTTAAATAATTAGGGCCCTGTAAGTTGTAAAGTGCCCTAATAGCCAAATCCAGCCACTCGAAAGAAGAGCCAGGTATTTTAATCTAAATTCTATACTTGGAAGTCTAACTTTTTTTTGTTGTGTCATGCAACACAGAGCAGCTTTCATAGGAATGAACGGGGCGCCACCTCCCATGCTGTATCCATCCAGGGCTCAGACAGGCAAAAACCCTCCGCACGCGAGCCCCATAGCTGTATCTACCTCTTATTAATTTGACTTCCCTAAGTATCTGCACGTATTTCTGTCTTTGTGCTGCTGCAACCGAAGAGGTTTCTCTCATCTCATGCACTGATATACGTGTTGTGCTCTCTTACAACACCTCCCATCTGTGCTGAATGTATTTTCAATGATGGTCAAAAAAAAAAGAGAAAGAGAGCGAGAGCAAAAAAACGAGAGAGAGAGAGAGAGAGAGAGAGAGAGAGAGAGAGAGAGAGAGAGAGAGAGAGAGAGCTCACCATGTTCATGAAGCCGGGGTTACTGAGCAGACCGGCCAGATCTACTCCACCCATCCCTGCTGTCTGAGGGAGAGAGGGAGAGAGAGATAAGGACCGACTCATCACAGCATCACCGGTTTAGAAAAGCCGTCTCCTCCGTTCTTACTGGACTGGAAGTTTCCATCTTCTCCTCCGCGATCTTGAGGTTGGTTTTGTACGTGTCGTTGTCGGGGTCGAGCTCCAGAGCTTTCTTATAATAAGTGGCTGCTTCTGTGTGTTTGTTGAGGCTGGCCAGAGCCAAACTGAAACACAGCGACAAGACAGAGAACACATCAGGTCACGCAACTCTTCAAAATAACAATCAAGTCATCCTTTCCTTCTGATGCTCGACGTTGAATACGTCTTCCGACTCAATTTCTTATTTCCAAAGCCGGGTTCATGCTCGCCAGTGTTCCCGGCGCGAGGGTGCGTGACATCACAACTTATTGTGCATGAAGCGTGAAGACTCTGCAATTTGTCACAGCGTTCTCTGAATTTTTGTTGGAGGAAATCGTAGAAATCTATAAATTTTTAATATTTTGCCAGCCGAATCAAATTGTTTTCGGGACATTAAACCCCTCGACCTTCCTTTCATTATGGTGCATTTAATTCTTTGTCAGTGCCTCGTGCCAGTATCAACCAGGCTTATTGCAGAGAATCAGCAATTAACTTTTATGGTATACACTTTTATGGCTGCTAGAGGACAGAAGGAGATTTAGAGCCAACTGAGGAAGCAAGGTTGAAAAAAAAAAAGAAAAAAGAAAAGCTGCTGCATTTCAGGAGAAGAGAGTTCATACAGAAGGCTTACCCCATCCTCCCGTAGGCTTTGCTGTAGTTTGGGTCGATGCTGATGGCCTGTTCACAGTCCTGCACCGCTCCGGCATAGTTCCCTAGTTTACTGTACGCTGCGGCCCTGCACACACACACACACGAACCAGTTTGGCTACAGTTTTATACAAAGCCAAAAACAAGTGGGATAGATAGATAGATAGATAGATATATCTCTATATAGATATAGAGATATATATATATATATATATATATATTATTATATAAGATATATAGAGATAATATATATATAGAGATATATATATAGATATATATATATATATATTGATCTATATATATATAGATATATAGATCTACATTGTATATATATATATATATATAGATAGTATATATACATATATATATAGAGATATATGATTATATATATATAGATATATATATATATAGATATATATATATATAGATATATATTGATAGATAGATAGATAGATAGATAGATAGATAGTATAAGAGATAGATAGATAGATAGATTATATATATATATATATATCTATATATATATATAGATAGATATATATAGATATATAGATATATATCTATATATATATATATATATATAGAGATATACATATACGACGATATAGACGAGAAAAACTTAATTCAAGTGTAAATGCACCCTGAAAACACTTCAGTGGAATGTAAAGATCTCATTCATTTTTCCTCTTGACTCTTAGTAGCCCAGAGTTAACCACTGGTGGAAATGACAGTTGGTTTTGGAGTGAAAGGTTTTGCCTGTAAACTAGGACTGACCAAAATACCATTGTTGGGGCTTAGAAGTAGGGCTGGATGTACTATAGGGAAATCTTTATGTGAATTGAGAAGTAACCCTCTGAACCCCAAAACCCACCAGCGGGAATAAAAAGCATGTTTTCTTCCAACAATCGCCAAAACTACACAGTTTATCACAGCCAGAAGTTGTTAAATCATTATCGTCAAATTTTCATATTTTTGACGGTCCTCAAACACATCATGTGTGACTAGCTCTTTCGTAAAAAAAAAGCAACCAAAAACAAAGCTTAAAATTGTGATATTTCATCATAAACATTTAAAATCTTGCCCCAAATAAACCGTTTGATGTCACCAGATACTGTAAAAAACATTAAATTATGCGCTCCTCAGCTTGTGGAGCCTCCATTTCCCCTGTTATTCTGCATGAAAGACATGTTTGAGTTATCTCTACTTCTAACCATGATTGTACTGTTTCCATAGAGGTGCAATATATTGCAGTGAAAATCAAGGCCACAGATTTATTTTGACGGGTTAACTGCGCACCCTTCTCACTCATGGCTATAACTTTATAACACAACAACTAATAACCAACAACTAACTCTCTTTAACAGGGTCAAACACCATGGCACACATCGATTTGTGACACAATTTCTAAAACTAATAATTGTACATTTACACCGCCAAACGGCATGTGAACTTGTGTTTAAGAGATGAGCTGTGTCTGGTGTTTGTACGTTTTGGGGTTTTAAACAAATCTAAAACGAGCAAAAAAGAAAAAAAGGACTCAAACTGTGAAGACAGCGTGCAGGGGGTTTGGTCTACACTTTTAAGCAGCTTAAACTGAAGCATTTGATGAGGGAGTCCTGACGGCACACTGACCTGTTGCAGTAATAGACGGCGTTCTGAGGGTTGATGGCGATGGCCTTTGAGTAAAACTCAACAGCAGCAGCAAAGTTCTCCACTTTCATTTGGTCGTTACCTGCGGATCAAAACACATCACCTCATTACTGACGAATGAAATCCAGGACAGAAACCAAAAGCAGCAGCCACTCTAAAGACACGAGGAAGAGTTTCCTCATCATAATCATCATCATCGTTGCCGTCTCACCGTCGGTTTTGAGCGTCTCTGCCTCGTCTCTCTGTTCCTCTGTGAGGGAGTTCAGAGGTTGTGGAGGAGCCGAGTTGTTGTTGACCTGCGACTCGGTTGGAAACTGAAACACACACACACACACACACACACACACACACACACAGTAAGTCAGACATCGCCGGTTTGAAATACTTCATTGTGTCCACAAAAACAAGTCCAGAAAGACCTCCAGCTGTCCCGATTTGATCCTTATAAACAAAGCATTAGATTTCTCATGTCACACCAGCTCATTTACTTTGTCTGTGGCTGAGGCAAAGATCTCCGGTAACGTCATGGGGACGGCGAGGGTCTGGTCGTCGGTCGAGATTTCATACGCCGTCTCCAAACACTGAACAGCAACTGCAGGACAAAACACACACTTTGTAAACACACTGAGGGAACGATGACGAGTCCAACAAAGAAGAGTCAGAATCTCTCATCAAGTACAAATGCCATAACACTGGATAGTTACATCATACATATCAGGGTTTTTGGGCAGAAAAACAACACTGAGTTGAATCTGGGTGCAGATGGGAAACAATGTATAGCACAACAATTATCACAGCTATGGATGTCCTGATCCAAGTCCTTAAATATTGATTATGAGCTGATATAAAGTCTCAAGTTATTTGTATATTTACCCAGATGTCGATTGAATACGTCTCTGACACATTGGAGTTACAGCAGTAGATACTAAACTTATTTTCCCATAAGCTACTTGATCCAAATACTTATACGGTCCTGATTCAAAAATATCAAGAGGATCGGTTTGAATTATTGAGCGATGAACGAAGGTACAGTTGGGGGCATTTAATGTAAAAAGAATGATCAGCTGAGAAGATGTTTCACTTTGTTCTTGTAGTTCCAACAGCTCTCAACACTCCTCCCACTCTGAATCAATTATTCTAATGACAAACTCACCAACATGAAGACCAACGAGTGAACAGGTGGTATTCCTCGTGTTGCAACAAGCGATTCACGACACGTTTGGTCAGTGGAGTTTGGGGAATCTGAACGTTTGTGTGGATAAACCTCACGGAAAAACGTAAAGAGGGATTTACGATAAACATACGAAATATTCTTGTATGATTTTCTTGTCTTTAGTTCTTCCGCTTGCATTGGTTTTAGTTGTGGATCAATCATTTAAGATCGTACTCTGACAGAGTATAATGGTAATTCCACAATATGACTGCCGAGTTTCGTTACGTATTCCTCGCGGAGGACTCACCTTCCAGACTCTCCTGGGCACCTGAGGTCAGATTCCCTGACTGGAGCTGGTCATGGAGGAACTGAAGGATGGAGAAGGCGAGGCGCTTGTTGTCCGTCATGGCGGCGGAGGCTCAGACTGTGGTCACTGAGGGAGAGAGACCCTGTAAAGTCAAAGCAGCAACAAGATGAGGGAAAACCGGCCAGCTAGCCAAGCTATCATGTCATTAATAGTCATGCAGATAAAAAACAAAAACATCACTACATTTTTCAAACAGCTTTGGCTACTTTTCAAATTACAGTTTTCCATCCCCCTTTCCCTTCTTCTACTACAATGTACTAACATTCATTTGTACTTTTCACACTTGAAGTACATTTTGCGGATACATAGTCATAATTAAATAATGCTTAGTAGTGGAGTGTTTTCAAAGTGTAGAGCTTTACAGAGAAGGATATCTCTCTCTCTCTCTCTCAGCATTAGCTTGGAGAATATTCTAGAAACTCAGGCTAAGTATTACTAGGCATGACTGTCTTAGCAATGCTAACCACTGCCAGCTAGCACTAGCCATCTTGGTTTAGAAAAGTCGTGACAGAACAAGCTAACAACTGATAGTAACTCTCAGTAGACGGTTACCGCCAGCTGGCTGTGGGACCTTTCAACCCACCGCTGAGAGGTCATTCTGAACTTGAACACATCTTCAATTATCCAAGTTAGCAGGTTACTTTTTAGCTTAGCTTGCTAGCATGGCAAAATAAAAAAAAAAACGTCCCCCAAAACCCCGGTGTACGCTTGTGTAACGTTGGGTCCACTATCGTCTACATTTGATTGTAAAATAAAGTTTACACGAATCCCTTATCGAAATCCAGGCAATTTAACGTCGCTTCGCATATCAGCAGCAGGAGTTACAGTGTCGGTATGAGAGTAGGTCCCTGGGCGAAAGCCATTATCTTTCAAGTAAATTCGGCAAACAGTTGTCTTATCTTACAGCAAATGTCCTTAACAGATTGCCACTAACAAGTCTCCTTTCTCGTTCGATAACAATGGGCGAACCCGCGACTAAAAGCCCTAATCGGACTTATTTAAGCGTGACTTGGTGTATATAGTTTGCGACGAATTGGAGATTGGTTGAAAGCTCATTAACCTACGGGTTTAAACTTTTACTCCAGCAGACGTGCAGTTTAGCCATGAAGCAAGGCCATGTTGTACTGCGAGACTTTTAAAAGGGGCTTGGCGTGACGCGATATAGAAACTACAGCGGCACGACGCTAACGGCTAGCGAGCTAGCTGATCACCTTCCGTTGACTGCAACGGGGTTGCTGCATAATAAACATGCCACGTGGCCTCATCTTACACGAAGGTACAGCGATGCGTTTTTCCTACCAGCTGTCTCTGTGCTTCAGTTGTCGATTAGCCCGGTAACGGATAAATTGACGTTAGCTACGCTCCTTCGAGTAATCGTAGCCGTCATTCAGCTAGCTAATTAGCTTGACGCGGAGTTACGTCGTCACGCGGAGGCGCCGGTGTGGTGGCGCATGGGGCTGGTTTCCGGCGTAAAGTTACCAGAAACCCAACCACAAAACACAAGAAGTTTGGCAAACTTGCCTTCAGAGTAAGAGCGTTCTCTCGCTCTCTTTATATATACTGTATTACTTTGTAGATTATTATACAAAGTACAATAACATAATAAAGTATGATCTTTATTAGAGATGCATAATAGGTACTTTTACGTTTGGTACTTTAAGTACATCTTGATGCTAGTACTTTTTTTTCAATGCATTACTGTTACTTGTAAAAGAGTATTTCCACACTGTAATATTATTACTTTAACTGAAGTAAAAAATATGAACACTTATTCCACCACTGCATATAATACTGTACATACTGTATAATACAATATAAATATAAAAAATGTCCGCTTTAAAAAATTATGTTTGGTGGTGATCTTAATGCTGCTCATGCTGCGGGTTTTATTTTGAAACGTCCGACCAGAAGTGTAATGGCTCTCCCGTCGCAGCCGGCCGTCCTGCACTCAGCTGCCTGACAGTTCACCACACGGGCCGAACGAACTTTCATTCAAAACCTGAAATATGGGGCCGACAGGTGAGCTGCGTCCTGAACGTGTTTGATGTGACTGGATCATTTTAACGTAAACGCATCTCTGTGGCCGCCATGTTTCCTCTCTGATTGCGTCCGTGGTCGTTTAGATTTAATTAGCTTTTAATCACTGAGTCTGTCTGGGCTAGTTTTAGCGCTGACGGGAGTTAGCTTAGCTACTGTGCTGTGCTGTTATCAGTCACTTGATTAAAACGCACTAGAAGCGTTATTTTAGCTCTAAGTTTCGTGTCTAGTCACCAAAATAGAGCCGCTGAGGAGGCTCGTTTCTCCGCAGCTCTGCGTCGATGCTCCTCCTGTTTGTGTAACGTTAGCACGTTAGCTCACTCTGCTTAATCAATGTTGACTGACAGCGGGGATTGCACATGGATTGTAAATTACCACAAAAACAAATTCTGTCTTCAATATTTGCAATGAGCAATGCACCAAACTCCATTTAAAAATCAGTGCATTTAAAGTTAAGGCCGCCTGGAGCTAAATAAATCCCATCATTCAACAAAACTGAATACCTTTTCCAAATTGACACATTTTGCCTCTGAATTCGTTCGTTTTTCGGTGGAATAGCAGACTCGGGGTCCCATTCTGATGAGCAACATTTGAAATTAACAGATGTTTTTGATGAAATGCGTGTGATGACTCCAGTATGTGGATGAAATGAGCGCAGAGCCACGTGATAATTTTATATTTTTGAGTTGTGTGTAACATCTGAAGATGGAGGAATGTGTTTAACTGATCAGGAATGGGTGGAGATGCAGTGTGTAGAGAGAGACACACTTGTGCTAATTTGTAACACAGCGATGTGAATATAATCAGTGTCTTCAAACTGTTGGAGGGAACGCAGTAAAAGTCATGCTTACTTAGTTTAATTTATTCCCTGTAAATAATCATTCGGGGAAAATTCTACTTCTAAAATTATATATATATGTTAATATATATCAAAGTACCCAACAGTATATACAATAATTACAATTATTCTCACCTAAACCAGCTGTGACATAAACATGCTGCCTATGTGTTCATGTGAAATAATATTCCAATGATATACATCATAAGTAAACACCATGTCCTAAGAGTACTTTTAATAATGATACCTGAAGTACATTTTGTAATACTTTTGTTATTTTATTGAACACAATTTTACTTGTTAGTATTAGTTGCAGTCCGACACAAAATTATAAATGAACTGCGCCTTAAATGAATTCACCAGTAACATCCGCCTTTTACATGAATGCATGAGTAATAACAATGTAATGATACAATATATAATAACATAACAGACACAGGGACATTTTCTGTATACTGTAAGTACTTCGACTACCTCTTCCATCACTGACCTGTCCTTTTTGTTTCCTGTCCCGCCTTCCCGCTCACCTGTCCCGGGGTCCCAGGTGAGGTGGTGTTTAGCAGCGTGGTGCCGGTCTGCGCAGAGAACCGGCTACGTTGGGACCTGAACCCCGAGAAGATCCAGCAACTCTCCGAGGAGCTCATCACCAACACCAAGACGGTGTACGACGGCGTCGGAGCGCTGGACCTCGACGTCGTCACCTTCGAGAACACGCTGAAGGCCCTCGCTGACGTGGAGGTCAAATACACCGGTCAGTGTCCACCAATCAGCAGCCTCGCTCTCTCCCGGCACTCTAGCTCAGGGGTTCTGATGATGGGCATCGTTTTTTATCATAGCCAGGAAATGGAAACAAATCTAAATATTCGATTTAAGTATAAGTCTGGTGTTATTCTGTATTTTACATTATTGTTAACAAGTCCCATAAAAAGACCCGAACCGACAAAGTGTCAGTCCGTCTCTCAATGCGGACTACTGAAGACCTAAAAAAAAAAAAACTCAGTAATTTCCTAACACAGCTGGTCACTGTAGTTTTTAATCAAACCAACAGGAGGAAATAGCGCATTTATTGTGGACTATTTTCAGTGGCAGATGAATCCACAACTGGTGCTCTAGTGAGTATTTGTGGCAGCAGGACGTCGTATGTGGGAATTAGTCATAAATAAAGTACAGTGTGTGTGTGTTCATGGTGATGAAGGACAATAAACAAACACACACACACACACACACACACAATACTTGTCTGTCGATACATTCACTGTTGGTTTGAGTCTGAACATGAAGAGAAATGGAGAACATCAGTTACAATTAAATATTGCTTTACAGCGGCAACATTAACGTCTCTGGCTAGCAGAGATTTAAAATTAAATTGGATTAAATTTAGCCTCCAGACATTGTCGCGGCTTGTGCCGTCGACAGACGACGGCCCTGAATGCTGAAGCGGCCTCGAAACGCAGCGAGGACCCGAGCACACACAGTCGGGCCGGCCGTCCATTGTGAGCTCTGCACCGAAGCTCCGCGTCGGCAGAATCCGCCTGTGATGGTAACGGCTCGTCAGCAGTTTGCAGAGAAAGCAGCTGAACCAGCGGCCGCTGCCACAATAGAGACAGAGAGTTTTTGTGTGGAGGCAGCTGAAAAGCTGAAAACACCTCCAACGTGCTGCTGCAGGAGGGAACACTGCTCCTGCTCCATGGTTTTACCTTCAGGTCATACAAAAGAGTTTCATGATTCATGAACGAGAGCGTCAGAGTTTTTTTTTTTTTAATACAGTTGCCCATTCCAACCGGAAAAATAAAAATGAAATGTCAAAAATAGTAAAAGTCTAAATTAGGAGAATACTTTTGCAAAACTAAGAGATTCAGTGAATCGAAAGCTTAGTTGAAAAATATACTGCATCAAATGTACACGGTACTGAGACCAAATATAAGTTAAGAAATGAGCTTGACACAGGAAAGGGCCGTACAGGTGAGTGTTAAGACCGAAGCTCTGGGAACATTCTTGCTTGGCCTCCGCACAAAGGCGTTTATGCTCAGCCTGCTGTTGGTCGCATTATCCCCCCGAACCGCCAGAGGGCGTGCAAACAAAATGTACTGTGAAGAAGCAAGAAGACAACGAGCGTGACCGGCAAAACGCCATAAACTGACCTCCACCACTCCAAGGAGGGATTGTAATTATCTGTAAACTCATATCTCATATTTATGGACGACTTCATCGCTTTTATCCAAGCCCATTAAAGAAAGAAGTCAAGTATTAAATGCATTATAAGACACACAGGTAGAATTTCCTGCAAAATATTCACGCGAATGAACGTTTTTAGGACCTCTGGGTTTCTAAAGCGTCTAAAAAAACAAATCGTCCGTCTTTGTAAAACACTTATATGTGTAATTTGTGCTTTTATCAGCGAACCATTTGTGACAGTTTCGTCTGAACGGCTCTGATCGTGCGAGTTACAGAATCAGGTGCACGGCCGAGCGCCGCAACCACACGCTCAGGTTACGTTCACTTCTACACCAGACGTTTGAAGATGTACAGGAAGTCCAGTAGACTGACTGTGACTCTGCTGTGTTGTTGTCCCCCCCCCCCGCCCCCACTCCTCCTCCTCAGTCCAAAGGAACATGTTGGACTTCCCGCAGCACGTCTCTTCCAGTAAGGAGGTCCGGACGGCGAGCACCGACGCCGACAAGCTTCTGTCCGAGTTCGACGTGGAGATGAGCATGAGGGAGGACGTCTACCTGAGGATTGTCGCCCTGGAGGTGAGCTGATGGAGGGATGGACGGAGGGATGGAAGGATGGACAGATGAGTGGTTGACCGGTTTCTTCCTTCCATCTTTTCTCCCTTTCACATTTGTTTTCCGCTAGCAGCCGAACTCTCAGGTTTTACCAACTCCCTGAACAGTGAAAAAATAAATGAAACGCCAGCAAGTGTTACTCGGAGGTAAACTCACAACTGAGTTGAAACTTAATTTTTTTTTAAGCTTCCTTAAACTTTCTCAGAATTTGGTATGACAATAACTTCATAGCAGATTTGGTAACATTTGAACTATACTGTTGATCTAAAACCTACATTTCTGGTCATTGTGGCACCAAACGTGCATCAAGTTTGTTATGGGAAACCTAAAGGACGTGCTGGATGTGCTAATTTGGTGTCATTTGGAGAATGTGGCACCAAAATATCATTAAATGTAAAAAAAATAAAAAAGTGCGACAGTTGCACGGTTTGCAGAAAATGTGGACGACACCGGAGGGAAAAAAGGTGGCCGAGACGGAACGTGAAGAAGCCCCCGGCTTCCCGAGCTCCCAGCAGCCTCTGAGGCAGAATACGGACAATGACAACTGTTGAATTTATTTACAGTTTGAGATGAAACTTCACATGGAGATGGATTCAGCGCGGGCAAAGGCCAACAAAACAAATGTAACCTAATGATCTCAAACAAACCAAATAATAACTAACCACTGTTATGGCTTAGAGCCAGGCCATAACTAAAATAAAAAATAAAAAACATGAGAGCTTATCCCCATCGCCTCCAGAAATCGGCGGCAAGACTCCATGTGATGAAGGTGGTTTGGCCGATAGGGAGACGCCATCTTGGCTCCTCACATAGCTGGTGTTCACCCGAAAGGGAGCCAATCACCGGCTAGAGCCCGTAGCTGGCCAACCAATCGTCTCCTTGTCCCGGCACATGCCCATTGACGTACACACACACACACGCTTTCAAACTGATACGACCACAGTTGTAACACTAACATTAATGCGCTAAGCCAAATTTGATGACATTTAATAACTTAATACTGAATCTTAGGTACGCGTTTGAACCAAAACGGTCCTGGTCACCTCCGGGGCTGGTGAGCCTAAATTGTTCGGATAATCTTTCGGTGATGTTTTTTTTCCAAATATCACACTGTACAATCAAAGATCAAGATAATGTAGCTCCAAAAAAATCAGCGACCGCTTCTTGACTGTTTTGTATGTTTGAGTAGAGAAACTCAGACACCAGCAGCAGTACCTCTCATTTCCTCTTAAATCCAGGACCTGCAGCCTCTCTGGTGACATTTGGACCCATTTCAGTTCTCCCCCTGGTTTCTGAAGGTTTCCTGCTCTCATGAAGTGTCTGTGTTTCCGTCTACAGAAGAAGGTGGACTGCAGCAGCCTCACTGCGGAGTCCAAGCGGTACATGGAGCGCCTGATCAAGCTGGGGAAGAGGAACGGCCTCCACCTGCCCAAAGAGACACAAGAGGTGGCCGACGTTTCCTCATTACTACTCGTGCTCCACTGAGAATCAACTCTCTCTCTCTCTGTTTCATGTTATTGTTATTGACACTGTTTTGGGGGGATTTTTTCTTCTATATCGTTTGATAAAAAGATGTAACTTTTATTTTTGACAACACGCTCACCCAAAACAAAGGGTCAGAACAGGAAGTTGATCTGGACCTCTCCAACATAAGAGCGTTTCCTTTCTTCCGGTCTTGTTGGTGTAATAAGTTATTATACTTCTTCTTCTCGTGGTTATGAAGCTTTAACGCACCGGGTATCTCCGTATTAAAGTAAATGAAATGGCCGGTTAAGAGAAACCACCGAGTCAGATTAAGTGTTTTTAGATCGGAGTGGGCTTTGTGGATAAAATCCCTGTACATGTAATATTGTTTTTATGATTTATGAAGGTGCGTTTGTAACCTCTGCGTGTCGTATCAGATCTGATTGTTTGACTGTGCTGTAACAGGAGATCAAGACCATCAAGAAGAAGCTGAGCAACCTGTGCATCGACTTCAACAAGAACCTGAACGAGGACACCACCAGTCTGTCCTTCACCAGAGACGAGCTGGGTGAGTCCCGGGCCCTCGGACCCTCCCCCCATCTCTCCCTCTGTGTATTAACCCGCGCTCGTGTGGTGGTGTGGCTTTTAAGGCGGCCTCCCCGAGGACTTCCTGAGCTCCCTGGAGAAGGACGGAGAGACGCTAAAGGTCACCCTGAAGTACCCTCACTACTTCCCCACCATGAAGAAGTGCTTCGTCCCAGAGACCCGCCGGAAGCTGGAGGAGGCCTTCAACTCCCGCTGCAAAGAGGTGAGTCGGGAAGTCGACGGGGGGTAAGGTGTCATAAATCATTTGAGGGTTGAGGGTTCACGTCCCACCCCGTGATAATCTGAGCGGAGGACATCTGCTTTTAGAGCAGAGCTGATCACCAGAATAGGTTTGAGTTTGTAGGTCAGGGTTTGGGTTTTATTTCACAGTGAAGACTCAGTGTGACACATGTGAATAAAAAAAAAAACTTAAATATATATCCATTCAAAAAATAGTTTTCTTGTGTACTTTAATAGCCGTGATTGGTAACTTCATGCTGTTTCTGATGTTGGTATGTAGTGAAAGAGGAAAACTTAAACTGCTTGGTGGAGCTTTTACAGATTACATGTTTCTGCACTTTCTCATTAAATGAGAATCATCGAACAAACACAAAAATATATTTATTTTTTCTCGTGTAGAATACAGAGGCTACAGCTGCATTCCGTTGACAATGACAATAAATGAACGTTGAACCTTTTTGAATTAAACAATTAAGCGACAACTCTTGAAATAACTCAGTTCAGATTCTGAAATGTGAGAAGTCGGCTGCTATTTCTCATCCAACACAAAATGCAGTTTGAAGACGTCCCATTTGGATCTGGGGAAACTGGAGAGAGTGTTTCACTGCTTTCGAGAGCAAAACAATTGAATAAAAATAGTTGTTGTCGAAGTTCCTCAAGAAGCTGTATTTTTATAATATTCACAGCTATGTGAAACGCTGTTTTCGGCGACATCCCTGAGAAGAAGTGTGACAGGTGGACAAACCCGAGCAGTGAGCTGGATTCATCCATGAAAGGTTCTGAACAGAGTTCCCGTGTGTGTGTTTTTAGGAGAACGCGGCCATCCTGAAGGAGCTGGTGGAGCTCCGTGCTCAGAAAAGCTCCACGCTGGGCTTCACCACACACGCCGACTTCATCCTGGAGATGAACATGGCCAAGTCCGGGAAGAAGGTGGCCGGCTTCCTGGGTGAGTGTCTTTACGAGCCCTGACGTTACACCTGCATGCTCCGATAACCTGCAGAGAAACACGCGGGTCGAAACAAGGCCAGTCCAATGCTGAGTGGAAGGTTCAAACAAAGACAATCTTCCTCTTTATAAAAACCATGAGATCCAGAAGAACGTGGGCCCAGTCGGCGTGTGTGCTCTGTGACTCGGTGATGCGCCACCTGCAGGAGTGAAAAAGCTCTCCTGACTCGGTCGTGTCGTTTCAGAGGAGCTGGCCCATAAGCTGAAGCCTCTGGGCGATGAAGAACGCTCGGTCATCCTCAAACTGAAGGAGAAGGAGTGCCAGAAGAGGAGTCTGCCCTTCAACGGGGAGCTGCACGCCTGGGACACCCGCTACTTCATGACCCAGGTAAGAGCTGCTGCTTTTTTTTAAGATTCTAATTGTGTACGTTTAAAAGGACAAAGTAAACAAGTTAATGGCATAGGTAAAATTATATATATATAATTTCATTCCTCTGTCTCTCTTCCTTGTCCTCCTCCCCTCTTGACCTTTGTCTTTTTCCCCCTCCCCCTCCCCTTTTTGTCTTTTTTCTTCTCCTCCTCCCGCTTTTGTTATTTTCCCTCTTCCCTTCTCCTCCTCCTCCTCCCCTTTTTTATCTTTCTCCTCCCTCCCTCCCTCCCTCCTCCTCTCAGGTGGAGGAGACTCAGTACGCAGTGGATCAAAACCTGTTGAAAGAGTACTTCCCCATGGAGGTGGTGACTAAGGGCCTGCTGGACATCTACCAGGAGCTGCTGGGTCTGTCCTTCGAGCTGGTGGACGGAGCCTGTGTGTGGCACCCGGACGTCACTCTGTACAGTGTGAAGGACCGCAGCAGCAGTCAGGTGGTCGGCCAGTTCTACCTGGACCTCTTCCCCAGGTGAGGACCGGGCGTCAGACGGCTCAGTCTTTATTTAGGCGGGCTAATTAGAAGGGGTCTCCAGGCCAGGTGTCCTCCTCTTCCTCCTTCTTTTCCTATACTTCCCCTCTAACCACTTCCTTCCTCCTCCTCCTTCCTCTTCTTTCTTCTTCCCCTCCTCCTGGTCTACCTCTTGAATCTCTTCTCACTTCCTCCTTTTCTCCCCCTACCACCTCTTTCTTTCTTTCTTTCTTTCTTCATTCCTTCCTTCCTTCCCCCCTCTTCCTGTTCTCCCTCTCGAACCTCTTCCCCCTCCTACTCCCTCCCTACCTCCTTATAGCCACCTCCTTCGCCCCGCTTTGTCTTTTTCCTCCTGCTCCCCTTCCTCAATTTCCCCCTCTTATTACTCCTCCGCTGCTGCTTTTTCCTTTTGCTCCTCCTCTTCCTAGTATATACTATACGTATATGTGAGTGTGCAGCTGTCCTCAGCGTCTCCTCTCACATCTCCCCCCACAGGGAGGGGAAGTACGGCCACGCCGCCTGCTTCGGCCTGCAGCCCGGCTGTCTGCTGCCCGACGGCTCCCGTCAGATGTCGGTGGCGGCCATGGTGGCCAACTTCAGCAAGCCGACGGCCGACGCCCCGTCGCTCCTGCAGCACGACGAAGTGGAGACGTACTTCCACGAGTTCGGACACGTCATGCACCAGCTCTGCGCCGAGGTATCACAGCGTTGACCCTTCACCTGTAGTTCCTATACGTCTGAATGCTCTTTCATGCTTCCTGTTTCAGTGTTTTCACAATAATGCAGCCTGAAGCAAGCTGGAATTAACAAGCAACATGTTGCTTTGGCAAAGCTCTTCTTCAAACCTCCCAGTAGAAACAGAGGGTTAGTGTAGGGTTCGCACTAGTGGAATACCAGCTGAACAAGTCAGTTTAAACCTCTTCAATTGAACCACTGACTGACTCAATATTTGGAGCCCAACTGCACCGTTGTGGTTCAATAATGATGGAGGGTCACTGACGCTTTTCTGGTCAGGAAAACAAAATCAAAGTTCAACAGTATTCTCCTCTCGTCATGCAACACTGTGGGGACATCGAATTTGATTTATTTCATTCTTCTTCTGTTTTTTTTTTTAAAAAGGAGAGAAGAAAAACATCAATATAACAGCTGACTCCTAATGGTTGCGTGTCTA
>JACSYO010001709.1:130000-167500 GCA_016806645.1 Ophiodon elongatus
TTAAGTCATATCAGCAGGTGACAGAGGCGGTGTCTCCCGGCTGATGTAACGTCCTCAGAGAGCTGCAGGTCAACAGCTCTGCTTGAAAAAAACACACAAAAAAACAGCCTGAAGGTAAAGCCACAGAACAAACAGATTCACAGGACGAAGAGGTATCAACATCATCCAAAACAACTCTTCATCTGCTCTTTCTGTTTGGGATCAGACTGCTAGCGCCTCAGCAAACTGAAGGGAAGATGAGGGAATATGCTAAAAATAAATCTATAAAAAAATAAAATAGAATCAATATTGTTCCTATTATAGCCATAGCTTAGTTGCTAGCATCTAGCAAGCTAGTGCTAACTCATAGACATGTTTTATGTAAAAGGATAAGAGCTGAAGAACAGATACAAATGCACAGACCCCCATACAATGTTGTTGAATGTTGTAAAACTAAACTGACAAACAATTCTTATGATAATTGTTATTGCATTAATAAAAGTAAGAAGTTCAGAAGTTTTATTTGTTTAATTTGTTTGTTTTTGTTAACATGTGCCATAGTATTTTTAAAGACATCTTGGGGGCCCCGGTCCTTAAGCTAATGCTGTTTGAGGGGCCTTGGCATGGAAGAGTTTGGGAACCCCCGAATAGAGCGCTGCAGGAATGGATCCTAAACGTTTGAATGTGTTTTGGGTTAGATGCTGGAAATAACGTTTGTGGTTAACACAAGCTTAAGAGATTTTAATGTTTTTATGATTATGATATAAAATATAAAATAATTTCGTAAATACCCCTCTTGTGAATTTTAAAAGCTTTTAAGTTACTTAGCTGTATGTTTTCACACAAGTTACCTTAATATTCCTCTGAATCTTTCTGAAACTTCACGGTACATCCACAGTTACAGTTACATGATCACTATTAGTTTTGTTAATACACTTTCCCTAGTACACTAATCAACTGAATAGTTCAAATAAGAATAATTATTCATAGCTTGGTAAGGCAAATGTTTTTTAAGTGTACCATATTTGAGTGTTGATTGATGAAAAAAGTCTCCTGATGTTCAAGGTGTTTGTACATCACATGATGTCAGAGGTTTGTTACTGCAAAGGCTTCGGGTGCAGCAGATGTCCTCCAGCTCTACAGTAGCGTTGTTATCCTCATTATCATCATCATCCTCCCCTCTGTCTTCAGCGTAATTAGCGTTGAGCTGCAGCTGTGGGCGGCAGCCTCTGGGGGGCCCAGACTCCCACAGGCCCCCGCAAAAACACTCAGGTGAGATCAAGGTTAACTGAGCTGGTACAACTTGCGTAATGTTAAAGTCCAGCTGGTAAAGATACTTAAACCCACAGAAAACAGGGAGAGAGGATTTATTTACAGCGACACTGCAAATATTTGAGAAATCCTCTTAATCTGTCAAATTCCCCTGTGTGGCCTCACAACTGGTTACCAAGTGTGATTTATTTCTTTTACAGTTTACAGTACGTCTCTGTGAATCCAGTAAGTTACAGAGAGGGGTCCAGGATGTGTTTAGCCTAGCTTAGCATAAAGAAGCTAATGCTAAGTCAACAAACTAGTAAACTGACAAAGTAGCTGCAAACCCGCCATCGTTAGCAGTTACAGCTAAATAAAAATCCAATGTGAACTCTAATACAGTTGATTAGAGGATTTAAAATTGTCTGGTTTCACAAACTCGCTTCAAATATATATATAAAAAAAGAGCTAATTTAGGCTATTTATACACAGTAACTAATTACAAAGCTAGCAGTACAGGTAACCCAGCAGTTAGCATTGTGGTTCAGGTTAGCTAACGTTTCAGTTTAGCAGTTAAAACAAAATATATATACACTCAGCCGGTATTTACTTCTCGGCAGGTTTTTACTTCTGGCTATTACATTACGGAACCAGTGTGATGCTACCTTCAGCGGTTGGCATACAAAAATAAAATGCGGCATTCCTGCACCCCTCTATACCAACCTATCAAGTTAAAACAAGAAAATTGTAAAATTGTATGCGTTGTGCGTAATAATGAGATTGATTTAACAATTACACGAATGTAAGTGCACGCAAATATTTTCGTCATGGAGGCACTTGTACTCACACGCAGCAGACTGCTACTGGATGTGACTGGATGTGTCGTTGCGGGACGTTTTTTTACTTGAGTAAAGAATCTCAATACTTCCTCAACCTCTAGATAAGAAACTAATGCAGCATGCTGTAAAAAATGATCATCAGGATTATTATCAGAGGATGATAAAACAACGTTTCCGTCTCATACAGGTATTTCGTGATTAGAAAACAATGTGTAACACGGACTACAGTAGCTCTCACTGCAGGTACAACAGCCGGTCAGGTGGGAGAAGTGGTTGTCGTGGAGGAAATTCTCTGAGGAAAACAAAACAGGCTGAAGAGCGCTGAGCTGAGGAAGGGAAGACCAGATGAAGAAGGCAATGGCGGAGCATCCAGCAGCAGCTGCAACAGCAGCAGCAGGAGGAGGAGGAGGAGGAGAAGATGTCAGCCTGCAGGACGTCCTGAGAGGACGGATAGATGGAGCTCAGAGGACGAAGAACGGCTCCAACATGATCCGAGTGTACATCAGCTCCACCTTCACAGGTCAGGTCACTGTTTATGCTCTCTACACCATACAATGGCCCAATCCAGGACTGCTTCTGTGTACAGCTACTGTCTGAATGCAACCAGTGTGTGTTGCACTTGACAGGAACATTTTGAAGGGGCTCAACTAAAGATTGTGAACTTGTGAAATGATGCTGAGAAATAATAGATACCTTTTTACAGCAGACATTTTGACTTCCCGAAGCAGGGAAAGAACAGGATGGAATCAATAACATGAATGGTAGCTCATGGCTGCATTCCATTTCGGTGAGCCAGTTCCAGGGCTCACTTGTGTTGTGCGTGCTCACTCACTGACATGGTTGGCCAGGACACATCGTGAATGTGATTATTTACACCTGTGCTTGTCGGGCTTTATGGCTTTGCTGTGAAAAAGGGTCTACTGTGGCGTCATGTCTTGTGCAACTGTGAGAAAACTGCAGGAGAAGTTCAAGTTTGTGAATGAAACAAATAATATTTGTGCACTTTGGTAACAGTTTTCTGTTTTTTTAATTTTATTCTAAAACCACAAATCTACAACTTGTTTTTCTCACGGTTTACAAAGAGTGATAAACTCACGGAAGCACAATGCATTTCACTAAAGAAATAAAAATGATATACCTTATCTTGTAATTATGAGCTACTTCGTAATTTCAAGAATATATCTCATACTTATCAGAAAAGATCTCGTAATTACCAGATCCGGCTCTCGTAATCATGACAAAAGATCTTGTGAATATGAGAGCCTAGTTTGGTAAAGCTTGAAAGATATTCAAAGATTTGGACCTCCAAGATCAATACCTCATTGTCATGCAGAGTAGTGTAACCAAAATCACTGCATACACCAATGGTCTCCTCATGGTTACACCTATTTTGGAAAAATGTTTTTTGCATATTTTTGTGAATTTCTATTGTGAAAAATATTGTGTGACCAAAATCACTACAACATAAACTTTGACTCTGCTGAGGTCATTTCCGATCATCTCACTGATTTTGCTTTTAACTGATCACCGACTGTGTCGCCGCTCTCTGGTCAGATATGAGCAGCGAGAGGAAAGCCCTGCTGGAGAAAGCTTACCCAGAAGTCCTTGCTTTCTGTCGCAGTCTGGGGCTGGTGTTTGAGGTCAGTTATGTAATGTAAATATTCAAGTTTAAGACAAAGACATCCAGGAACTGATAATATGATGTATAATGTGTAGGTTCTGTGTACCTGCTCATTGATCAGTGAGGTCACTTCCTGTTCAGGCGGTGGATCTGCGTTGGGGGATTCGAAGCGACTCGTCTGGAGACCACGAGGCCTGCGAGATCTTCTTGCACGAGATCAAGAGCTGTCAGAGGATTTCAGCTGGTCCCGCTTTCATCGTGAGTCTCTCGTCTTCTCATCTTTATCGTTATAGTAAAAAAGGTTTTCTGTGAAAAGGAGAAAGCTGGATTTGTTTGTTTTAACTGGAGTTAAAGTTGTGAATCACACCATGGTTTGATAAAAATTCTTTGAAACATATTGTGACCCTTTTATTTATTCTTGCATCAGGGTGGCTTTAGCTGCTACATAAACAGAGCTCTCACACATCCAGGAAATATCAATAACTTCCGGCCTTGGAAAAAACCTGGAAAAAAACTAAAAGTGTCCAAAAAGTTTTGATCTCAAGTATTTTACTTATGTCAAAACCCATTTTTGACAGTACTTGTTGTTTTCATTTTTTCAGTAATAGTAATTTAATTTATTTTTCTCTCTATGAAGTAGTTTTTCTTGATTAATTGTTTGGTCAGTAGGATGTAAAAAAAAAAGAAAGTTCCATCAAAATGTTCCAAAGCCCACAGTCACATCTTCAAACGTCTTTTTTGTTAGAGCAACACTCAAAAACTCCAATATATTCAGTCAGAAGTTGGCAGATTCAGAGGTCTGGACCCTGGCATCAAATTTCCTTCTTAGGGGAACACTTCAAAATCAACATGAAGCCAATTACTGTCCCATGTATTGAAGGGTTATGTATTAGATCTTTTTATGAGACGTTTCTGTTGGAGTGGAAGTAAAAGTGGATTTAATCCAGAATTATATTTTAGCTCATTCTTCCTCTTCTCTTTACTTCCCTGCGTCTGGGCTCCAAAGGCTCTGCTGGGGAACCGGTACGGCCACCGAAGTCTTCCTCGCTTCATACCGGAGAAACAGTTTGAAGTCCTTTTGTCCAAACTCTCCAAAAACCCGGAAGGCATCGAGCAGCTGAATAAGTGGTTCTTAAAAGACAACAATGCGGTCCCACCCACTTACGTGCTTCAGCCAATCACGACTCACTTTCCCCACTACAGCGACCTCCGACCTGAGAGCGGCCCACAGCGTGACAAAAACCTCCTCTCTTGGCGTCTCACAGAGACTCAAGTGTTGCAGCTCCTACGCTCCGCTGCCACAGACGCCGAGGCAGCCGGTGACCTCACAGCCGAGCAGAAACAACACTTCTTCACATCAGGTCAGAGATGACTGACACACTTTGTCTTTGTCTCAAACGTTTTTGTGAAATCTGATGGTCTCTATCTTCTTTTCCACAGTCACAGTACAAGAGTTTGAGCAGGGTTTGTGGAAGGACAGCAGCGAACCGTCGGCTCTGCTCTTTGTGCGAGAGATTCCCCGCCAGAGGGTGAGGGATGGTCCCAAACGTTTCGCCAAGTACATGGACCTGACAGTCGACGGGCTTCTAGACAAAGATGTTCAGGGACTCCTTGTCGCCCTGAAGTCCCGACTCTACGCAACACGGCAGAAGATCCTCAACTTGCACTGCGTGGAGCTCAGCAAAGGAAGCATCGACCCCAAACGCAAAGAGCATGCCCAGTACCTGGACAGCGTCTGCGAGCAGTTTGTCTCGCAGATGAAGGACAGGATCGGAGCGGTAGTCGATTCGCTGGTGGTGGGGAGGCGGAGGAAGATTTGGGGGAACATTGAGGAAGAAAGGGAGGAAGTCTCAGATTGGGTGGTTGAAGAAGTTGTACGGCACAACAACATGAGCACCAAGCTGTGCAGAGGTCTTTACGGCAGAGAGGGTCTTCTCGGTAAGCTCTGCTGTGCCATGTGGGAGTCAACTAATGACCACCACAGCCCGCTGGTGGTGCACGGGGATGCTGGGATGGGGAAGACGGCCCTGATGTGTAAACTGGCGGAGGAGATGCGTAGTGTTCTGGAGGCCGGGGCGGGGGTGGTGATCCGGCTGCTGTCGGATCGCCACCCTCAGAGACCCGACATCGACCACGTCCTCCGTAGCGTCTGCCTCCAGATATGTTTGTCTTGTGGTTTGGCTCCGCCATCGCCGCTGACGGCCAACACTCACCTGGAGTTGCTCCGGTTCTTCGGGAACGTCCTCACTGAGGTTTCCCAGCAGGGGAACACTGTGCTCATCATCCTGGACGCTCTGGATCAGCTCTCCGACCAACATCATGCCCACAAACTCCACTGGATGCCCGCCGAGCTCCCACCCAACATCCACCTTGTGGTTTCTATGGATACCAACAGTGAGGCATTCGTTAATATGCGGTTGAAGAGTTTGGGGAGTTTCTTTGAAGTGGAGCGTTTGTCCCGTGACGAAGGAAAACAGATGATGGAGTTGTACCTGCTAGCATCTCAGCGAACTTTGACCCCCGAGCAAAGCAACACCGCACTGCAGAGCTTCGAGCAGACTGGCAGTCCTCTGCACCTCACACTGATTCTATCTGCAGCCAAACGCTGGACGTCCTTCACCCTGCTCACAGCAACACACCTGGGCCCCAACACACAGGAAATGATGTCACAGCTGTTCTTGATGCTGGAAGAGAAACATGGGAAGGAGCTGGTGGGCGGGGCCTTAGGGTACATCACTCTGGCAAGGTGAGGAGATTTATTGTGTAACCAGGCGGCGACCTCCGGGTCTGAAAAGTCAATGTGGAAGTGCCTTAAACCTTGGCCATCAGGGGGCGACTCCTCCGGTTGCAAAAAGAAGTCAGATTGTATAGAAGTCTATGAGAAAATGACTCTACTTCTCACTTGATTTATTCCCTCAGTAAACATGAGTTTATGGTCTCAATCTCTAGTTTCAAGTCTTCTTCAATACAGCATGATGTTCATTCAAAACAAAAATTACTTTGAGTTTGAGTGTTTCTCTACTGTAACTTGAAGAGAAAAGAATAAACAATGATTCCTCCAGTTGAAAAAGCATTTATGTTGGTTGCGGTATGTTTATATCTAAATCGTGTAGCCACAACAGTGTTAGTACTAAAATGCACTAATGATGACAATTATTTTAAATGAAATCGTCCACAGAACATTACAAACGTCTAAAACAATGAAAACAAACGGACCTTCTGACTCCTCAGGGAAGGTTTGCTGGAAGCTGAACTGCGTGACATCATGTCCCTGGATGATGACATCATCAATGAGGTGTACAGGTACTCCCTCCCTCCGTCTCCCTCGTTGATCCGGCTGCCTCCCCTTCTCTGGGCTCGACTCAGACGGGACCTCGAGGATCAGCTGGAGGAGCGCTGGACATGCGGGGTCGCCGCCATCGCCTTCAACAACCGGTGAAGAAGAAGAAAAAACTCAAATAATATATATATATTTATATATGTATATATTTATATACATATATAAAGATAAATGATTACACAGGTCAAAAGTAAAATGATTGAGAAATGTGAGTGTGTGTGTGTGTGTGTGTATTTGTGTTTATGTGTGCAGGCATCTGTGCGAGGCGGTTTCAGCTCGGTATCTGACGTCACAGCGGCGGGGGCGGAGCCTCAGGATCCTGGCGGAGTACTTCCTGGGTCGGTGGTCGGGGAAACTGAAGCCGGTTGCTCTGCCGGGCCTGTCGCTGGTCCTCTCTGACAGAAAGGTACAGACGATACACAACCAGGCGGCAACCTCCGTTTCTGAAGGGTAAAGCCGATGCAGAAGTGTCTTAAATCTGCATTCCCTCTACTGACCAGCAGGGGGCGACTCCTCTGGTTGCAAAAAGAAGTCAGATTGTATAGAAGTCTATGAGAAAATGACTCTACTTCTCTCTTGATTTATTCCCTCAGTAAACATTGTAAACATGAGTTTATGGTCTCCATCTTTAGTTTCAAGTCTTCTTCAATACAGCATGATGTTTATTTAGTAAATTATGCTCCATTTAGTGGACCATAAAGCAGGGTATGCTTGAGAGCGGGGCTACCTTGTAATGGACAGGTCACTGTCGCTACCAGAGCCGTTTACGTCTACGTCACTCATCCTCAATCCAAATATGGTCACCTCAATTTACTGCTTCCAAAAAGTTAAGATGGTGACGGCCAAAATGCCATAGTAGAGGTTTCAAAACATCCTCAAACCATTGGGTGACGTCACGACGACTCACTGTCCACTTATTATAACTATCTATGTGTGTAACTCTGTGGTAACAGAATAAGATAAACTCTGCGAGTTGTTGGCTCTACTTCCCTGATATTATTCACAGGAACTGACATACCTGTACTTCAGCTACGTAAAGGATTACCTGTCTGTTGGTGGTGTACTTTGATTGGCTGTATGGTGTCGCTGTTCTATAAAGGTCCCGCCCCAGCCACTGTGGTTTGCTCCAGGATTGGCCAACGTTAGGAAGCTGCAGGAGCTGCCCCATTACCTGCTGCATGCTGGTCTGTGGGACGAGCTGCGACAGGAAGTCATTGGTAAGCTGTGGGAAGAGATGTGGGAACAGCCCAGTAGATCAGCAGTTACTAAAACACTCAAACCAGCCCATTGGGCACCAACAACCAAGTTCAAAGTCACCTAAATCTCCTTTCATTCCTATTTTGATGCTGGGTTTGAACAGCAGATTGTCTTGACCATGTCTACATGCCCAACTGCATTGAGGTACTGCCATGTGATTGGCTGATTTGATGTTTGCGTTACAGTTGAACAGGTGTATCTAATATACCCCTTTTCAGTCACTGCTATAATCCAATTTTTTTTACATTTAGTTGGTCATTTTTTAACTGAATAAGCACGTTTGTTTTCTCCTTCATCACTTTTTATTTAAAATCCTTCAATAAAATAGATTTAAAAGGCCAGCATGCTGAATTTTCTTTGGGGATAGTATTAAAAAGTATGGTGCAAAAGTATAGAAAGAAATATTCATGATATTTACATTTTCAAACTTTTACATTTTAAGTTCCAGTATTGTTTATAAAATCTGTTATTTAGTACAATTTCTCCAAACCAGTTCAGTCGACTCATCAATTATTATTACTTAGTGGTACTGTTTTTCAGGCAGTGCTGAGTGGTTGTACTGTAAGAGCAGGGTGTGTGGGGTGTCCAGTGTGATCCAGGACCTGGACCAGTGCTCCCAGTACATGGACTGCACTGAGACCAGATTGGTCCGAGACACTCTGGTCTTGATTAAACCCAGTCTGGACTTCTTGGACGGTCACATGGGTCAGTTATCCTCTGTTAATGTTTTATTTTACAATGTGTCCTTTAGAATTTTACTTTTAGAAACTTGTTTCCACTTGTTTTCTCAATCTAAATAAATAAAATAAGAAATCAACAAAATGTTTCTGTAAATTGCTAACAAATACTGTAATTTTGTTTTTCTCTCTGGTTCCAGAAACGTTTCTCTTTTATACAGAGCTGTTGGCTAGACTCTGCTCCTTGGCCACGCCTTTCCCCTCTGTGATTGGTCAACTGTGTAGTCAATGTGAGGAGAGGTTACTGATGTGTCCCGAGCCAATCCTCATTCCTAAGTGCAGTTTCCTGCAGCAGCCAGGGGGGGCGCTACAACACACACTGACTGGACTGCTGGGAGGTTAGAAATATTACGTCGTTACTCTGAAAGTAGCATAAAGTTAGATATAGTAGAGCTGAACCATTTATGAATGTTATATCAAAATTACAATTTTTATTTTAGTTCTAGCTTCAATAATTATCAGTGTTCTATCAAATTTTAGGAGGTTAATGTTTTAATCAGTGTCTCTTAATTTCAATTTCAAAACTGTACTTTAGTTGAGTGTAAAACCTCGGAAATTGGACCTTTAGAAGTCAGTGCTAACTTAATTTAATTTTTTCATAAAACAATGTTTTATCACATGGAAGTTTTCTCTATGAATATATTTTTTACATATATTTACATTTTACCACAGCAAGCAGTTACAAAAGATGCACAGGTGTTTATGGCTGGCCTGGAATTTAATTTATAGAAAATAATCAATCAAATTACTTTGGTCACTTTAAGGTCCTCAATCAGTTAAGTCTTGACTGAGGTAGGACAGGTGCCGCTTCAGAGGTTTTACCTGTCATCGTGTCTTCAGGTGTGCTCTGTGTGGACATCTGTGTGGAGGCAGGGCTTCTGGTTGCAGGTTCAGATGGCGGCATGGTGGGGGTCTGGAGCTTCGCTGACCAGAGGCTCGTACACTCACTGCTGGGACACACAGGTCAGTCTGCGTTCATTAAAGAGCATGAAGTATGAAATAATATTATTATTGACAATAATAATCTGCGTGTAGGTGCGGTTCTGTCCGTCAAAGTGGTTGTCAGCATCGCCCACTGCTTCTCATTGGCTGCGGACGGCTCTCTGAGGAGGTGGAGCCTGGTGAATGGCCAACAGCTGCTCTGCATCCAGGAGGTGGTGCCTGTTGACTCCACCCCTTCCTCAGTACACCTCCACCTCTCTGAACAGCTGATCTGTGTTTACACCAGGACACAGGTACTACCTATTACTACTACTACTACTACTACTAGTACTTCGACTGCTGTCGCCACTGCTGTTACTACTACTGATATTGAAGTTGCTGTGGGGAACTTTTAACTGGGTCTCAATTGTATACTGATGCCTCTATATGACCTACTTAAGTAAACAAGACCACCAGTGAGAAGAAGACTATTTCTATGTAGTCACTCTTAAAGCTTGTGTTGGTGCGACCGGGTCGCATTCCATGAAAAATCAGACAAAATCATGCAGGCTCACCAGAAACTCATTCAGCTCAGACTCCAGTTAGGTCTCTGGCAGCAACCAGTCCACTGTGCACAGACCAGATCCGGCTTCAGTGCCGCCTTCGACCTGCAGTCTTAGCTACAGCAGGAGGTGGGGTGGCGCCCGGCAGCACTGTCGGCCAGGAGCAGAGCTTTGCCTCGCTGCTCTTCAGATTCCCGCTGGAGGGAAGGGAGGCACGGGAGAACCAGAATCAGGACTGCGTGGGACAGACTGCCAGACCCTGCTGCAGTAAAATTAGAGGTTCTCTAAAGAGAATCTGGTGCACGGAAACACTACCGCTTTTGTCCACATGGACCGCCAAAATGAAGACGACATTTTATTTCTGCATAGTAGCTTCAATATTATTAGTATTACTACTATTACTACTAGTTCTACTGCTTTTACCACTGCTCGTCCTATTGATATTGACATTCACTATTACTATTGTTACTGCACAACTTTACCTTTAAAATCATTTCTGACTTGTTCAGGGAACAGGTTGGTGTTCAGAGGGTCTCATTGTCGTTGCAGGTGAAGGTGTGGAAGCTGGACGGAGCTGAGCTCCTCCTCCTCAGCAGCAGCAGTGACGATGATGACGGGTCGGTGGTTCTGGGAGTTTTAGGAGCATCGGTCGTTCGTCTTTGTGACTCTGGTCTGGTCAGAATATCTCATCCGGTCAATGAGACTCAAACAGCTGACCCTCGGCTGGAAAACGCACGGAGAAGTTTAACTCCCGTGAAGTCTGTTACATTGCCGAAACGTGGGAAAGTGTTTGTGGTTTCTAAAGAAGGATTCCTCTATGAGGTATGTGTTTCATTCATCCGTTTGGTGTTGTTGCTCCGCACAATGAAAGTAGACTTTAGTGCAGAAAGAAATAATACACTCTCCATTATGAAGCTTTCTTTTTATGTAAAGAAATTACTATTATAATAGTTTGGTCCTTAACACCAATAACAATTGCACAAAAAAATATGAATCTAGTATTCAAGATTAAGTTACTAGTTACTTCATGAATTGGGTTAGGGTTAGGGTTTCAATTTTGAGCACAAAACATTTAAAGCTGGAAAAATTAATTTATAAATTAATTAGAAAATGATTGGCATCTATTTTGATGGTATGACAGTGTGAAGTAATTTTTTGAAGTCTCAAGCTTCACAAATGTGAAGATTTGCTGATTTACCTTTTATTAATGTTAATAATTATAATGTATTAGTAATGATGTTGAGGTCTGGACTGTTGGTTGGACAAAACAATCGTTGTGAAGGTGTCTCTTTGGGCTCTGAGTAACTGTGATGGCATTTCTCGCTTTTACATTGATGTTTGAGTGATAATATTCTAATGATATGATATAGAATAGTATAAACAGTCACAGGGGACATTTTTTCAGTTCTCTAACACTTTCAGTACATTTTCCTGATCAGACTTACATACTTCAGCTCAATGCAGGACGGAGTAATTTTACAATGTGGTATTAGTACTTTTGCTTAAGTAAAGAATCGCAATATCTCCTCCACTACTGTTCGTAGGTCACAGCCGATATAAACCCATAGTGGGAAGTCAATCCAAACCCAGTAACCTTATATTAAAATAAAAAACCCATTTACAGTTACAAACATTTACTCCTGCTACACACGATAATAACTGATGATGGTGATATTTAACTTCCTGTCTGCAGATTTCCAGGACGGGGAGACAGACAGCCGTCAAGTTTCCTCTGGTTCCTTCTTTGCTTTCAGTCACTGAAGATGAAAAAATACTGATAGCAGGTCTGACTCTGATATTGATTTAACTTGTGAAATAAGTCAGTGTTTCTTAAACTGTAACAAGCTGCAGCTACAAATATGTTTTAAAACAGTGCTTGGGTAGTTTGTTTCCTCTGTATTAATGAGAAATTATACAGGATTTTCTTTATAAAATGATTTTAGAAAAACTTCCAAAACACTTTATTCAGTACTGAGGCTTTCGTCATGTTATCCTTCATGTTCAGCAGTGGCGTTACCCGATTTCTCAGAGTAACCTGGCTTCTTCTGTGCATGTAATCATAGTGTGAAAGAAAGGTTAATGTGTTCCAGCTGATCACTGTTTATGTCCTCTGCAGGAAGTGAGCGGACTCTGAGCCTCTTTCACATCGACAGGGACTCAGTGGACGGATTCCTCGACCTCCAACACGACGACAGCGTTTTGTCCAGCTGTGTGTCTTCAGACTGCCGACTGCTCGTCTCGGGAGCTGCTGACCAACTCATACGAGTAACAGACTAAGATACAGTAGACGTAGATGGTGGAGTAGACAGGAAATGCCCTAGCAACTGCTTCACAATAAAAGCCTTCCTGTAGCTTCACAGTTAAAGCCATCTAGCTGCTTCACAATTGGAGTAAATGTCCTAATGTTGCTTCATAGTAAAATCCTTCCAGATGCTTCACAGTAGAGGCCTCTCAGTCACTTCACAGTAAAAGCCCTCCTGTAGTTTTACAGTAAAAGATTATCCAACTGCTTCACAGTAAAACCCCTCTAGACGCCTTACAGTTGGAGTAAAGGCCCCAAAGTTGCTTCATGGTAAATATTTACGGCTGCTTCACAGTAAAGGCCCTGTACCCGACTCACAATAAAAGCCCTCAAGCGGTTTCACAGTAAAAGACCTTCTGTGTTTTCACAGTTAAAGCTAATTCAATGGTGTCAGAGTTAAAACTCTCTACCTGCTTCACAGTTACAGCTAATCCAGCTGCTTCACAGTAAACGCCCTCTACCTGCTTCACAGTAAAAAAAACTTCCAGCTGCTTTACAGTCACAGAAATACTGACTTCAAACAATTGCTTTATGAATCTTACCACAAACTACATATACAATCTTAAGTGAGTCAACAGCTCCTGCTGTCACAGAGGCAGTATTTATGTGTCCCTTATATTCTGTATGAACTTCTTTGTCAGATCTGGTCGGTGACCACTGGTGCGCTGTTGGACACTCTGTGTGGTTCAGACTCTCCGGTCACTTCTGTTGTGCTGTATCACGGCTTCGTGGTATCGGCCTCGACGGCTGCAGCCAGCATCCATCTGTGGAATCTGAAGTACGACACCCGCCACAAGCCAACCGTCCACATTCCCGCCGGCTGCGCCCACGTTGCCGTCACTAAAGACGCAGACCGAGTTTTCTACGTCCGGCAGCAGAGCCAGACAGAGGTCATCAGCTGGAACAACAACACAGGTCACTTCTGGCGCAAAGTTAGAGCACAGGCAAAGAGATGCACTTGTTTGTTGTTTTGACAATACACATTGACCTCCATTAGCTTGCCCAGTTTAGTCTTCACGTTCAAGTTATAAAAGCACCTTCAGCAGGCGGAGACTCTTAAACCTCCTCTTGGATCTCCCTACAGGTTCTCTATCGGAGCGCTTGGCGGTCTCTGCTGAGGTGTGCTGTCTGGAGGTAGCTCAACACAAACGGCTGCTGCTCTGCGGCTTGACCAGCGGCACCGTCCTCATCTACCCGTTAGCGCTGCCCCAGGAGACGCTCTGTATCCCCCCTCCAGAGAGCCTCTCCAGGGTGCTCTGCCTGGCCGTCAGCTCCCAGGAGAAACACATGGCGGTGGCCTACGAGGACTCTGTTTGTTTGTTCGAGATCACCACCAGGGACAGCTTCCCCACGGTGGAGGGGCCCCTGGAGGAGTTTCCGCTGTCCCTCCTCCACGCCCCGCTGTCCTCCATGGCCCTGCTGTCCAACCGCAGGCTGCTGTACGGGACGAGCTGCGGGGAGGTGAAGTTCCATGACCTTTGCAACGGCAGCAGCTCCGATCTGGAGCCTCATCGCAGCAGAGTCACCTGCGTGACGGTCAGTAACTGGGGGACCCACGCCCTGGTGGGCTCTGAGGACGCCGTGCAGAGGCTGTGGAACCTGAGCCCACTGGTCCTGGACCACACCATGGAGTACAAGGTCACAGCTACTGTACATCTGCAATAAACCACCAGAGGACATGTTTGATGTTTTCCCCACTGACTGAATTTATGTACACTTTTCATAACTGCATGGTATTTCCAGTGGTGGAAGAAGTGCTCGGTACTTTTACAAGTGTAGAAATACTCAGTTACATGTAAATGTCCTGCATTCAAAAATGTATTAAAAGCACGTTGGCATCAAAAAAGGTGATAGCATTAAATATACTTTAAGTACCGAAAGTGAAAATGCTCGTTAAGCAGAATGGCCCTTTCAGAATAAAACATAATATATTATTGAATTATAATTCGTGATACATTAGAATCAGTCATCAATCATATGAACAAGGAATTTGATGTTTCTTTCATTGCTCTCAACTGTACAAAGTAAAAGTAACAAAAAGTATAACTTTTTTATTTAAGGACAGTACTTGAGTCAATATATTTAATTACATTCCACCACTGGTCATTTTATAGTATATAGTATACCATCAGATTCAAAAATAACTTTCTACTCTCTAGGCAACAAAGGAGACATAAACCAAAAATATGCAAACTTGTATTTTAATAATGAAATAATTGTAACATAATACCTCAATTCCCCCTATTTATCATGTATACATAGTAATATGAACATTTATGTATAAAAATGTTCATGTATAATTACGTAGTTGTAAGCAGATATAAGGACATTTTAAGTGTTTATTGTATTAATGTTATCATTATACGCAAAATCACAATGTCCCAATGTTGCTGTTCAGGGTTTTTTCTTCGAAGGCGTCCTCTCTGCTGCTTTCTCTGACAGTGACCAGTTCGTTTTCACTGGATCTCAGGACAGAACGGTCAAAGTCTGGGACGTGGCTACAGGTACGTTCTGGTCGACTGATGTAACGGTCCCAACGTTTCCGAACTATCTCTAAAAAAAAGGATTCATTCCAACAGAGAGAGGTTTCCTCCTACTCAAACCCCAAACGGACATGATTCAAGCAAAAAACTATTTTAATACAGTTATCTTCAGGAACCTCAGTTCACCACAGCTTCTGTGTCTGCTGAAAAATGTACCAATGGTCACTCTTAAACAAGAACTCGTCTCACACGAACACAATGCCAAATGACTGTGATTATCAGGCGAGTACTTGGAATGAAGAGGCCCCTTTGGCCTTCACTCATCTGTTTGTGTTCCGCTTGTTGTTTCTTCTCGTCAGGAAACCTGCTGTACGTTCAGTACGTCTACTCCCCCGTCGTCAGGATGGTGACCTTCAGGAACGGCTTCATGGCGTTGTCTCAGCAGGGCTTCGTCATCAGAGAGCTGTTTCGCTGCCCGGACCACGTCAGTCCGGACTACAACCCTCTTAGGAACATCAAGGCCCACTACCGGGTCACCTCCAGGGAAAACACCAACCGGGCGGGCCAGCAGGGTCCTGGGTCCGACCTCCAGGACTTCAACCCGGCCCAGTTAAACCTGAACCTCATGAGCATGCTCCGAGCGAAACCCTCCTCCACCTGTCTCATACTGTAGGACACCGGGGCCAAAACCCCCGGGGCCTCCAGGCTCTAGGGAGTTTTCCAAAGACAATGAGGGAAAATCTATTTTGATAGTTAATAAATTCATTTATTTAGTTATGACCAGAGTTAATACATGTCAACTACACAAATTACACATTAATGTACAAATATACCGTAAACATCTTGTTTATAACATGACACATGTATGAAAACTTATTTTTAGGTTTCCCGGATTCCTCATATACTTACCAAAATATGACTCAATTTTAAAAATGTCAACAGTTAAATGTGCTTTGAGGCAACAACAGATTTACACAATTTAGCCATATTTTGGCAAAAATATGAGTATAGCATGAGTGAGTGCAGAATTCAGATGAACAGAGGAGAGGAGGGTTCTGCTGCAGTGGACCCAAAACTAACTACACCTGCTGTCCTCAGTGAAGACAACAGGGGGTGAGTATTGATTATGAATGATAGCTTTTCAGAGGAGCTCTATGAACTATGAGGTGTATTTATCTGCTGTTATGAATGTTAATGTTAGCATGTCCAGCTAGCTTGTTAGCTAGTTATACGCTAGCTAACTAGCTAATAACCTACAGTCAAAATCAAGCTTTCTTTGTAAGTCCAGGAGTTAGCATATCATTATCTAATGTTAAATGAAAAAGTAATTTTGCCGTTTTTGACGGATAAAAAGGTACTCGGACTGATCCGTAATCACAATAATACAGTAAAAGACAGAGCTCTTTGTAGTAAAGAGCTTTGTACTGTAGTGTTTTAGAAAGGCTCTGGATGAACAAAGGACGTCGTGGATCGAACAGTTATAATAAAGTGCATTTAATAAAGTAAAAAGTCGTTGTGATTGAAAGTACAAAAATCTCAGCTGAGGATTCGCCGGCTTCCGCAATACACAGTCTGCTCGCAGTTACCTGTCTCTCGCTTCCACCGTCGAATCCTAAACAAAAGACGCACATTGAATATATAGCACCCGAAAAGGTGTGAAATCATCCCATTGGTTCAAAAAGTAAGCAATGTCCATTGGTACACAGCCGGCACCTTGCAGCGTCCTTCCTGGCGATAGGAGCAAAGTTCGTTGCGCCAAAAACTCCCCGCCCTGTCTGTGTGGGGGACTGGGGGGTCCTCATTAGCATCCGAGAAAAACAAAAGTCTCCGGTGTCTCACTGCGCCATTATGACCACGCCTCCAGGCACGTAACCCTCTCAGGTGCGTTCAATGCAACTGGTCATTTTGAGTGTCTCTCACTAACTCCTGGCGGTACAATTCAATATTACCATGCAGACATTTCTTTAATAATTACATAGTTCCCAAAATCATAGCAGTGCAATGGAATATTTCCATGCAGACATTTCTTTATTCATTACATAGTTCCCAAAATCATAGCGGTGCAATGGAATATTTCCATGCAGACATTTCTTTAATAATTTCACAGCTTCAAAATCATAATACTCTTCAATGGAATATTATCCTAAATACACTTCTTTATCAATTTCACAGCTTCAAAATCATAATACTCTTCAGTACTGACAAAAAGACAACATCTGTATTCCTTGCATTTACATTTAAAAAAATTCAAAGCAGTTTTTGTTTACTTGTCTAAAGAGTTTATAACGAGGAGATCAAACTAAAACTAAGAAAACAGAGTATAAATTCTGAATATATGATATTATATTAGAAGATATATATTCCCACAATTCGTCAAACTTAGAGCTGAAAACAAATCTGCAGTCCACTCCTCTGTAGGTTCAAGGGGCATTTTAACCTTCTCTTAAACAACAAATGACTTAAAGGCTGCTGGTTTCTGAGGCAGCAGTGTGACAGACTGCTGTCCACCTGAGAGGAAACAGAAACATGGTTGGGCCATAAACACAGAGAGCAGATAAAAGCTTTTCCTGTGAGTCAGAGTCTCTATTGGGAGTTTGAGTTAAACATTAACGGGACGCCTGAGCACTGACCTGCACACTCTGCTGTTAGTTTCACACTTGGAAGTTTTACCACCACATCTGAGGCGTTAGAGTTTAATCCTTGCTGTGATTCTTTACGTTTTTGTTTTTTTCCTTCCATCAGAGCGGAGAAGCAGCGATGGGGAAACTCTGCACAGTGATTTCCTGTTTGTCGCTGAGTGTGGGAGCGGTGACGGCCCAGGGAGGTAGGAGCTGTTCCAACTGTACTGACAATACAATAATAAAAAGACACGGCTATCCTAGTTATACTAGTCATAGTAGTGCTCAAACAGTTCATCAATACCATAAAACGTCTTAGTGTTTGAGATGTAAACAGTTTCTTTATCAACCCGTCTCTATGAAATGTCAGAAATCATGATTATAATTTGTCCAAAACCGAAACATATTCAGTTTACCATCATCAGCAGTGGAAGAAGTACTCAGACCTTGTAGTATGAGCAGCAATATCACAATGTAAAAATGACTTTACAAGTAGAAGTCCTGCATTACAAATATTACTCAATTAAATAACATTATCAGCGTCAAAATATATACTTAAAGTACCAAGAGTACTAATTATGAAGAATGGTCGGTATAATATACATTATATAATTGTATTATAATTATCAGTGCATTAATGTGTTCATCACTTTAATGCTGCAGCTGGTAAACACCGTAAAAGTACCTTAAAGTAGAACTTGAGTAAATGTACTTAGTTTTGTTCCACCTCTGAATAGAATGGAATATATGACAAATAAAGATTCTCTCATCCGAGAAGCTAAAATCCGCAATTGTTTGGAATTTTGCAAGAAAAATCAATAAAACAATGAATTGATGAAAATAGAAGCTGTTTGCTGTAGATCAAGTAATCCATGAACCAAATTATTGTTTCAGCGGAAGAACAGAACGGATTAGTTATTTAAAATGCTTTTTGGTTCCAGTCTTCCGACTTTGCTTCATATCATATTCATATCAGTGGAAAGTGAATCTCCTACATTCAACATGTTTTTTTCAATTTATTTTGGATTTATTGAAAAAGTAATTGGTGATAAGGATAATAAGTGTACAAGGAAGCAGATTTGAATTCCTGTTAATATCCTGATTGGCGTCGTATAAAGGAGACACCTTGTGAAATGAGTTGCAGCTCTCTTACTGAATCCTACATTTAGAGTATTACTTCTATTCCACGCCGTGTCAGAGGGAAACAGACTTTTATTATTGGAGTCACAGAGACACGTCTAGTTAAGGGTTAGCTAATGGTTTAACTAAAACAAGAGTTTGGATGACCTCTGACCTCTGTGTATGTGTTGCAGCTCAGACTCAGACGAGTGAGCGTCTGCTGCCTCAGTGGCTCACCGGTATCATCGCCGTCGCCGGCTTCCTCTTCCTCATCTTTGTCAGCTTCCTGGTGAAGAAGGCCTGGTGTGAGGAGCCAAGCAGGTCAGGCCCTTTTTACTTTATACTGTGTATATATCTAGTTTTTAATCTTAACTCATTTTGACAGAGTTGATTAGACACAAATTGCAAGGTGCCTTTTGCTGAAATATATGACTTATTTTAATGTAAATGATAAAATAACAATGAATGAATCTTTAACTATTTTAAATAATTGTTCTGCCTTGTTTGTAACAGTTCGTATGCTGGATTTTTTAAAACGTATTATTATCTGCTACTTTATCGACTCCACTAGATTACATATATCACTTTAGAACATTTAGTGTTGAAACAATTAGTCAATTAACCAATCATTTATTAGTTTATTTTAAAATAGTTTTTTTGGGGGGCATTTGATGCCTTTATATGACAGTGACAGTAGAGAGAGACAGGAAATGTGGGGAAAGAGGGTAGGGGATGATCAAACCGGGGACATTTGTGCCCATGTGGTATGCGTCCTAACTGCAGCCAACAAGTCACACAGACATTTATTTATTTCACAGAAAATGTATCAACAGCCATTTATCGAGCAAAAATGAAAACGCCTCTGTTCTCTATCCCAGTAAACTGATTTGTTCGGTTTGCTGGTCAGGCAAAACATTGAATTATTTTTGGACAATTTACAGACAAAACGCTTAATTGACAAAACAATCGTGTTTGTGTATTTGATCATTTTATTAATCGTTATTTACAGCCTTATGCTGATGAAAGAAAAATCTCCAACATTTACATTTTAGTTTATAGACTTTATTCTTGGTGTCAGGTGTAAATGTTTCAGTTTTTGTTGAGGGGGACTCAAAAACTTTTTTTTCTGATACTTTAAAGACAAAACTAAATATATTTTAAATAATATAGTCTAAATAAAGTGCATCTGTCTGCAGGAAGAAGACCATGATGGCATTGGTGGGAGAAGATGTATATGTCAACGAAAACAGTCTGGACATGGTCAGGTAGGAAAACAACACTTGCTAAATCTCTCTCTCTCTCTCTCTCTCTCTCTCTCTCTCTCTCTCTCTCTCTCTCTCTCTCTCTCTCTCTCTCTCTCTCCCTCCCTCTCCCTCTCCCTCTCCCAGGACAGCATATGATAATCTGATAGAATATGATACACGTCTGTAGATTAAACCAGCCAATAGGATATAAAGGATTTGAAATTCAACACACACATTAATACAGTAGTAATATTAAGCCAAAAAACCCAACATTTTAGTTTATGGACTTTCTTCTTGGTGTCAGGTGTAAATGTTTCAGTTTTTGTTGAGGTGGACTCTCAAAAATTCTAGCTTTGCTCTCAAAAACTTTACTTTCTGATACTTACTAACTAAATATATTTTCAATAATAAAGTTTAAATAAAGTGCATCCGTCTGCAGGGAGAAGACCACGATGGAATTGGAGGAAGAAAATGAATATGTCAATGAAGACATCTATGAGAACAGTCTGGACATGGTCAGGTAGGAAAACAACACAAAATAGGTTATATTATTTGTTCCCCCCTCACTCTCCCTGTCTCTCTCTTAAGCTAAATAAACATGTTAAAAAGCCTCTTGCATCAAGAGGAAAATGCATCGTCAAAACAAAGAACAGGCTGTTTCTCTTTCTCGAGATAGGTGGTTCTCACAGGAAAGCCACAAACATATGATGGTCTGATAGAATATGTTTCGTTGCTATATTATAATATATATAATAATAATAATATTAAACCAGAAACATCAGATATAATAGTAAAACACTGACAGGGAACATTTTAATGCACAATCAATACTTTAACTTTTAGATTTTGCTGATAATACTTACATACGTTTGCTTAAGTAAGGTTTTGAATGCAAGACTTTTACTTGTGGAGTATTTTCAGTGTGGTATTAGTACTTTAAGTAAAGGATCTCAGTACTTCTTCCAACACTGATAAATAAGTTTTCATAACACGGTATGTTTGTCCATCAGGAGCAAAGAAGACATGAACGCTTACGACAACCGGGTGATCGACAGTGATCATGACAAAGTTACCGCCATGTGACCGTCCCGCAACGATCCTATTGGCTGTCTGAACATTATCCTCATCAACCCTGGACGGAGATTTTTTTATGGAAAAAATAAATTACATTTATTCAATTTTTTTTATGAATGTTGCCTTTGTTTTGTCGTACCTGTTGTCCCCGGCGGGTGGAGCTGAGAGACAGATATTTTTTGTTTTTGTTCTTTTTTCTTCAAATAATTTAGCAGAAAGTGAGATTATTACATGGATATTTAATCATTTTTTGGGATCTGAAGCTTAAACTAGATCTATATATTAGGTACTGTGTTTGCATGTTTTTCAGTCACCTCTTGAGATTCAGAGCAGTAAACTAGGAAAAGCAGCTGTCTGTCCTGTGATCCTGATTAATAAGTTATCTATCCTAACAAACTGCTGTGTGGACTGCTCATTACTGATCAATGAAAGACTGACCTGTGATTAATAATTAAACATTGACAGTAAAGTCTCATTTTACAAAAAACAGGTAGTTCACGTGTCTGTAATAAGAGCAGGACATTGGAGTGTCTGTGGTTAGTCACGTGTCTGTAATAACAGTGGGACATTGGAGTGTCTGTGGTTAGTTCACGTGTCTGTAATAACAGTGGGACATTGGAGTGTCTGTGGTTAGTTCACATGTCTGTAATAAGAGCAGGACATTAGAGTGTCTGTGGTTGGTTCACATGTCTGTAATAACAGTTGGACATTGGAGTGTCTGTGGTTAGTTCACATGTCTGTAATAAGAGCAGGACATTGGAGTGTCTGTGGTTAGTTCCCATGTCTGTAATAACAGTTGGACAGCCAATCCTGGCCTTCGTCGTAGCGGTTCCTGGAGAGTCTCCCCATCAGGAACCTGTAGGTGACAACACAGACTGTGTCCTCTCACACCTGTACTGGACCACACACACCTGATCAGAGCCAACACAGAACCTCTTTCGATCAATATCGATAAAGTGGGAACTCGGATCAGTTTGGGGATGTCAGCTGAGGGTCTGGAGAGGCTGAGCTGCAGGTTTTTTTGAGCAGTTTTATAATTTTTTTTTGTTTTAATTCAAATGCTACATTAAAATGTCCCAAATACCCGACCAAGAGGACCTTGTGTTACAATTTTCTTTTGTCAAAAAGCTGTTATGTTAAATAAATATTGGTCTTAATTATTGATATTGGCCTCATTTTGTAGCAGCTGGACCTGCAACTCTAAATCCTGCTACAGCATGGTGCGATTTGCGTCATCAATCTCAACCATGGGACATTCAAAGACAAAGAATAGTCTACAAAACCCGCAGTGGAACCTGCTAAATGCTGTTTCTCCAGAGTCAGAGTTTCATTGTTTTTTAAGTCTATTTTTGTGGTCATGAAATATTAAGCTCAAATATAAAAATATCAGTATTGTGAGAACCTGCAGAAAGCTTATTAAAGGGAATGAGAGAATAGAAGAAAAAAATGTGTTCATTAAATACGTACCACTGTCCTGCATCGCTTTCCCCAAGAACTCCAACATTGTTGTCACTGAGTAACTTAAAAAAGCCTCGCTGAGACAGGATGAACATTACAGGAGGAGGAGGGGAATGAAAGTATCGCTGTAATTTAACTCATTGTTGTAGGACACAGTAACCATGGTGAAACGACAGGATATGGCCTGTAATAGAAATGGACATTCAGAGAACAGAGAAGGAAAAAAGCCTCCAGAGGGACGGGTGTTGAAAGGGAGGCCAAGATACGGTCATAACTCAGTAAAATGTGGACCAACAGATATAAACCGCAAACTATATCATTCAGTGTGACTTCCCCTTCCACTTTTCTCCAATGTCCATTCAGAATAAACATCCAGAAATCCACAGAAAAAAAAAACGCTGCAGAAGTTGCCTGAGAACCATCATTTTTTTTTATTTTCTTCAGTATCAAAGTAATCCAGTGATAGTTGTCTGTACATCCTTGGGTGCACTGCAGACAGAAGCTGCTAATAGCTAATTCAGGGTACTTTTTATGGTGCCAATTGGACTAAATGTCAACAAATTTAGACAAAAGAAATTATATTGTCTATGGATAAAAACAATGGAACTTCTGCAGCCTGGGGCACATGAAATAATTCCTTCCACTTTTCAACTCCATATCCTCATAATTTTAATAATTTTAGCAGTTGCATTTCACAGGAATTCTCCCTCAAAGAGCGGCTCAATCTATTAATTGTTCATCTATTGTGCTCTGACTAAAATATCCCTCTAAGTTCTCTATAAATAGTACCAAATGACATTTCTTTCCAGGAAACTTGTGAGGAAATGATGAAGAAAGGATGTAAAATAAAGTGCAACCTCAGCTGGTTTTTGGCAGCGACTCTGAATGAGTCCTGTGTGAAGGCGAACCAAAGCTGCAGGGTTTCTGTAGAGGTTTCTGACTGTTCGGACAAAGATTCAGATACTGGCACGAACATATCGGTGCTCATAATAATAATAATAAAAAACAAAACAAATAATACATTGTTAATTTCCAGTAAGATCACACAAATAAATTACAGTTCATCTACTCTGACGACTTCAAATAAAAGTAAAAAAAATGAAGACAGTGATTATGACAAAAATAGGCTTAACATAAAGTATTTTGCACTTGATTGATATGTTTAAAGTACAGGATCCTGCTCAGCACAAACTGTTGTGATGCCTACAGTTGCTGCTAAATGCCTCAATTACACATCTAAATATCTGAAAGGATTAACAAACTGTAGTATCATACTAGACTTTAGCAAAACTCTGCAAACACACAACTAACTTCACTTTGTAGAATTTAAGACTGAAAGCAACAGCCTGACATGTTGGTAAATCCTCGTTCTTCCTCTAAAAACGTAGGTTAGCTAGCGACATCTTTAGGTTACAAAAGTTATAAATTCATACAAGTCAAAAGTTGAAATTGAGAGTAGGAAGAAGCTGTCAGTTTTTGAGTGTTAGCTAATGTTAGCCATTGTCATTTCAACCAGGAAGAGACAGCTGCAGCGCTAGCTAAAAATAAGGTTTCAGCAGCGGTAACAGTTACATGAGTTCAAACTTAGCTTTGTGCTAACGCTCCTGTTTACTAAGTGGAGTTTTAAAACAGGTTGCAGCTCACAAACTAGTTGGTACTAAACATTTACAGCTTACAAACTGCCAGGTGTAACTGTTGTTTAGCTAATTGACAAAGCTAATGTTAGCATGCTAACATCTTACCCGTTCTTACGGGAATGCATGTTCCCGGGGTCCTATGTTCCCCGGCTCAATATCCTCTTGATATGACTCATTAAGTTTCTCCGTAGTAATATTTTCCCTCGGTCAAATGTTCAATGTCCCCTGGGACAGTGATGTTGAAATCAAACACCTATAGCTGAAGGCCTACTGATGTTACACTCCTTGAAAGCTACAACTTCAATAATGCGAGCAAGACAGTTTTCTTGACTTTAGACATTCGGACACTGATAAAATATATTTTTACCGTTCAAAATACATTTTAAACATCCACCTCAATTTGTTCTCTGTCAATTTCCAACTTAAAAGATAACCTCTACCAATCCCTTACAATGAGGACCCTGTAAAAAAGTAGGGATGACCCCGTTTTTACAAGGATGACCAATGCATTCATTAATGTATTAATATATATTGACATTCTTGCATGGAATTAGTTTTTTAAGGGGTTTCATGTTTTTTAACATGAAAGCCATCTGGTATTTTTATATCTTAAAAAGACCTTCATTTTTAATTTAAGGTGAATATTAAGAGATGTCTTTCAAGCTATTTTTCAACCCTTTAATCCATGCAGAGAACCAATTAAAACCTATTAATTGATGCTAATATGCGGTCAACCCTAAAACATTTTCCATGCAACAAAGTCAATAATTAATTTAAACATTACTTGCTATTTCTACAACAATTCAATAAACCAAATTCAACATGTAAATTGGATTGTTTTGGAATTGTTTGAGGGTGGACATTTCCCCCCCTGCATACTGTTTTTGTGCTAAGCTAGGCTAACCACGTCCTGGACCTACAGAGATGGCACTGATAACTGATACTTCTGACTCTGTTTTTTGCAAACAGAGAACAATAGTTTTACTAAATGTCAGTCGGTTGCTTTTATTCACGCCTGCTTCTAGAAAGCCTTTTATAATTTAAATCTCCACGGAGACACATTTTTATAATTTTCTCTCCATGATTAAAATCATGTGGAAGACACTGTATCTGTTGCCGGGGGCGACAGGGGGTCTCCAAGCCCACCAAGTCCTGAGATTCATCTCCATGGAGACACATGAGTATTTAACATTTATATTGTGTTTTCCTTTATGTGTCAATATGAATTCATTACTAGAAGAAAAATGTGTGCGTACAAGGAATTAAATGTTTATCAATGTTTGTGTTGAATTATGGCACATTTTATAAGATAGCTAACTAAATAGGAAACTTTAACAGCCTTCCCTCATTTAACAGAAATGTCTACATTGTGTAAATAGATAACACCTTTCAACAACAAGTGTGTCTCTATAATGAAGTAACTTTTTGATATGGTCTAAGAATAAGAGTTTTAATTAAGGCTCATTGTTTTCAATTCTTAATCCAATTTTCTCCTATTTTTTTAAGTAAAAAATAAACACCAATAAATGCTTTGATACTCTTTAAAAAGTAAAACCTGACAACAATGAACCGTAGGAATGATCCACTCCATGAATGTGTGTAATTTGTAATAACCGAATGAGTGGATTTCCCCTCTTTTCCCAAATGTGCCAAGTACTTTTACATTTTACATATGGAAGTCTGGGACTGACAATATTTCAGGGCAATTGTTCAACTGAATTGAAATTAAATTTGTGCCCGTGACGTTTGACAAAGTCCAACTGTTATTTCCATGTTTGAAAATGCACATTTACTGCCAATTTGAAAAATTCCTTTTTGATGACTAGCTTCTTATCTATGACAGCTGTTTCCTCAATAGTTTGTTCTGATGGAGGGTGAAAAACAGATGTTGATATTGATCAGTAGTGTTACAGTTTACACACTCTCCTCTCCGGTGGTTTCTACATTTATAAATAACTGCTCCTCGGTGTCTAGCGGCTAACCAGTCTTTTACCACAGAGGAGATACTAAGCTAACGTGTGCAGCGGTGTCGGAGAACACATAATTTCACCAACGTGTCCCTTTTGTTCCTCTGGATCACAAACAAGAAAACAAACCAACCTGTCTGTCTGTGTGTCTGAATGCTTTAACTAGTGCAGGCTGGCAATAAAGTCACTCCATCATGACTACATATGGATACTTATTTGTTTTTAGACGATATTCTGATTTAATAGTGTGTCTAGTTACAGAGTTTCTCAATCTTTTCTGGCTAGTGACTGTGTTTAAGCCAAGATCCTCATGCTCAGACCCAAACAAATATCAATACATCAGATGTTTCTCAGGACCACATCTATGTATCACGTGACCTCACCTGTGGGCCCCACGCCAAGGTTGAGAAACTCTTTCAGGTATTCAAGTGATCATGCACTGGTGTCAGACATCAGTGTGTGTGTGTGTGTGTGTGTGTGTTGGCACTGTCTGAAGCTGTTACTTTTTTCTTTTTTGCATGTTGGAAAGTTCAGAGTTCACAATCCACGATGATTTGTAGTCCAAGAGTCAAAGTGTGTGAAGGAAGTCACAAGAGCATCTGTTTTTGTATGCGTGTGTGTATGCAGGTGATACAAATGTGTATGCATGCAAGTGTGTGTGCGTATGATTGTGTGTATGTGTGTGTGTGTGTTATGACAGGACGTCCAGTGTGACAGTTCCTCTCTGTTTCTTCAGGATGGCAACCGCCTGCTCGTGTGTCGCTCCCTGCAGACTCTCTCCGTTCACCAACAGGATCTGGTCGCCCCGCTTCAGGCGGCCATCCACCGCTGCTGCGCCCTGAAACACACACCAGCACTAATCTGAATCGCCTGCTCAAAACTCAACATTCAGATGTATGAACAGTTATTAATTAAGACAACTCGGACAGTCAGCTTTGAGAGTTAGCCAATTTGACGTTTCTCATTCAACCCAGCGAAAAAGACCCCTAAAATGTGAGCTAAAAATGAGCGTGCAGCACCTGTTCATAAGTTCAAACTTAGCTGCCCTCATTTTAATGCAAGTTTTTAGTAAGTGGAGTTTATCACTATATTAAAACAGGTTACACCTCACAAACACAGAACTATCTTCACGTTGTAAAATTAAAGATTTACAACAATGCTAAATTCTCTTGTTCGCCGTCTAAACTAAGGCTGGAGATAGTTAGCATTTTATCAAAATCGCTCATCCAATCTGAATCAAAAACAACATTTGTATGTAACAAAACTTACTAATTAATATAACTCAGGGATTCAACTAAGACCGGGAATCACCATTTGTAGGATGAGAAGAGACAAACTGCAGATTTGAAGTCTGTCATTTCTGTCAGCAAGAGGCGGTTAGAGTGTTAAGGCTAGCTCAAAATTAGGACCAGGAGTCGGGGCAGCATCTGTTCGTCAGTGTAAACGTAGCCCTGTGCTAAAGTTCTTGTTTACTAAGTTTAGTTTTATCACAAAATTAAAACCGGCTGCAGCTCACAGACTAGTTCTTACGTAGAGATACGTTGTTGTTGTTGTTGTATTTACAGCCACTAACTGCAAGGTGTAACTGTTGTGTAGCTAACGGACAAAGCTAACGTTAGCGTGCTAATATTTGACCCGTTCAGAAGTATGGTCAACATATCTGACCTGAAACTTATGTTTTTGTTTAATAATGATGTCAATCTGGAAGATTTTGAACATTTCACAAACACAAATTATGCGACATTATACTAATAAAATTTGACTAAATTCAATAGTCAGTTAGCTTAGCATAATACGGTATTTCCCACTCATTATAAACTATATGAAAACCACTAACTTTGAAACACAGATATGAGTCTAAATGGACTCTCACTTTCTTTCAGAGCGAGATAATCAGATGAATCCAGACCTGTTTAGCCTAGCTTAGCATAAAGAGTGGAAGCAGATTGGAAACAGCTAGCCTGGTTCTAACCTTGCCAAAGACAGTCTTGACATAGATGGGAAGGTCTCCATGTGGACTGCCGAATCCTCCGACGATGCTGAAGCCGAGTCCCTCAGAGCCTTTCTCCAGACTGATGCTGCGGGGCCGCGGACCCCTGAAGAAGAGGAGGAGGAGGAGGAGGAGGAGGAGGGATCAGATTCAGTTAAGCACCACCTGTTGTATGTGTGTGTATGTGTGTGTACTCACTCTGGCTCTGCTCGGTGTGTGTCAGTGTTGGCTGACAGACTGGAGCTGCTGGATAAACTCTCCACCTGAGTGGCGATGGCGCTAATGTTGGTGTCTGCTACCACCTGAAACACACACACGCACACACGCACACACACACACACACACACACACACACACACACACACACACACAGTCAGTTGCCTTAACTGAACTGAATTTAATTGATTTATTGTAAAGGCGCACGCCACTGATTTTACAAATTTATGCCGCAGTCAGCATACGGCTTTGCTCACGCCTTTAATGTCCACAGGAAATGATTCAGAAGCATCTGTTCTTCAGCAGACACATTTATAACATAGTTTGGGTTTGTTTAATCGCCATTTTGCAGCTCATAAAGATAACAGATGCTTTGTGGCTTAACTGTACTTGATAAAAAACTGAATAGACTTCTCTATTTCCACATTAAGTCGGTAACAATGCATATCAAAATGTAATTTTGAATTTAAAGCCACACAAAAACAGAAACAATACAATGTCAAAGAATTCAGAGCACTAAAATAATCATACCAATAATTCAAAGTAGTCAACTACGTACAAACAAGAGGCGAAAAACAAACACACAGAGAACAACAAAAACAAAATGACACACGTAATGTTTCTACATCTTAAACCACAAAAAGAAAACACTTATCTCGGGGGGGATTTAATCCTTTTAAGTAACCAGATTGTTATAATTTATACATCATGAAACATTTAAATAATAACCCTCGAAGAGACTTAAGCTGTTTCAAATCCGTCTCTCACAACAACAACTTTATGAAAGTTTAATACTAAATTACTGAGGTGAAATACATTAGCGACTAACTCACAGAACTAAGCAGAGAGCCAGTTAAAACAGCTGACTCTATGACAGACAGGTGGACAGAGAACCAGCTGCCTCAGAGCCTTTGGGCAAACAGCCAGATATAAAGTCTCTTATCAGAGTCTCTCTGCTGCAGGCTGATGAAGCTTCATTAGTCCTGCCTGCTGCTGCTGCTGCTGCTGCTGCTGCTATCGCACTCCCAGCATGCAACAGTCAGCCTGCTGGACCACACTGATAAAATACACATATACAAACATGCACGCACGGGCGCACACACACACACACACACACACACACACACACACACACACACACACACACACACACACACACACACACACACACACACACACACACACACACTGGAATTTGGTTGAAAAGGGTCAATGAACAAGTGATTTGTTTTGCTGAAAATTCAGATTATTTTCAGGATTTCTTAACATCTGAAGCTTTTTTTTGTTTTCTAGTGAACTTTTGCCTTTACTGAAATGAAGTCAACAGTAATGTAGTGTCTTAACATCATGAGGAGTTTGATTTAACGCCAATGTTGAGGATGACACAATGAAATCCAAGACTTGTTTCCATTAGGGTCCTTGAATATAACAATTCTAGAGGAGGAAGAAGTATATAGATCCTTTACTTGAGTAAAAGTACCTATACAACAATGTAAAAATACTCCATTAGGAGTAAAAGTCCTGCATTTAAAATCCTACATAAGAAAAGTACTCAAGTATCCTCAGTAAAAGTACTGGTTCAGTAAAATGTCTCCTTTGACTGATATGTGATTCTACGTGACATTATTAGATTATTAATATTGCTCATCAGCATTTTAGTATTGTAGCTTTTCGAGGTGGAGCTAGTTTTAACGACTTCACATACAGTTAGCTAGTTTAGTCCAGTGGTTCCTAACCTAGGGGTCGGGCCCCTCCAAAAGGTCACCAGATAAATCTGAGGGGCCGTGAGAGGATTAATGGGGGAGGAAAGAATTGAAAACTATGTTTTGTTACAGAAACTGTGTAGTCATGAAACTACACTGTTTCACTTTTTACAAAATGCCAAGAAATAATCCTAAACAATTCATTCTATTTTAAAAGTAAAGAAAGGAGGATAAAATATCATTGGTCAAGTAAAGTACAAAAAACTCAAATTGTACAAGTTCAGTACTTGAATAAATGTATTTACTTACTTTACACCACTGAAAAGGAGCCCAGGTGACATCATACTACCCACAGACCAACACAATTAATACCTACTGAGAATCATCATTGATAAAATCACTCCAAGTCCAACATCCCCAAACTAGGAGGTTGTATGTCTCCACCAACCAGTCAGTTTACATCCATGTCTGCCCAAAATGTCAACGCTTCATCATTTCATCCTTTTAGACGTTTGTGTAAAATTATCATGATTAGCATTTCAATTCTTGGGTTGTGGCCATAACTGTGTTTTGTGAGGTCACAGTGATGTTTGATCAACAAAATCTAAACAGTCAATCCCTGAGTCCAAAGTGGACGTTTGCACCAAATGTGAAGAAACTTGTCTCAAGGTGTTCCCGATCACTTTCACGAGAACGGACCAGACGGACAGCCAGACAACTTGAGTGGTGTACAAAATGACACACACAACTCACAACTAGAAAACATAAACTTACACTTCCAAGTTTCCCAAAAAAAAGCCTTTGACAATACAGAGTATGCCAAGTCCACACTCGCGTCTTTTGACAGTTTGAAGTGTGTTCAAACGTTTTGCGTTGACAACACGACTGAAATCGTCTGATGGGGTTTCCTCATCTGAAGGGCCACAGAGTAAAGGGGCCACACCGGCATCTTAAGGGCCACAGAGTAAAGGGGCCACACCGGCATCTAAGGGCCACAGAGTAAAGGGGCCACACCGGCATCTAAGGGCCACAGAGTAAAGGGGCCACACCGGCATCTGAAGGGCCACAGAGTAAAGGGGCCACACCGGCATCTGAAGGGCCACAGAGTAAAGGGGCCACACCGGCATCTGAAGGGCCACAGAGTAAAGGGGCCACACCGTTATCTGAAGGGCCACAGAGTAATGGGGCCACACCGGCATCTGAAGGGCCACAGAGTAAAGGGACCACACCGGCATCTGAAGGGCCACAGAGTAAAGGGGCCACACCGGCGCTGTTACCTGCAGGCTGATGTTTCCAGAGCTGTTCTTCAGCATGGCCACGACGTCGCCGTGTGACAGGCCGTCCACGGGCTGACTGTTGATACTGACGATCCTGTCGCCCACCTGAGCACACAGACATGCTGCTTTATTCATGTGCGGTGGCGTCATGGTGCGTCATGGAATCCCGCGGAGGGGGCGGCACCATTTTTAACGGCAGGATTATGAAAAACCACACAACCACAGGTCAGTCTACCTTGAGCCGGTGTGTCTTGGCGGCGACCCCGTTGGCCTGAATCATAGCGATGAAGATGGGGATGTCACCCAGCGGGCTGCCCTTCCCCCCCGCAATACTCACCCCGAGGGAGTCGCTGACACTCTGAGGGGGGAGAGAGGGGAGACTTGCTTCAGGTGAAGCCTGAGAGAAAAGGATGCCGGATGATTTTTCTAATTTTTTTTATGCGTCTGTCTGTTGAGCACAAACACCGCATCTTACAATATCTTGTCGACCTTTTGTCACATATAGCCAATGCTCTGGCATCACAAGATCTGATGGGTCACAGAATAAAGTGCAACACCGGTAGTTCCTGAGGAAGTCGGTGCTCAGTCCGGACATCATGTTATTGTTCTACAACTGCTTCTTTGAAAACCGCATAACTTTTTCCATGATGTGATAGTACACCATAAAGGCCAAGAAACTCCTTCACATACCAACAGACAAATTTTAATCCAGGCCCCAACTTGGAAAACTTCCCAACCCCAATGCCGTCCTCTGACTGTACGCTTTCCTTTTTTTAAACTTTTATTCATTTAATTTTTGTATTTGTTGTATTATTCTTTCGTATGTGTGCAGTGTGTGTACGACATGTCAAGGACCGTCAGAGAGCTGGGAGTAGCATTCTGAGAAGTCTTGGATGGCAAAACAAAAATTATAAATACATACACAGAATCACAGTGTTATGAAAAAATAGACAAGTTGCGAAATACTTTTTCATTTACCCTTGTGATCTCCACTGTACGGACGCCAGCATCTACCCATGACAACAAACAAAGGAGAAATAACAGTGATCAACATTTAACCTGTCCAAAATTAAAACTGAAGTGTGATCAATATAACATAATGTATCATATCACATCATAATAGTCTTTCATGGGCACCTTCAAGGAGCAAACTCTTAATGTATCTAAGCAACTATTATATTTTATTTTAGGTTAAAATGAATAGATGCTTAATGCGGTTTGGTGAAGTTACTTACCCCTTAGACCATGCAGAAAGCCCTATTAAAATCCATTAATTAATCAAATAATGATACTCAAAATAGCATTAAAATATTTTATTGCCATAAATGTAAATCTTCACATGGCCACAGTTGACATTAAATTAATTAAATTATATTTGGTAAAGTTTTAGCTTACCCCTAAGACCATGCAGAAAGCCCATAAAACCCCCTCAACATATTAGAAATCATTAATTATCTGTAGTCAACCCCTTTAACAAGTAAAGCTATCCCTAAATATGAACAATAACTTAGGAATTAAGGTATTTAAGCGGTGCTTTTTCATTTAAATCTTTACATCAGAGGCCCCTTAATTGTTCAATGATGGTGATGATTCAGGATTTAATGCTGCTTGGTCAATGTTTTTACTGCTTAAAAAAACATTAAACCCCACAGAAAACTCAGCACACTTCCTCTATTACAGTTCATTATGAGCTCAAACGTGCAGAAAGTTGTTTCATGCTTCCTCTACCTGTGCTGTTAGAGCAGGAAGTGATGTCACGGGTGGACTTTGTGTTGTTGTTGTTGAGGGGCAGGGGCCCGATGGAGGTCGACGTCGGGGGGTCGGGGGTCACGGGGTCACAAGATGTCGAGGTGTTCGTGAGGGGCGGAGCCGCTACACCTGAGCTGTTCCCACTCACATGACTCATCTGGGACGAGGAGAGAGTTTATAAGCAAACATGGTATTCTTTCATTGGCCGTTTACAAATCAACTGCTTGATTCTCACGCCATTTTTTATTTTACATACACTCTGTCACATATCTGCTTTTGTAACACCTCTAAGTATATTTAAACTTTGAGAGAGAATAAATTCATTTTTACTATACTATATCTAAGTACAGAGAACACTCCAAGAACACACACCTGGCTTCCTTGTGAGTTGCGTCTGGAGGAGATCCAGGATGCAGCTTTGAGTCGTCCGAGCTCCAACAGGACCGGACCTCGAGCACACTGCGACACACACACACACACACCACACCACACCACACACACACACACACACACACACACACACACACACACACACACACACACGTTATGGTCCCTATACATTCGCTTTTAGTTCCACGTTTGTGTACAAATACACAGTTATAACCACGAACAAGCAGTATCAGAATGCGTTGGTGATCCGATTACAAGTGGACGTTTCTGTGAATGCACCCGATCGCTCAGACCCCATTCGGAGGTGGTCCAGGCCGCATATGGCCACATTATTTTTGCAGTGTGTGCGCGAATGTGTCATCGACTGTATACAAGAAGTGGACGTAGTCACGGTGACGTCACCCACTGGTTTGTGGACTGCTGTTTTGAAGCCTCGAGTTTAGCATTTCCTTCTTCGCCATCTTGAGCTTTATGTCTTTTTCACTCGCGACATATACGGAAATATGAGCCTGATCAGGCGGTTTCGATTGGCAGCCGATCGATTGGTGCACCTTGAATATGAAACTTTTCCATCTAACTTTTCCATCTGCAAATACAGAGTACACAAGGCGAGCAAATACAAAGTACACAAGGCGAGTATGTGAACAATGCCTGTACTCAGGAGACTGATCATCCATCAGAAGATTAGTAACATCATATGATGTAAACACAGAAACAGACGCAGGATCAAAGCCAGAGATCATATTACATCGTGGCTTTATGCGCCCGCCTACATGATAATAATATACTACCGATGCATTTGAATTCATACAGAGAATATTTAGCCTGTGACAGAAACAAAAACAATGAATATTCAAAGGTAACATTCATGCGAGAATAACACACACGTTGACATCCTGATTGGTTCAGGGGGTTCAGAGGCGTATTACGTAACATGTCGACGGTACGATCCAGACCAGGGAACTGGGTTTCCTGTCTGTCCCGACACTTTCAAGCATTAAATAACGGCCAAAACACCAAAAGGAAATGTTAACAAGAAAACAAAAACAATCAACATGTGCGTTGTGTGTGACACCTTCAGAATGGCGGCGACAGTTTCCTGGGAGGTGTGTCTCGTGTCATCTCCGTTGACCGACAGGATCTGATCTCCCTGCATCAGACGGCCATCCAGCTCAGCAGCGCCCCCTCTGACCACCTCGGATATAAACACACCGCTGCCACTCCTGACACACACACACACACACACACACACACACACACACACACAGACAGACACACACAGAAGAAATATACAGATATTTTAGTAGCAGTTAAAGCAGCAATACAACAGTGTAAAAATACTCTGTTACAAGTAAAAGTCCTGCATTTAACATGTTTTACTTAAAGGAGCAGTGTGCAGGATTAGCCGCGATTATCAAAAATGTTATACAATATTCATAACTATGTTTTTTCATTGGTGTGTCACCTGAAACTAAGAATCTCTGTGTTTCCATGAGCTTCAAATGAGCCCTTCATATCTACATCGGGAGCTGGTCCTCTTTTTACGGAGTCCGACTGCGTTGCACCGCCATGTTCTACGGTAGCCCAGAACGGACAAACCAAACACTGGCTCTGCAAGGCCACCATAGTTCTCCTCCAGGCTTGGAGAGGGAGGGGTGAGCGGAAGGGTATTCAGTTGGTTGCATTCTGCAACCTCACCACTAAATGGCATGATGTCTTGCACACTGGTCCTTTAAGTAAAGCTGTCAAAAGTATCAGCATTAAAATATACTAAAAGTAATTAAAAGCTAATTTTGCAGAATGACCCATTTCAGAATAATATGTATTATTATTATTGAATTATAATTATTTATACATTAATGTGTTCATCACTTTATTGTTGCTTCTGGTTAAGGTAATTCAATTACTTTGTATCCTGGTGGATAGTTTAATCCTGAGTAATACATCACACAATCTATTCGTTGATTATATTTTGGGCTCATAATCTCAACTTTGTTGAGTAATAAAAGTTATTAAATGAATGAAGTGAAGTAAAACACTATTTCTCCCTGAGATTTAGTGGAGTAGAAGTATAACTTAGCATAAAAAGGAAATAGTCAAGTAAAGTTGTACTTGGTTCAAATCATGTACAAGTACATTTACTCAAGAGCAGCAGTAACACACACAAAGTGTTGTGGATCTGTGTGTGCGTGTGTTTTTCTTTTCTTTTAAGGCGGACCTCTTCCCGACGATGCTGAGTCCCAGCCCTCTGCCGCTCCTCTTCTGCAGCTCCACCTTTAGGAGGTCCAGGTTCTCCTCGTCTCGGTACTGAGCCTCGTCCCTCAGCACCGTCAGGCGAACCTTGGCCGGCGTGTGGCGCAGGGCGGCGATGGCCTCCTCGTGGGACGCCCCGCGCAGGTCCACCCCGTTCACCTGGATACGCGTGGAGAATAAAACCTCATGTCTCGTGCTTCTTCGACCCGATGAATATTATCAGGGTTTCAGAAACGGTGAATCCATCGAACACACTTTTTTTTGCTGTTATGGTCTCCCGGTTGTTTTACATACATTTTACAGAATGCAGAAGCTAGTTTTTTTTTCATGTCCACCACAATGTTTTTTATTTTTACTAAAATGTAGTTTTTTTGAAAATAACAAAATGTATTGAATCAGAATCTGTTTTTTATTAAAAAAATATATAATAAAAAATAGTACTGCAAGTTAAACTCTGTTTAATTATGTAATAAACGTCTGGGTACTTTAATCTATAATAATACATCAAACATTTTTGTAATAGTAGTGAAACATGCAATATTTTCCTCTGATATGTATTGGAGTAGAAGTATAAAGTAGCATAAAATAGAATACTCAAGTAAAGTACAAGTACCTCAAAAAGGTACTTAGGTACAGTACTTGAGTAAATCAGTTTGTATCCAGCAGGGGGAGACATTGTTTACATTTATCAGCCTGTGATTTAAGTTCTTGATTTTAAAGCAGAAACATCAGACTCATTGTTTTATAATCCATCTATCATAATACTGTGGTATGAGTACCATCAGTACCAGCAAATAACAGTAATATCACTAGAAACAGCAGCAAAAGCAGCATTACTAAAATAGTAAAAATAAATGTATCTGCAGCAGTGAACTAATGAATACAGTACATTCGCTGCAGTATCAGCGATATAAGTAAGTTGTAGTAGGAGTATAACAGTACTAGTTACAGCAATAACATTACTAATACCAGTATTAGCAGTGACAGAGTTCACAGTAATAATTTTTGTCAAGCAGGTAAAGAAACTAAAACAGGACATGAGGACAAAATAACGTCCACACAATCAAAACAGACAACTCTAGAGCATTAGCAGTACTACCAGTACAGTAGTACTGTGTGAGCAGTACCTCGAGTATTTGGTCTCCCGCCCACAGTCGTCCATCTCTGGCTGCAGCTCCTTCCTCGTAAACCTCATGGATCACTATGGCGTCCTGTCGGAGAGACAGAGAGATCTTCAGATTAATCCGCCGCTGAAAATAGTCCCCAACAAATGCACTATTTCCTCCGGTTTGTCAGATGAAAGAGTCTTTTTTATGAAACGTTAAACTATTTATTTGTGTTTTTTAAAGATGTACGTATTCATGGACACTTCGTTCGGTTTGGGTCTGAACATGAGACTTGTTGAGGAGAGAAATATACAGAATAACAGCAGACTGATCCTTTAATAAACAGAAGAAGAGATCCGAGGACAACACCGAGGACAGGACATGGACACTTTGGTTATCGGACATG
>JACSYO010001709.1:172500-317500 GCA_016806645.1 Ophiodon elongatus
AAGTCAGAGACGTTATTCATTTAGAGATCTGATTCACAGCGTGTGTTTCCAGGTGTTGGGGAGCGTTTTGATAAGTGTCCTCAAGTGGTGTCACAGACGACAAGCTTGACAAATCGGAAATTGAAGTTAGAAAGGGCCTCTGTGGCTGCTAGCTGCTAGCTTAGCACACCACAATCTCACACACACAACGTTCATTGGAGAATGTTGCCTTCAGGGCTTTCTGCCATAGGGCCACAAACCCAACTTGTTAAGGTTCAGAAAAAGATAATGATCTGGGCTAAAATAAACCCTTTCTCAATGCAAACTTCTCCCGCGTGCACACACAGCTTCCATCCAGCTGAATTGTGGGTAGTGTAGGCGCCGAGAAGAATGCGCGGAAGGGTAAGAAAAATTGCAGGGAGAGATGGCAAAAAATATTCAGACTCTCATTCTGTCAGGGACGCTGCATGTCCGCTGTGTTCCACTATGACTCGCTACACGGGATAAAACCAGCAACGCCGGACACTCGTGTTGGTCCCTGAACGCCTCATTGTCTGTTGGGTCGGACAGGCGGCAACCTCCGGTTCTGCCGAGTAAAGCCAATGCGGAAGTGTCTTAAAACCTGCATTCTTTCTGCTGACCAGCAGGGGGCAACTCCTCTGGTTGGTATAGAAGTCTATGAGAAAATGACTCTACTTCTCTCTTGATTTATTCCCTCAGTAAACATTGTAAACATGAGTTTATGGTCTCAATCTCTAGTTTCAAGTCTTCTTCAATACAGCATGATGTTCATTTTGTAAATTATGGTCCATTTAGAGTCAGACAGACCATAAAGCATGGTATGCTTTAGGGCGGAGCTACAGTGATTGACAAGTTGCGCCGTTACCAGAGACGTATACGGCGTCTCTAAGTCACTCCTCCACATTCCAAATATGGTAACTTCTGTTCATCGGTAGCAAAAAAAACAACATGGCGATGGCCGTATTCCAAGATGGCGATGGCAAAATCGCTGAATTTCAAAACGGCAGTCCACAAACCAATGGGTGACGTCACAATGCCTACGTCCACTTCTTCTATACGGTCTATGGTGGGATCACTACAGGGCTGAGGGCAGGGAGTCTGACCTTTATGTCGTCATCCTGCTGAGCAACTTCATCCGTCAAAAGTTCACGAAAGCCTGATGAGGAGCGATGAGACAAAGACGGATGCTGACTCAGCATTCTTCTCCTCCTCCCAGCAGCTGGTGACTCACTAAACGTTCCTGATGGGAACATCGCTCTAATCTAAACTGAACAGTCACACGGCTGAGGGAGAAATTATATTCATCAAATCAAGCATCTCATCACCAGCAGCAACAACAACAACAACAACAACAAGCTTCTCGGGTAACGGAGCGGAAAAACCAACAACGCGTCCCCGAAGTGTGCCGACGGACATGAAGGAGGAGGCAATGAGGGAGACGATACCTGGAGTCTGGCTCAGAGGACATCTGCCACATGACGACATATGGTGCAAGTCCACCACACGGGACACTTCAAACCTTTCCGCGGTGCAGCCGTCTGATGCCGGAATCGCTTGATTCGAGGCCCCGCCGCTAAACTGTCCACCATCTGTGGGGCTCCAGGACAAACATCAGAGAGGACTGAGATGAAGGCCTTTTTTTCCTTTTTTGTCTTAGAGTCTCGTTCTGTTTTCTTATTTAGACTGCATCGTCATTAGTGCTTCTCGACTCCAATTCAGAATCAAACAGCGAGGGAAAGACTTTCTGGAACCAGTAAAACCAACAACAGAGTGCAGTAACTCGAGGAGGGATGAACAATGAGGGCGAAAAAACGACCCAAACAATTAGGAATATCTTGAGGAGAAGTGTCTTTGGAAGTGTTAGTTTGATTGCAGAAAAGTCAAACTCTGACTTCTCCACCACACACTTCAGTTCCTCTCATTCATCTTCACAGAGAGCTTTAAAATTGTTGAGTATTTCTAAGTAAAAGAAGGAGATGGTGATCAATTTGAGTAGAAACCTTTCTGATCACTCAAATCAGCAGCCCACATCACTGACATATTGTTTGCACACCAATCACGCAAATCACAAATTCTGGAGTGAACGTCATCAAAGAGAATCTTTATCAGCTGTTCTCCGTCAAAAGGCCCCGTGATTATCATCATCATCATCTATTGTACTGCCACGACGTGCTCCAGTTCCTCGGTCTGATTGAACTTCTTCTATGAAAGCGTCAATGATTAGATGAAGATTTCCTAATCTTCACACTTACACTAGTACTCCTCTTACTGAGCAGACGTTAAAGGGATAACGGGTTGAAGAGGTGACTGAGAGCAGACGACAGAAGTCGGTCTGCAGCTTATTCACCGTCTCAAAGTCCTGCTCTAAAGACCATATCGTCAAAAAAAGCTGCCCCCCTGTAGTATTTTGCTTGGGGTTTTCATTTGTTAAATATATGTTATAACATTTGTTTTTTTTGCACCTAACAAAAAACTAGATTTCTGTACCCTACCCATCTCTTACAATGTAGCTGCTCTACAAAGGGATCACCGAGACCCTAAAAACAATATATTTACAGTTAACGTCAATATAATGCCAGATTTGTTTTTAAAATCATGGCAATAAGCTTAACCTTAGTTGTGGCAATTCAGGAAATGCTAATATAAATATTTTTTGTAATTTATGATTTAGAAAGCTCAGACCATACTTCTGCGTCTCCGTGTAGCTGCGAGGACGTTTTCATGATGTGAAAGTTATGGACTGATTGTGGACAGAGACTTACATACAAAGGCTTAACTCCCAAGATAAATGTGGGGGTTTGTGGTTTAAGATGTAGAAATATTCGGCCTACGTAAAGCCTTTTTTTTAAATTATTTTGTGAGTTGTTTCTGTTTTTTTCTTCTTTTTTTTCTTTGTCATTTGTAGCCATACATCAGCATGATAAGAACTACCTAAAATGACAGAAATCACCTTTGGGGAAACTGCATTTGACGTGTACTTTTTGTTTGGCCCACGTCCCGGCTGTTAACATATAGGGGGCGAGGTTTATGACCTATACTGCAGTCAGCCACCAGGGGGGCTTGGGGAGCTTTCATGTTGCCCATCTTTATATACACTCGGCAAACTAAAATCAGCGAATACCCCTTTAATGTAATTTACTCAGACAAAACTGAATGGCTGTGAATGGGAGAGTAATCCATTCCTGCCCTCTGATCTGTATCCTCTCTTGCTTCCTTCCCTCTGTCCTGGTCCCTCAGTGTCTCCACCATTCCTCCATTACCAGCTATTGTCCTTGCCCAGTATGTGACCCGTTCCCTTTTCACCATTAACGTGTCCTTGGGGAAAGTGAAGCCGTTGTAAACTGGAATTTATGGGTCAGTCTGTCACTTCCTGCTTCAGTCACGCGTTCAGACGGCGTCAGCCAATCATCCACCTGAACAGGTTAATTAGTCATTCACATTCACTCTTCCCATCTTCCGCTGAGAAGCCTCAATACTACAACATCCAGATGGTTCATCTGTTATACCGTTTTTATTTATTCACTCAATCAAACATTACAGCAGAGGTCATTACAGCAGACACACCTGGTGGACATCTGCATTTTGTCTTTGACACACAAAAAGACAAGAAACAGATCCGTAAGCATTTTTTTTTTTTTTCTCCTGTACCGAGTTCACATTGAAACGTGACCATGCACCGTGACACCTAGTTTCTAGGAGTAGTTAAATCCATTCACATGGATTATTAAAACCAGGATTTAGCTCCCCCTAAAAGAGACCTGAGCTCCACTGGAAGCGACAACATTCCATCAGTGTTCCTAATGATGACCGATGGTGATTGTGAATGTGTGCGCGGCTCTTGCCTGCCCCGTGCATCCGACTTTATCTTCTGTCGATGATGTGAGCAGCATGATTGATCTGGCTTATAAACAAGCTGTTCTCCTGCTGCACTATTTCACGTCCTAGATTCTAATTAGATTATATATTTTGGTGATGTTTCATTTAATGTTATCCTCATTTGTTATAGGAACAACAGCATTGTTAGACGGGAGCCTGATGAGAATCAGAGGACTTCATTGCCAACCGCTGCTTCACTGTAATCCTTGACAGTGAAGAACATGATCTCCTGAAGATGTCGCCTTTTTATACCCAGAGGTCTGATCTGCACATGGAATAAGAACATTTGAAAATTTTTGAAATGCTGTATTTTCAGCTGGATGTTTTTGTGTAATCCAGACACCGATTGAAACATCTGAAGACATTTCTTTCCTCCAGCGATTATTTGATTGCTTTGGAAACCACTCGCCTCCATCAGCATTGTCACACAGTAAGCTAGACGTGCAGAGGGATGGACCGGCCTGGCAGGGTGACCATTTCTGTTTCCATGGCGATGCACTCCTGCCGAGGCCCCTGCCCCCGTCGACATCCCATTGCTCATTGCCGTGGCGACCTTTACCGAGAGATAAATCATTCAGCGGCGGCCTGTGGACACGACTTTAACAAGATTTTGTCACCTGGCCGAACACGGCGAGAGCGATGGCGGCCTCCTGCCCCCCGACACGCCGACCACATTCAATCAGAGCGGCCGGCAGGGAGGAGAAAAACCACGACACGGTTATAACAGTCTGGTGAACTCGGGGAGATAGCCAACACAAAAGGTTTCCTGAAGAAAAACCTGACTCAGAGGGAATCAGGGAAAGAACTGCATCTTCTCTGTGCAGATCTAATCACAGGACACGGTCACCTCCACCTGAACAACTCACACGGTGAAGCAGAAAAACCTCCTGCTGATCCTCTTCAGGCAGCCAGAGTTAAAACAAACTGTACTGATACAACAGCGTGTCATTTCTCTGCAGTGTGAACACGACCTGCAGGCCGGGGAAAGGTTCAAAAAGCTCATATGTGAAACAGAAAGGAGACTATTGATCACAACAAAACTACCCTGCTTGAAAATTCTCATGCTGAAGTAAAAATCTATTCACACTTGAACATAATATAAAGAGTTCTGGGTCTCAAAAAGGACAGCTTTCTCTCCAGGAAATTGACATTGATAGCATTTGCAATGTGAAATACATTTTGAAGGAAATGCAACACCAAAAATTTTATCAATTAATGTATCTGACAAATGTCAAAAAACTAAATACTGACAACATATTTCCTTTGTTTTATGCCAAATAGCTGATCCTATGACACAATATCAGCTGGCAGTGATACACAGTGTCATAAAAGTGTTTAATTGTTTTGTTTAGACCAGAGAAAGATCATCTGGTTTAATACAGTTAAAAATCAGTGGTGAAAAGTAGTTAAATATATTTACTCAAATGCTGTAATTAAGTGAAGTTTGTATATTTTATTAAGTATTTCAATTTTACTTTTACTCCACTACACTTCAGAGGGAAGTAGTGAGCTTTAATACTACATTTATTTTACAGCTATATTCACTTAGCAAAGGTTACAGAACAGTCATAGTTTTGTATCATAACTTTTTCTTTTATCCTCTCTATGCGTCATCTCAGATTGACCTGGTGAATGTTTTATTAACTTATAAACTTCTAATGAGTGCCGAGCCCTGAAGTATATGACGTCGTCGTCTGCATACAACCGAACCCCTCAGTTACAGGGGTGGAATGTAACCATGCACATTTACTCAAGTACAGTACTCAGGTACAGTTTGAGGTACTTGTAGTTGAAGCGATGAACACATGAATGCATTAATAAATATAATCCAATATATTTATTTTTCTTAAATTATTCTTACAGTATATTTTGATGCTAATACTTTTACTAAAGATTTCAAATGCATACATATTTACTTACAATACAGTATTTCCACAATGTGGTATTAACACTATTACTTTATGATAATATCTTGATATTTCCTCCACCACAGGTAAAAATAAAGTATTTTAAATATCCTTGGTATTACACAGCAACAACACTTCACTATGTTTTCCATTAAGTTGCAAATGAGGCTGAACACTCGGTGTCTTCTAAACAAAGCACAGGGATGTTTTTTTATGTTGCTGACAGACTTGAATTTTATTCACACTCTTCCATACAAATGTTTAAAATCTGGTGTCTACAAAAGCCCAAATTATGAGAAATGTATACTGACTTCACTTGAGAGTTTCCTCTGTGTTTTCATACAATTCAAACAGCTGCTGGGCGTTCAGGACCCGAAACGTGTGTGAGTGATGTTTTCAGATTAAATGCCTTTAGCGAACCGTCAACACTCTGGTCCTGTCTGTAGGTTTGCGACCCAGAGGACGTTTCCCATCGCTGTCAGACACGACAACACAACAGCTGTCAGGACGTGACAGACGTCAGCGAAGCCGACGAAACACGACTTGATGCTGACATGACATCGTATGACTACAACTCAGTAACACAGGAGCTGTTGGGGTTCGGAAGTAATTTGGAGGTTTAACATTAACATGATGATACTTAAAAAAAAAAAAGAAGCTGAAGATTTTACAGCAGCACTGACATGAAAATGAGTCTTGATTTGACACCAGCGAGACGCTTACAGCTCCGTAACAGACGTAACGACTTGTTGTGGTGGTGATTTATGTCTCGTGTTGACATGCAGGCGTCTCGTGGGCCTGAACACAGCAAACAGCCCCATCACTCAGAGTGACGGAGGTCTTTAGTAGCAGTTCTGACTTACACACTTATCCATCTCCATGTGTCAGACTGAGGATGCAGATGTTTTAAATATTCAGCTTACGGAGGCTGCAGGGTTCATTACAGGCAGATAACATCCTGGAGATTTATCCCTTCTGAAAGTCACTAGTGGAGATAAAAATGTAAAGTTTGTAATGAAGGTGGCACAAGAGGAAATAAATACTGTGCACAGTATATCTTGTGTTTGACCTCGAGTACAAGGTATAGGTCAAAGGCAGGTTTTGTCCTGATGGTGGTGCTAGAGCATCCTTTCCAGCGTTGCCAACTCTTTTTCAATGAAAGTAGCGAGCAGCACTAGCTCCAAAAGTTGCTAAATCTAGCGAGAAAGTCGCAAAGTCGGCAACACTGACAGGCCTCCCTCCAAAGCCACTCCCCCCAAAATTATCATAATGGCCATAAACAATGAACATGGCTAATATCAATACTCCCAGCTGTCAATTTTTTTGACAACACAAGTAAGGACGAGGTTGATGCCCAATAACAAGGAACTGAATTGTACAGTTATCCACATTTTAAGACCAGCGGAGCAGAGCAACCATCTTTCCAAGGGGCAACGGCCCACATTTCCCTTCATGCAGTAATGGACTGAAGTATTGTGTTAAATTTGCTGTTTAATGTTCGAAAATGAAAATGTTACATTTTGTTAGTGTTAGTTTATAATGTGTCTATTCAGAACATGGTGGCTGATAATGTTGGTAATTGTCATTTTTGTGATTGTCATTTTAATAGTTTTACTATTGGTGAGGTGGCTGCTACTTTTCTTTAGACCAGTTGCATTTTGCTAAATTGTCACAGAATTTCGGTCTAGCTGTTTACGTAGTGAAGTAGGCGAGCCTTTCTGTCAAGTCAGCAAAAACTCTGATTGGGGGATTGGTCGACTTGACTATGAAACCGAGTCGAATCGAACACTACAACGAGTTTTGGTTAGAAGCAAAAGAGGATTACGCAGAGGTAAAAGTGTGCACATTTAATATAACAAGTCACCTTAACAACCACTTCACTAGCGTGAGGCTGGAAGTAGTTCACATCACCCATGGATGTACAGACAACTATCACGGATAATACTAAAGAAAACTTCAAAACATGATTCTTTGGCGTCTTTTTTCTATGCTTTCTAAGTAGATTTATGGAAATGTATTCTCGATGGACATTGGAGATAATGATATCTTGCAGTGCAAGTCACACTGAATGATGTCAACATGTGTTTCATTGCTGTGTGTTAACGTTTCACTGAGTTACGACTCTGAGAAGGAGTCAGATCAAATTCACCTCCGAGAGCATCCCTTTCCGGAGAATGAAAACATGGAGGAACTCGGCAGATAAAAAGAGGGATGAACTCGAGTGTGATAATCCTCTCGGCAGCAGAGTCCAGGCCGGCCTGCACTTTAAATCCTGTCTGACAGGGAGGCGAAACCGGTGCGAGGCTCTGGCCTGAACGAGACCTCTGTAAAATACACCACACCTGCTCGCTTCAGAAGCTGCGAATCAATCCCTGCAGCGCGAAAGCTCATTCCTGCAGTGGGCGAGGAGGAGGAGGATGAGGAAGAGGTGGAGGAGGAGGAGGAGGAGGAGGAGGAGGAGAAGGAGAGCCAGCAGAGTTTAATCTGTTTTGCAAAGAGTCCCCGTCCTCAGCTCCTCTCTCCCGTCTCAAACGGACTGAATGTGAAGGACTGTCCCCCTCCTGTTGGCTTTCATCAAGTCCAAATCCAGCAAAACAGAGCTTTGTGATTGTTAAGACGCCGAACACAGAGCGCCGTCTCCGCCTTGCTGCCTTTGGATCAGGCGGACGGGTTTCAAGTTGGACTTTGAAGTTTCCGGATGGCCGCTGTCTGCAGCAGAGTGTCCCCATACTCTGATGAGTCAGAGTAGATTCAGGCTAAACCCCCCTCAGGGGCAGAGACGTCCGAGGGCATCAGATCACGTCCTCCAGGCGCTCCGGAGAGAGCTCAGTGACACGTTACAGCCTGAGACGTAATCTCATTGTTGTTGTTCCGGCCGAGCGTGTATTCTCTCTTTTATTTTATTTTTTTAAAAAGATTATTTTCTGGGGCATTTCTGCTTTATTTGACCGAGGCAAGGAGTCAGCCTTAATGGTAAGCGCTCTGCCCGGTCAGCCAAAAGGGGGCCCCCTGCCAGGATCTCTGTGTGAGGAGAATCCCAGCCACTGATCTGCCCTTCAGTCACACCTTTTTCTTTACAACGGCACTAAATGATAGCTTTTGTCTACTAGGTGGCAGAAAACCACACAATCATTGAGGAATTATTGTGTTAATGCTTAACACATCTTACACATCCAGCAGGTACAGAAATACATGATCACGTCGGAGTTGAGTTTATGTCCACTATTTACTCCAATTCAGCTCTTGATTGGTCAGTAAAAAATGTATTTCTACTCATTCATCTGTGGATCATCATGCTGCTATTTTGGACCGGGCTTAATACTCTTCTGATCTACTTTGGACCAAGTCTGAAGCCCCTTTTTCTAAACTTGTCATTTCCAGATAGAATTCAGATGAGATTTATTCGGCTTTCATTTAAACTTATAGCCAGATAATCAACACAGTTTGTGAAATAGTCATGAAAGGCAATCGACTGGCTTCGTGTACGCGGACATGGAACTGTCAGCGTCACACGTCTGTGTGTCGTTTACGGGAAGATGTTCGGTTGAAAAGGAAAGATAGGTTTAGGCAACAAAACTATTTAGTTAGTTTTTGACATTACATCATGTTTGGGTATAAAATAACTACGTACGTTTAGTTTTAGGCAACAAAACCACGACCATAAAACCCTAACGCGGTGTCGAACACCGTTTGTCGTGGTTCTCATTTGTCTTGGTACCATAAATCCTCTACCAACCACCATAAGTGATCTTTTAGGATATTCAATAAGACGTCACTAGCTCTAACTGTTGCTCTGTCATATGGATGCATTCAATTTGTGTGTCCACCACAAAAAAAGGATCCTAATTGACACAAAAAAAGGGACAAATTGTGTCCCTGTACACGGAACCAAGAGGTTGCTGAGATATCTCTGTTGGTTCGGTCGCAAAACTGATTACAATCCATCTTGGTTGTTCTCAGTTAATGTTAAACGTCTTCCCAGATCCCTACATCTCATATACGTTTGCAATCAAGGAGTTATTTTCCTCCAGGAAGCATCAAGCTGCTGTAGCGTCAGGACACTTGGCAGTAGCTTCTTCTGTGAGGAGTGACTTTACCCGTTCTCCCTGTTTTCAGCTCTCTGATTTGTTCTATTCTCGTCTAACACTCCAGTCTCTGCTGCTGCCATGACCCAATTTAAGCACGAGGATCAATACAGTTTTATTTTATCGAATGCAGAGAATCAGAGGAATTGATGGCGGAGAAGTCACAGAGGGAATGAAGACGGAGTCGGAGCTCCCGGCTGAATGAGACACTTTTCCCCACAATCGCCAGCATGTAAAAGGCAGTGAACTCTATTATGTTCTAAGAAAAGGAAGCGTCTGACCACGTGAAGATGGAAAAAAAACGCAATCCTCCTCCGCTCGTCCTACTCAGGTCGGCTCCACCGGCTTACGGATCCATGGTGACAGCAGCATTTTAATTGAAAAGAGAGTTTCTGCTTAAGAAACACTACACGTCCGTCTCATGTCCCCTGAACACATCACTCCCTCCCCCACCAACCCTCTGCCTCCCTGCTGCCTCCACCTGCTGAGAAGAACACTCCTGTCCTGTTACATCAGTGACTGACTGTTCTGTCTGGAACAACCGCAAAATCTTTTGTTCTACTGTATCCTTTTGACGCACTTGGCATACGGAAAAACCAAAGGCTACATTGGCTTTGGTAGCTGGGGGGCGCATTATCATCAAGAGCTTCTTTGTTCTTGTCACTTGTGTTGCGTTTCCAACAGAGAAAATAGCACGCCAAAAGGCAGAGGAAGTTATGGACAAGGCTTTTTTTAAACAGTAGTAGATTTTACAGCATTTTGGCCGACTCTGACACTCTGATATGGCGGAGAGGACCCTCCATATCAGAGCTGTCGAGAGCAAACATCAACCGGTGGAGCCTTTGAGCATATCGCCCTCAGATGCCGACAGAAACGGATTCATTCTGACAGTGGTTTTTTTTTGCGGACGACAACCCAGAGAGAGAGAGAGAGAGAGCGAGAGCGAGAGAGAGAGAGAGAGATGTGTGCGCGTTACTACGCATGTACGTTTTCCCCCTTTACTCGTGCTGGTGTCCTTCTTCAGGACCCTGAAGATAAAAGACCAGCGGGGGCGATTTTGGAGCAATTTCAGTCTTTGCGTTTTTCCAATATTATGGTCTGAAGTGAGGGCCGCCAGCACGGCAGAGAGATACAGCGGGAGGAAAACAGCGTGCACAGAGATACAGCGGGAGGAAAAAAAGCATGCAGAGAGATACAGCGGGAGGAAAAAAGCATGCAGAGAGATACAGCAGGAGGAAAACAGCGTGCGGAGCAGACACATTTTCACATCTCACTCTGTTAACCAAGGATTTAATGTCGTCCGTTCTCAACCAATCTTGATAATTTCAGGGTCACAACTATGTTTCTTGTCGGCGTGCAGGTCTGAGTGCGCCCCACTGGTTAGCTCACGGCTGCCGCGCCGCACTGCTCAGCCGTCGCCAGGCAATAAAATGGCTCCCAGACTGGTATTTAGCGCCTTTAATTCGTCATCCGATTAAAACTCGCTACGGCTGAAATCTCCCAAACCGAGTCATGTAGAAGATTTTATATGTATGGGAAACAATGCATTATTTTCCAAACATTATCAAACTTCATGAAGGTATGACACAGGAAGAGCAGAGTCTCCGACATCTGATTGGTAGGCTTACTTAAAAAAAAAAGAAACGGCTTCCCAGCATGCCTACCTGAGCAGGATGAGTTTCACCTTGGGGGCGGCGCTCTTAATGATGGCCGAGGCGTTCTGGTGACTCCGCCCATAGAGAACCTGGTTGTTAATCTGACAGGAAAACAGAGATATATTGATTATTAACCTAATTTCTGTGAAACATATGATGATAAACTCTTGTTGATCCCGTCACAAGAAATCACACACGTCACAGGCAGCGTGAAATATCATCACAGTATGATCGCTGAGGGGGTGAAGAGGGTTGAGTCATCATTAGGTATTGATTTTGAAAATTAAAGTCAATGCACATAATAAAAAATAAAAAAATCGTAGTTAGTAATAATAATGAAAATAATATGAAATATATCTTGAATATGTATCGATATTCATAAACAGTAAGGAGTTAATCATTATAATAATATTAGTGACAGAATAAAACTCTTATCTGACCACACAGACTAAATTCTCCTGCTGTAACTCAGCTCTTTCTCCTGGTGACAGTTTGATGATTCTCCATTTTAACACCTCCAAGGTCAACACACACACACACACACACACACACACACAAACACACACACACACACACACACACACACACACACACACACACACACACACACACACACTAAAATGAGATAGGCGTTAATTGAAAGGTCATTGAGCTGTGAGGCCATAAACTACAGCAAGTTAGATGCTACCAGCACCTCCAAATGTTCATCAATATCTCATCCACACCCACACGCACATACACACTTTTGATTACAGTATATGGATTTTTGCATTAATGTGTCTTTCATCTACGCAACTATCTCTGTGTTGTAGTGTGTGTTTCAGTGTGTGTGTGTGTGTGTGTTTTAGTGTGTAATTATCCAGGCTTTCCGCAGCTGAACAACAATCTTTCATGGAGCCTCTGACACTGCTGTAATGAGGAGGCCGAGCGAGCGAGTGCGAGTGCTAGAGAGAGAGAGAGAGAGAAAATATCTCAGTGTTTCTCTATAAATTGGAAACCCCCTCACACGCATGTGATGCAATAACATGTAAAATAATGTGAGAGCCATATGCTGTGGTTGGGGCTTTGTGATACGGCCAAAATATATAATCTTGATTTTCATCATCACCATGACCAACACAAGACTTTTTTCTTTTTCTTTTTTTTTTAGAACTTCATGTTCAAGTCAACAAGAAGAAAAGGACCCTCACCATCGGTAATCATCGCTACGTGTAGTGAAACAATGGACGATCTTACCAAGCTCACTACGACTAAGCTAACATGCTAATTTTCCTCACCTATTAGTATTGCAGTCATGAACCAAAGTGCTGAACACATTCAAATGTTGACTTGATGAAGGTGCTAAATGAACAATCAGAAGCTCACTAAAGTTAATGCGATTCATCCTGAGGGGAACATGAACGTGTGAACCACTTCTCATCCCAATCCATCCAATAGTTGTTGTCATGGCGCAACAGGAAAAGTCAGGGGATCACCAAAATTCAGAGAGATTCATCCTCTGGGGAACATGAATGCCTGCAGGATTCAGGGCAATCTGTCATTGAGACGTTCTTACCTCCAGCAGCTCATCTCCGACCTGGATGCAGCCGTCTCGAGCCGCCGGCCCCCCTGGATGGAGTCCCACCACGAAGATGCTGAGGCGGGAGCGATCCCTGTTTCCCGCCAGGCTGAGACCCAAACCCTGCCGCTCCTTTTCCAGCTCCACGCACAGCAGCTCCCCCTGCAGGTCTCCATAACGCTCACACCAACGCTCTGCAGGAGAAGGAGAAGGAGACGGAGGAGGAGGAGGAGGAAGAGTCGGGTTAACAGAGAGCAGAAGTGAAGACAGAACTTCCTGGTTCTGTTTCTGAGGTAAGAAAAAAAACCTGATTCACAATCAGTTTGATATTTTTAATAATACAAATACCAAAAAGTACAAGATCAAAATCTACTGGGCAGTATGTTATGTCGTTCATTCCGTACTAGGGATGCACCACATTTTTAAGTTCCGAGACAGATACCAATACCTGGGCTTTGGGTTTTAACCGATACTGATCTGAGACCAGTGTTTCATCAATGAGCTGTACGCCTCCCTGTGTGAAAGTGACAGGAATCATTCCTTTATGCGTTGCATGATTATAACTCAAGTGTAAACCTTATTCAAATTTAAAACTTCCATTATATAATTGATATATATTGTATAAACATAGAACTGACGTGAGTCGTTCAGCCCTGTTGTCGCCGATACTCGATCCAGCTATTTGAATCAGTGTCGGCCTGATATGCAATATCGATGCATTCCTACTCCATACATATACACATCTATCTAATATCAATATCTAATATCTAATATCAACAATCCTGTTTTTAGCGGCCATTGAGGAACAACATTTCCCAGAAGCCTAGAGGTATTAAATTAGGAAACTCAGATTTCTCAAACTTTATTTAAATGGGGGGGAAGAGGAAGAAGAGGAGGATTTAAGAGGCGAAAAAAGAGGTGAGGAAGTAATCACATAATAGAGAGAAGAGAGAGAGAGAAAAGAGGGAGGGAGTCAGCGGGAGAAGAGGAGATAAGAGTCTAATTTAATTTGATGTCAAACAAAATGCAGCTTAACAGTCCGTGAAATAAACAACAAACTGAGAAATGTGAGCGAAATATGAAAAACGAGATTTCAAACATCATTTGGTCTGATAGAGCATATCCGTCTTTCTCCAGACATTCAGTCAAACTCAAACACGGCAAAGATGAATGCTGAACTCAAACTTTGTGGACTTTCTTCCGTCTTCAGTGTAGAGATCAGAATGGTTTCTGACCTTTCCCTAAAAATAAAGAAGCTGAAGATGAGGCGACTTCTCTTTGTTCGTGGACAGCTGCTGCCCTGAAGATAAGAAGGGTTTTGTGTTTTGTAACTTTACATCTGGGATTTACAGGTCACTGCAGTTATACGGACGCACCAAGGACACAGATAAACCGGTTTAGTGGCACAATGAAGTAAATCACCTCCAACTGAAGGAGACGGGAATAAACAGCTGAGTGCTGCTTCTATTAAACTCCTCAACAGTCTCATTTACAGCATATATTAAGATATGGCTTAATGCATATTTCCACTGTTGCCAGGTCTGTCTATAAATCTAAATTGCTCTACGGGGCCAGAAGAAATCAATGTTGGGACAGTAAACTTTAGAGGTCAGATGAATGATGCAACATGAACTTGATTGGTGTGGGAGGATATTTTCAGATTCCCTACTTAAAGGGGACATATCATGCTCATGTTCAGGTTCAGGTTCATATTTGTATTTTAGGTTTCAACTTGAACATGTTTACACGCTTTTAATGTTAAAAAAACACGTCTTTTTTCATCTGTCTGAATATACCTGTATTCTGCCTGTAATTGAAATGCTCCGTTTTAGCGCCTGTCTCTTCAAGACAAAAAACACAGCCTGCTCTGATTGGCTTGCGAGAAAAATATGGGACACCTTTTGTAAAGGTAGTTTTCAAGCCGTGGGCAAAGATACTCAGATGGAGGGACGGTATATTCGAATGAGCCGGCATGTGGCATAGGACGCGGAGCCAAGTCTGATTGGCTTGTTGAATCACATGTTTTATGATCTTTACAGCTCACAAAAAAATGACTGGGTTGTCTTATTTCTCATTTGGTAGGTGATATGTCCCTTTTAAGTAATACCACACTATAAAAATACTACGGCTTTGCCAAAATATCAATATAGCTTACTATTGCGATATTTGTTTTCAAACGATAGTGTATCGATATGTCCGCACCTACTATCAGCACATAAAAGGAAAATCTTTTTTTAACCAGATTTAAAATTTAGCTAGATGTCTCGGCCTATTTCCTTCTAAGCTAAGGCCAGTGACCTCCGGCCTGTCACATGATACGCCCAAAATCACAACATGGCATCTCACAAGCAAACAGCCGCTTACTGTAGAACTGTAGATACTGTGACTTCGACTCACTCCTGCCGACACGTGATGGACGTAGCTGTGTAGTGCCCAGGATTTACGAAGCGGTGTGGAAACGAGTGAAAACATCGCTTCCCCCTCCAGAGAGAGAGAGAGCAGCCGTGATGTGAGACGACTCGACTGTTACGATTACGTCACGCCACATCACGCCACGCCACCACATCACGCCACGCCACCACATCACGCCACGCCACCACATCACTAGAGCCGTACAAGCAGTAACATCGCGGAGTTAATGGAAACTGGACCTAGAGGAATAGGTGACTGACAACTTTACTTATTGCACTTTATTTCATATGATGTTTATAGCATCTACATGTAAGTTAAGAGTGGTCAGTGACACAATAAGAAAAGAATACAGTATGTATTTTATTTTCAAATGAAGTTGTGGCAAGTGAATTTTAGTAAAAAAAATAAAGTGTTCAGTAACACAATATGCACTTTATTTTCATATAATCTTTTTATGCCAAATGCATTTATGTTCAGTGTTCAGTGTGTTCTCTGCTGAGTGACAATGTGCAGTACAAATACCTTTTTAAGTAGTTTTGAAATTTGTCGGCTAAGTTATCAATATGTGACGAACGTATTAGACTATCCAGGTGGTGGTGGTATCAGGTGGAGTATTGCAGTATGTTGCAATATGTATCGTATTGCACCGTATCGATATATCATATCGTGACACGTTTAAATTCGGGGCACACATTCATGAATTGAAATGACGCTGGGGAACCTCTGGTGAGGCACTGATGCTGGTTATGATGAGACATAAGGAAAAAAATACAATCATTCAATTGATTTTCTTGAACTTCTCATTCACATGACTTTTAAATCACTAAAAATTTATTTGACATCATGTTAACATCAGCACAGTAAAGATTGTTTTCAGTGAGAGACAGAATGAGGCAGAGGGAGGAGGAGGAGGAGAAGATGAGATGTCGTTTTCAGGTCAAATGATGAAGATACAGAGAGAGAGAGAGATAATGATGACAAATGTAAAGCGAGCGATGGAGCGAGACACGGAGAACCGTTGAGTGAGATTAATGGAGACACACACACACACACACACACACGCACACACACGCACGCAGCCGGAGGTGTGTGTGTTCGCCTCATCAGGTCCAATCATCTACAGTCAGGGTTGAGTGTTTAATTCCCTTGAGCAAGGCACTGACTGCCTGATTCCATGTGAATGCAGTACAACTAAACTGCATAGTTTCACCTGAAGTGCCTCTACCCTGGAAGTTCAAAAAGATACCTCTAGAACGTGAAAAAAACAACTACCAACATGGCAGGAGTTGGAGGAGGCTAAGACACGGCGGAAAAGCAACGGTGCCAAGACATTCCTGCACTAACTAACAAATACTACAACATGCTAAGTTGAACTACGAGCTAAATCTAAACCACAGGAAACAATCAAACAACCCTCTAAAATCTACTAAATAACTATCCTAATAAATACTACAAACACCCAACTAACTATAAAGTTACACTGAAATAATCTATACTAATAGTACAATAAAAACTATAATAATAAAAAACTAAACCTCCTCTCCACATGTTGGTTGTGTAGGAGGGGGATTGGTGAATAAAACTGACTCCATATACGCCACGTGGCTCCAGATCAGCCAATAGCAAAATCTAGTTGCAATAGCTGTGTTTCAAACAGGCGGCAACATTCGGTTCTGCCGAATGAAGCCAAAACTTTATTCTCTCTAATGTCCAGCAGGGGGCGACTCCTCTGGTTGTATAGAAGTCTATGAGAAAATGACTCTACTTCTCTCTTGATTTATTCCCCCAGTAAACATTGTAAACATGAGTTTATGGTCTCAATCTCTAGTTTCAAGTCTTCTTCAATACAACTAAATGTATGTTCATTTAGTAAATTATGGTCCATTTAGAGTCAAACAGACCATAAAGCAGGGTATGCTTCAGGGCAAGGCTACTGTGATTGACAGGCTGTCTCTACGTCACTCCTCCTCAGTCCAAATATGGTAACTTCCGTTTATTGGTTTCAACATGGCAACGGCCGTATTCCAAGATGGCGATGGCGAAATCACTGAACTCGAGGCTTCATAACAACAGTCCACAAACCAGTGGGTGACGTCACCATGACTACGTCAACTTCTTATATAAACAGTCTATGGTTTCAAAAAGCAGAGCGCAGTCGCTCTGCATATTCATAACACAATAAGTAGAATTTAAATTCTTTGCACTAAAATGTCGAGATTAGGACCTGAATACAGTTTAGTTTACTCTTTAAAAGAGCTCCAGCCAGAGGTCAAACGATGGGAAAACATGTGGAGACCATGATGGAAATATTACATTTCTGTTAGTTTCATGTATCAATGTGAGGAAGGTTACAGTCTCCGAATTGCTCCACACAGAGCTGATGTTGTCAGCACTTCACTTTAAGTCACATGCTCCATGAACGTCATCATTTATTTTATCGGGACCTCAGACTTACACTATGTAGAACGGAACGTTTTTTGGTTTTCCAAGAACAGGATCACAAATACTTATTACTGCCTGCTTGGTTTTGTGCAAGCATCAAACTTACTATTGCCGCATATTAATTAAGCCTGAAAATGAATGACTTGTGTTAAAACAACGTGAACATAAACTGCAACACGTTCCAATCAAAAGGACGTCATCTGTGACTTTCCCCGGGATGGAAAGAATAATTCTTTCGCAAAAACGAAAGTGAAGTAAACAGGATTCAGTCAATGACATGAAACATGCAAAATTAGAGTTGAGGCTATTTAAGTATTCATTGTAATTGAATTTCAGTTCAACAGCAGTCTTGTTGTTTTCTGTTGTAAATAAGTTAGTTAGTTCAACCTTCGCACACAGACACACACACACACACACACTTTATGCTAAATGTAATGAAAGCGTAATCTTTTTAGCAGCACAGAAAGCAAACGTGTGTGTACATTCACAGCTTAATGGGCTATTAACTGTTTTAGCGATACCAATAACTGTGTGTGTGTGTGTGTGTGTGTGTGTGTGTGTGTGTGTGTGTGTGCGCTACAGGTGTAAATGTGTCTCAGGAGGGAGAACAGCTTAATGAAGGTGGATGAAGGACACATCTGCAGCACTGATGATGGAGGTGTGTCACTAAAAGGACTGAAGACCCATTTTAAAATGTAATGTTTGACGTTCCGTACTTAAATCCAGATTGAGCCGAGATCCATTTCACTCTGACAGGATATTATTTAGCATTTTCTCTATCCGAAACGAACCCCCCAAAGAGACTAAAACCAATAACGAATGTGTTAGCGTCTGTGTAGCTGAAGGCTGATGGAGCTCATATCCCCCTGTAGAGCAGAACTCCACTGTGGGTCCAAAATCTATTAAAAGCCATTCCGCTGCACCGATGCCGAGGGTAAAATAATACGCCTGGTGGAAACCAGTGAGCTGCTCAAAACACTTGCTTAACAACACCGCTGATTACGTTCTCAAATCCATTTTGGTCAATTCTGCAGAGACGTTTTTTTTTTGGGAAGCTCAACACTTTGTGCCGATTCTCCCAAATGTTTTCAGCCATTCATCAGAGGGATACCTGAAGCCTCTTTTTTTAAAAACAATCCATAAATACCCGAGTCTCTTTGCCTGGAGGGCTGGGTGTAAGACATGTGAAAGCTTGTGCGGTGACATTTAGGGAGGTGGCTCCTTACAAGAAATGGAGTTGGTGCTTCAAGCCGGAGAGTCAATGACAGACGAGATGTGAGGCTTTATTCTGACAAGACGACGACGCAGAGCCAAACACGTTGGGGTGGTAAAGCCTGGCAGAGGTACTCACATGCTCTACTTCAGTAATAATTTGAGTTGTACTTCACTTGAGTCTTTTCTTTTCGTGCCACAAGATTTTTGCACACAAAACATACGAAGAACATATAAATAATAAGAAAAAAATAATCTCTTACACAGCTGAAACGATAAATTGATTAGTTGATTAATGTAAAATTAATTCCCCAGCAACTGTTAGCTAAGCTCACTACACTTTACAAGTTTCTTGCCCAACACTGATTGTAATGTATTAGTCATTTTAACAGCCATCATTATTATTTATGTAATGATTTAATAATCTTGTTTACTTATTATTTATTCAACTTGAATATTGATTTTGTTTGGATTTACACCTGATAGGAACTATGTTTACGTCTCATGTTCTGCTAGGGCACATTTACTTGTGGCAATCTCCTAAAAGAAGACATGCGAAGCTGCAGAAGTTTAAAACTTCTATTTAGCCCTCTGAGGCAAATTTGTGATTTTGGTTGAGAGAGTGATGCAAACGCAAGCTTATTTTGTATGATGTAATATATTTTAAACAGTTTCACGGTGGATTGATGACGGTGATGTTGACCGAGAAGCACTTAAGATAAATAAATCCATCAGTCACAGAAGAACCTTGGTGTTGGACATTTCCTGGAGGGAGTGACAGACAGTAATAACGTTGAGGTCTGGACTGTTGGTGAAGAATGAGCTCAATCTCAACCAACTACAACAGTAAAATCCTGCTTTTACAGTAATGCATGAGCAGTGATAATCTAATTAGATAATATATAGTAGAATAGTAACTTCTTTAAATACTTTTACGTCAAGATTAAATAAATATAGTAATTTTTAACCCTTTAAGATCCCATCCCATATTGTGCATCTATTTAACAATATGTAAATTTCTTCCTATTTGTATATCAAAATCTAATCATCTTCCTCTTCATGTTAAATAAAATATGAAGTTTGCTTGCGTAAAGTTAGTACCAACCAACTTCAACCAATGACATCATGACATCCATCCATCAATCAATCCGCAACTTTCCTCGACTAGGGAGGTGTGTGTGGTGCCCTGGTCCTCTGTAGCTCTGTATCGCTTTACATTCTAAGCCCCGCCAACCTTTTAGTGGTGGGTGAGCCTTTTTCATAATGACAAAAGTGAACTGAAGTTTGCCAGTGGGCAAAATTCTACCTCAGTCCCATGTGATAGGATTTTGTTTTTGAAACTTGCACTACTGAAACAGATCCTTATACATTTGTGGGTTTTACTTGCTGCACCGAGCTCACGCCACCGAGCCGTGACTCCTGAGTACCGTTACACCCAAACTCACTGACATATCATCAAATATAAAAAAAGGGGACATTTTAAATAAGGCCTGGGTTCTATCTGCAGTTTGGAGTCTTCGCTGATCCCCGAGGCTGAGTGGACTGTACTGACAGATTTGTGAGTGTTATTTATCAACACACACAAATCTGTCCGTAAGGAACAGCACTTATAACATATGAGTCGAGAGCTTTCCAAAGAGAAACACAGCCCGTTTGGAGGTCAGCTAGAATAATGTTTTTCCTGCTAAAACTAGAGAGTACGTGCATATGTAACACACACACTCCTGTTTTCAAGACCTATTGGGGACATTACATTGACTTACATTAATTTCCTGGAGCCTTACCTGAACCAAAACCATAACCACTACCAGTCCAAACCTAACCTTACCCTAAACCTAATCTTAGCCTAACCTCAACCTAACCCTAAAATGTCATGATTTGTTTTATGGGGACGTGCATTTCCTTTCCATTTTGTCCCAAAAAAGGAAAGTCTACACAATGTGACTGTGTAAAGAATGCCATCACACACACATAAACTCACACACACCTCCTGCAGTGTGTTTGACAGTAGTGCTGTCTGTCTGTCACACACTGATGAACACTGTCATTCTGGAATATCCCGCAGGGGGTTAACTGTCGCACACGCGCATACACACACACACACACACACTGCCCTCAGCCCTTCCCTGAAATTTGAATCCATGTGTGTGTGTTGATGTGCTCCTAGCAAGGTGACCTGTCACAGTAAATCAGTACACACACACACACACACACACACACACACACACACACACACACACACACACACACACACACACCTTCTGAATTTGGCTGAAGCGCGCGCTCTCATTGTGAACACAGCATAGCTTCGCTCCCTCTGAATACCCAGGGCTGTAAATACAAGGAGCTACATGGATTTTGGTGCCACTGTTTTTTTTCCTGTATAAATGTAAATTTAGTTTTCTGAAATAAATAAAAGCACCAAAAATCTACGTTGGATTTGGATCATCAGTATTATGAAGTAAACAGGATTTAGTATTTAATAAATGTGTTGTTTAATGTGAATAACTGTCAACACTAAATGTTTTGTTCCCAAGGTGACCTGGTGTTATTGTTAGGTTTAGTCAGGTTTAGTAAAGATACCGCTAAGGTGTACGAGGACCATCTTTGAGGGTCCTCACAAATACAGTGATACAAACACGTGTGTGTGTGTGTATCAAATTATGTCTCTGCACAGAGGGACGAGGTGAGGACAAGGGGAGGACAAGGTGAGGACAAGGAGATGACAAAGTGAGGACAAGGGGAGGACAAGGTGAGGACAAGGGGAGGACAAGGGGAGGACAAGGGGAGGACAAAGTGAGGACAAGGGGAGGACAAGGGGAGAGCAGTGACGCTTAGATTCACTTCTCACACAAATGCACATACTGAAGGACACACAAACATGATTCTCTGTTGACGTTTCTACGTCCAGAAAGACCAACAAATAACCAACAGAAGCCGCTTGATTCATCCAGAGGTCGTAACAGTTTAGACGTTCTGCTCTTTCTATTTTTGACCTCTTATTTTTAGCCTTTAAAACAACTATTATTGGACACCTGCAGATCTAAGGACATTCCCATCAGCCTCAGCTGTACGTTGGGTTTACACATAATTTAGCTAGTTTATGGCTAAGCTAAGCTGCTGAACACGCTAAAGAGTATACCTGCTCAACATTGTCATTTATCTGTGTTCTAGGATTTATGCTCACAGTACAGAAACAAAAAGGTAAGTGAGTCAGACTGAATCATCGTATCGTAGTGGCTCTTGGAAACACTACCACTTTAGACCACAAAAATTAAAGTACCTTGTAGTAGTCGAAGTAAAAGTATGGAAGTATTATCAACAAAATGCACATGAAGTAAAAGTATTGATTGTGCAGCAAAATGTTCCCCGTCAGTGTTTTACCATTGCAAATGTGTACGTTGCATTTTACTGCTGTAGCGGTTCAAGGTCGTGCCGATTTGAATCCCTTCATATATTGTTGGCTAGTTCAATCTACAGCAATGCGTCATATTCCATAAGCTCGTCATTTATTTGTAGTGCTGTATCTCAAACTATGGGGTCTCAGCTCCACCCAGAGCACCTGAGGACACTGAACACCTGGGAGGTACAAACTGCCAAGATCAGAGCTACATGGAAACAAAATCTATCGGCTGCTTCATTCCAACAACACCAGGGGACGGACGGACGGACAGACACTGTGCCTCCTAATTAAATATTCAGTGCTGGGATACATCTGGCACACTCACGCTTAGAGTGCGTTTGTGCTGCTAATGTTACTGGCAGTAATAATAATGTGCCCTGGAGGGTGAAATAGGACAGAAACATGCATGGGTTACCTGTGTGTGTGCGTGTGTGAAGGATTGAAGCCTAAATTCGAGTGGAAAAGCTGACGGAAATAAAACTACAGTAGGACAAACCATTGACTCCCCTGCTGCTTCTCTCGAGAATCCCTCTGTGGGGTTTCTACTTGAAAATGTCTGAATCTCTGCAGTAGTTTGGCGTGTGTTGCTCCAGTGTAATTTATGTGTAGACACAATAACATGAGCTGCCATTTGGAGGCGGAAAACAGTCACTCTGTGCCTTTATTGCACCGGGCTAAACAAAGGCTTTTAATACACCTTCTCCCCTCGCGCTACCTCAGAGTGACGGGAACTGTCTGGCTCATTACTGCAGGTGAAACTCATCACACGCCAATTCAAGGGATTTTACCGTTTGGACATTGAGAGGGGAAACTGTGTCCGTGACCTCCAGAAAACATCAGATTTTGGTGTGTTTTGGTGCGCAAGGGAGGAGGGAAGGAAGCGAGCAAGGATGGGAGCCAGGAAGGAAAGAAAAGACTGGATAGAGAGGGTAGACTCTGTTATCCTCCGACAGTGCTGCAGTAACTCGTGGAGGTCACTGCAATGCAACAGTAGCTTAGGCTGCTGCTCCACACACACACACACACACACACACACACACACACACACACACACACACACACACACACACACACACACACACACACACACACACACACACACACACACACACACAGTCCCCAAGGAGGTGGCATTAATCTACACCCTGCACTGCCTGTACTGGTCGTTGACAGCGTAGGTTGTTAGCAACAACACACTGAAGGGAAGGCAGCAGGGTTTCTGGCTGAGAGAGAAACAGAGTACCAGCAGCAGTGCTATTTTAGTACCAGTATAACTACCAGTGTTCCAGTAGAAGTTAAAGGCCTGGCTTTTAACCCAAACCCCCGATGTTTCCCCTTAACCGAACCTCAACCATAATGTCCTCACATCATAAAACATACTCATCATTAAATCATTATATAGATCATCGGTGGGAGGCACAGACAGAAGACTGCGTCCCGTTGATCGTCAGATCAGAAAACACTGACTCAGGGTCTGAAGTCAGTACTCGCCACTGGTACAAAGCTCCTCTGGTGAATAAAATAAACGCGGTCAGTGTGCTGAACTCGGCCGACCTGGCTGCAAACTCATCATTACAACACGTTTTTCTTTTGCTGCAACTCTTCACCCTCCACTCAGTCCGTCAATAACTCCATCTCCATTCACTGATCGACCCTTGCTGTCCAACATCGCCACGGTTACTTTTCATCTTGCTCGTGCAACGGATCGCAAAACCCGCGGTCCGGATTCTATCACTGTTTTGAGTCACGGATCGGCAGCAAATAAAATAAAACCTTTCGAAGGGTCCCGGTCACGTTTGGTTGCCGCTACCGATTGCCGACGAGTCTCTTCAGTCGATGTAGGTCGTTTGTCGTTGTTGTTGTAGCAGCTCGTACACAAGGCTCCAGACTACGTCGCGATAAATGATTTCAACCTCCCTGAAGTGAAACAGGTCATAATTATTTCCCTAATAGCAATTTTATATTGCTGTGTAGACAACAAAAGTATACATTTGAACACAGCATGATGAACGTTCTCGTTTACTTTCGCCAAATCCTTCAATGTGCACGAACGCATCGTAACGGAACTGAGTGGAGCCTCCGCCCACGTGAGCACTGAGCCCCGGTACTAGCTCTCCTCCTGCCTGCACGGATCACGGAGCAAACGGCGACCCAGTGACACCGGCACCAGCTGGCGACCCGGCTCGAGTACCAGAGCCGGAGGTACTCGGAGGACTGGTTTGACCTCAGAGCGCCAGAGAAGACCTGGAGGACGGGGCCCGGTAGAAGGAGATGACCGGGGACACCCGAGTGTCTGAAGGACGTTTGATGCACACAATAGACCTTTATGAAATGGGACACTTTTTTACTTTTTTAAAGCAGGTGAAACCAACGTCTTTAAATATGGCTCACTTGCGTTAAGTGTCCCGGTAAGCCGTGCCAGTTAAACAGCACGCACGGTACCAGGACCTGGGAGTTACCTCACATCAACGGAACACAAGCGGTTTTACTGTTATCAAATCACACCTCAGACAAAAATGTCTGCTGTGAAAAAAAAGGGGGTCTGTAGAGTGCATACTGGGAAAATTATTGGCTGGATTGGTATATGAGGTTGAGGGGGGAAAAAAGAGAAAGAGTACTGCAGTCGCTGGGATTGATGTTTGCTGTTGTGTCTGGAGATACAGATGTGGATACGTCTTAACCTGATTCAGGGGACAGAGCTGAAGAGACCCCCAGCTGGTAACCCACATGACGACACCAGAGTCTACACTGAATGAAGACTGGGAAATAATGCAACCGACAGCTGGCTGATTATTTTTGGTACATGAAGTATTTTACTCCCACAGGTCAGGAATTTACTTTCACGCGCAAAACACATTTGTTTCTACTAAAGTGAGAGGATGATAAACATGACATTTTGAAGTGGGGCTTCGGGGGTAGACACCCAACATTCAGGATAAACGGGGGAAATATTATTCCTTTAAGAAAGGTGTTTTTTTTCCTATTGTACGGCACTATTTAATCATAGCAGGAAAATAAATAAATGTTACCTCGTCACTATCTTTTATATACATTTAAATACTTTTACTTCTCTCTCTGTAGAGAATATATTTTTTAGAATAAAAAAAAAGAAAAGAAAGAAATATCTATTATATATATTTATATATTACTTGTCATTACACTACATTTACTACATTTCTGTTTATTCACTTCACTTTGCAATTACTGTCCACCTCTGTATCTCAACCATATATCATTATATTAAAATGAATGTCATTGATATTTAAATGAAGAATATTTTACTTGACAGACAGAGAAAGACATACAGCATGTTTGTGTGTGACTGAGTGATGCAGCGTCACCCGGGGGGGCCGCCAAGTCGATCTGCGCCAGTCATCACCAGCCATACACACACACACACTTTGACCTGCACAGCTGAATGAATCATGACATGCTGTTTGCCGTTTCACTGGCGCCACACACACACACACACACACACACACACACACACACACACACACACACACACACACACACACAGGCTCAATGCAGCATGAAAAGTGTGTACCCACCTGTTTCTGTGTGTTGCAGTGAGACATGCACACAGGTTAAAGGTGACCTATACCTGGACTCAACATACAGACAGTAACATGGTGGACACACACAAACACACACAGCTGTCTCAAACTCAGCTGTTCTTCAAAGCCGTGACCGACAACACACACACACACACACACACGGTGAGAGAGCGTACTAACCCGTCGGCAACATCGTCCATACTTCAGTCTTCACACACACCGAGATAAATCCACATGTAGCGCTGAGCGTGTGTGTGCGTGTGTCGTCTTCAGGTTTCGCTGCTTCGATATCCAGAAAACGAGATTGCGTGTGTGTATGTATATGTTTGTGTGTGTGTGTCAGCCGGCTGCTGTGATAGGAAGACGGCGAGCGACGAACAGCTCTGTTACACACTCCAACCTTGATTACTCTCTCTATTACCCCCACTCTCTCTCTCTCTCTCTCTCTTTCTCCCCCCCTCTCTCCTCCCCTAGTACGCTCTGCCTCTCTCTCGCATCATCATCTTTCTCTCTCTCCTTACCCTCCACCTCCTGCTGCTGCTGCTACCCCTTCTCCCCGCTTTCTCTCTCTGTTTCTCTCTATCTCGCTCATCTATCCAAATCGGTTTCCTCCTCGCTCCAAGAGAACCTCCCCCCCTTTCTGGAATGGAAACTTACAGATTCATTACTGCCTCGTAAAGATGGATAAATCTACGAATGCAATTTGTTTTCATCACTGAACACTTTGACCTTAAAAGGATGATTCCGGGTCGGGACGACTTTGGGCTTTTGGACTTCCAACCATTATTTCTATTAGTAGAGTTAATGTCGAAGATCTGGGAGCACAGCCAGTGGCAGACAATGCAACCACGTAGATTTACTAAAGTACTGTGCTGAATACAAATTCAAGGTACTTGTACTTTACGTGAGTATTTCCATTTTATACATTGAATCCCCTACATCTCAGAGATAAATATTGTACTTTTTACTGGACTACATTTGTCTGACAGCTGTATTTAAATTGTACAGATTATAGTTATGCATCCCCTTCCTGTCCAGGGAAACCCTGTGTTGAATGTTTGTGATAAACTGAAGGATGAAGTGTTTCCTTTGTGTGTTGAGAAAATCCTCCCACTTCTTAAGCGAAATAAACTATTTAAAAAAGCCTCTTGGATCAGGAGGTCACAAAGCTGAAAACAGGCTGTTGTTCTTTTTTAGAGACGCGTGGTTCTCACAGGAACACACGATGGTCGGATAGAATATGATGCATCGCTGTAGATTAAACTAACCAACGGGACATAAAGGAGTTGAAATTAGCGCAACCTCAATCATCCACAGCAGTAAAATGCAACATACACATTAATGCAACAGCAAAATTAATCCAGAAACATCATATATAATAGATAGACTGACAGTCTGTAGTCAGAATTCGTGCTTCGTTAGGTCGGTCTGCGAGACGACAAGCAAACAACTCTAAAAAATGCTCGTTTTCTGAATGGAGGTCGGATCCACTGGCGCTAGGCTAAGCTAACATCGTAGCCGCTCCGTCAATACAAAATAACGTCATCTAGTCTCTATACTAATATAGTTTGGTGTGAACACACCTTCAGAACAAACCTCATGAGTAGCAGGGGGGCCCTACTGGGACCTCTGGATCGTCCTCGAAAACCAATAACATCTTAGGTTATTGGTGAAATCTCCTTCAGGACAACCTCAGACATCTTCAAGGATTCCTGTGGCCTTGTCCGAGACTTATGCATCCTCCTCACGTCCCTCGACAACCTCCTTGAGACTGATTGGATCCAAGAAGCTCCTAATATTCCCCTTGAACCCTCGACATAAATCTTTAACACCTTTAGTTATCACTGAAGCCTCCTTCAAGACAACCTAGAACCCTTCAAGGATGCCTGTGATCTTGTCCGAGACCCCTGAGGAATGATTGTTGACCTCTCTAAGGACTCTTAAGAACCTCCTGGAATTTCCACGGAACCTCCTCAAGCACCAAAGACCCCGGGCCCCTGCTTTAAAAACCACTGCTTTGAAGATTTGCATATTCAGCACACAAAAGCTATAAACGATCACTCAATAGAGACATGATGACTGTGTGAGTGTGCGTGGATGTTGCAGCAATCAAAGAAGAGGGTGGAGGATAGATGAGGACAAGAAACAGAGATGGAGGCTAATCTGCATCAACACCACACACACTCATTTAAAACAGTGTGTTGTGCTCTGACAGTCTATGGAGAGCTGATGCAGGACGCCAACTGTTCTGTTATGATAGCTTATTGATCGAATATGCACGACACACACACACACAAAATATGAATGCCCCTGCATGGATAACCACACTTGCACACACAGGAGGCAAAGACCGGAATTAATACGCTCAATCTAGAGTACACACACACACACACACACACACACACACACACACACACACACACACACACACACACACACACACACACACACACACACACACACACACACCAATTCAGCATATCCCCTCATCAAGATTCAGACCAGCACACCTCCCCTCTGCCTTGACATGACTCACAAATCAAACAAAACCCAAGCATCACAGCATCTGAGGGGACCAGACAGCCTCAATTAAGATAATTTACACACGCACACGCACACAGTATAATCTCCTGCTGTTGTTTGGGCAGCCGGATGGAAACTGGCCTGTGTTGATCTGGTTTCCAGCAGCAGTGGGCAGAGTGACAGACTGGGCTTTTCTCCACTATTTTAATTTTGATTCAGTGAAATCGGTCCAGGCAGACCAGGTTGCAGTGCAGCACTTGAACTGGGAGGTCACGATTAAGAGAGGTTGTCTCATTCAGGTGGAAAACGCCTGCAGTCCTTACTGATGCGTTCTGCAGCTCTGTGGCTAAGGTTCGAGTAAGCCATGGAAACTACTTGGTGAAGTGAGTGAGAGAAAGTGGTCGTGGTTAAAAGAAACCAACGTTGACTGCTAGTAAGAGACAGAAAATGAACTGTGATCTACTCGAACCTCCTTGGGTATAACAGGGATATCCACAGGACTCCAGGGGCCTCCTCATAAAACCTCTAGTCTCCTACAGCATCTTTCGTTATCTCTTGAACTTTGTTAAAGGCTGCAGGTACCAACTGATATCCTCTTCAAGGATTCCTGCATCCTTTTCCTTCAAGCCTCTCGTGGACATTTAGGAAATTATCAACACTTACAACGAGACGAAGAAGCTCCTTAAGATACCTTAGACTCCTGGAGGAGGATGTCCGGAACCTCCTCCTTCTAAAGTATCTATATTTTAGGGCCCTCCTCATTCATATCAGTTACCTATGGATGGCTCCTAAGGACTAAAAGTACCCGTCAAGGATTGAAGGATCCTCCAACCCCCTTGCACCTGACCAAGACTGTGTTGACCCTTCAATCCATCTTTAGCTCATATCTTAAGGGTTTTGCGGCGCCATAGCAAGGTCACGTTACTTCTTGCTTTGCATCTGACAGAGAACATTGTCATTATTCCCACAACCACCACTTAGAGGTCACTTGTAAGGAAAACTTAAACAGACATTTGTTTAAAGAAGGCATGAAAAGTGCACTGGGAGTGCCAAAATATATTAGAAAAAAATCCTTGCATGAATTCTGAATTAAAGCAAAGTTGTTAAAACCACAGATATATTATTTGGGTCGCTTTTACGGTGTGATCTGTAGCTTTAGCTTCTATCTGGATCTTTTTAACCTGTTTTCACTGATGAATCAGATTGACATGCTGGAAATATCCTTCACACACATATTGTAGACCCTTTTTATCTGCTTCTCTCTCAAATCAGATGTATTCAGGGAGTGCAGTTAGTGACAGTGTGGGCTTCATGGGGGCGGGGCTTAGTGAAGGACCAATCAGATGGATTGAGATTTGACTGTTTAATGCTAACGGTGCACTGTTACACATTTGTTGGTGTTGGCAAAAAGCGCCGCTGCGCTGCACTATTTCCCTCAGAGGAGGATAAAACACATAACTGTGAACTCACCCTGATGGGTACTCGCTCAGGAGAAAATGAAGCTTTTTGTGTTGACCTTATTGGAGGCTCTGAAGATAAGAGGGAAAAAACGGCATTAACATGTCAAATATGACGCAGATGTGACTGAATGTAAATACATTTTCAGACCGGAAGCTGAAACCTGCAGCTCGACAGTTTTATGGAGAGATACTGCAGATAAACCACTGCAGTTAAAAACAGTGAGGGGGGACACCGGAGCGAGGAGAGGAGAAGTTGTGGAGAAAAACAGAAGAGGAGGAAAAAAGGAGTCTCTGAGGAGTAAAACACTGTTTCATGCTGTAGCTGCTTGTAGTGTGTGTTTGTTTGTGTGTGTGTGTGTGTGTGTGTGTGTGTGTGTGTGTGTGTGTGTGTGTGTGTGTGTGTGTGTCTGTGTGTGTGTGTGTGTGTGTATGTGTGTGAAGTTGGGTTTAAAACATGCTAATTAGTCGGGTTGTAATTTAAAAACAAGATATTTAAAGCTGCTTCACTCATTAGCGTGTCAATCTGAGAACATTAGAATAAAAAAACAGCTTTGTGGAGCGTCAAAAAGTGGAAATGTGTTACTATTAATGCTTCTGGCCAATTAAGGAGAAGGACATTTACTTGAACTTTTCACCTCTCCTCCATGTACAGTAAATGAGTACAGATGGCTGGAATGGACCCAGAAATGATTCAGAGACATTGGAGGAGCCATTAGCAGCGCTGATATGCCCTTGAACACAAAAACAGCATAGGGTAAAAGACGTGATTTATGGTTATGGCTGTATTAAAAAGAGGTTAATTTCTTCTCTTCCTCGGCAGCTAGTTCAAAGAGTTTTGGTTGTGTTGAGTATTATCATAAATTTAAAGCTATTGTTAGGTTGTAATAATATAATATGACTTACACCAGTAAATAAGGAATGTGATAGAGAGAGAGGGGATTTCAGGAGACTGAGGCCACTACCAAGCCCCAATAAAACTGATAAGCAACTCCCTTAGAGGGGGGTTGTTCAGCTCAACTATACGAGAGGGAGGAGAGATGACTTCAAGTGCCGGTAAGCCTGGAAGAGGATTCTAAACCAACGGAAATCATCGATTCTACAGCCATAACACTTTAACCAAATCGACGCTGCAAAACTGAGCCAATGAGAGGCGACGATGCACATTTTTACTGGACTATATTATCAAATGTACTGGTCAGTTTTAGGCTCTCTTAGGTCAATGCGCACAGACAGATAACTCTTGCAGGCTGCTTTTTCGGGCAGCTGTTGAGGGGCTGTGGCCTGCAATTGGCTTATGAACCCTCAGCTGAGATTTTTACTCTGTTATCACAACGCTTTTCACTTTATTAAATATGCTTTATTATAACTTTCGTTCCAAGAAGTCCTTTGTCTCCCCGGAACTTTTCTCAGAATACAATAGTTGTAAGATGAGACTTAATCCGTTGGAAAACATTTTGCCGTGTGCTCATTTAGTTTTGTTTACGTAAAAAGGGTTACGGGGAGCTTTTAGCTTTTCCCGTTCTGTGGTGGACGCAGGATGAATATGTCATATAACATCCGGTGTATCTGGTATTTGTTGCGACGTGCGCAACTTACCCGTGTACCGGGGCCGCTGAGGTTCAGTTAATTAACTAATCACCATTATGTAGCTGGTTGCTCTGATTAGAAACTGTGTCCAATGATTCACTCCGATCGCTTCATAGTTTGCAAAGTCACGTACATGTCATGAATGAAGAAAAGGAACGATGAGTTAACGTTGACCGGCTCACATATTGTCGGAACCATTTCTCTTACAAAATATCTCCGTCCACACTAGAAATGCAAAAATAACTGAGCGCTCGCCGGGCCAGTAGGTGGCGATAAGGCCACGTCAATGATTCCACAAATACCACAGAAAGAGATTCTGAGCATGCTCAGTGAGCTTTTTTTCCAACAATCGTAAAAGGCAATAGCTGATTATTTCTTTCTATATACATACATAATTGGTATTTTGGTGCCACCAAAACTAAATTTGACTCGATGTGTGGACGGACGACGAGGTGGGGTTGCTGCTTAGCGTCACTTTACAATAACAACGCTAAGAAAGCCCAAGAAAACGTTGATTGGGAGTCTTGTAATACAAAATATTCAGACATCTCAATGGACTTTCAGGAAGCCTCTGAGAAGGTGGGGGTTCCCTTATGCAAAAGACACGACAAACATGATAACAGTATCGGCCGAGCTCAGGACCGCCCGGTTAAAGTACCGAGGGGCAGTGGACTCGGGACGCCACAGAGTGGCGTTGCTGTGCTTGTTGTTGACGTGAAACAATGTGTTACGTTAAGCCGCAATTGTTTCCCAAATGATCTGTTTTACATGTCCACACAGATACAAAGTAACCAGAGATTTAAAAAAATCTTAACCTTAAAAACCATTGTAAAAAAATATAAGTTTCAAAATATCTGTACAAGTGTAGACATGGCCAAAGAAGGAGGACTTTCTCAGCCCAAAAAGGAGATGTAGTGGAGAACAAGTGTACAAATTGCATAAAATGGAAATACTCAAGTAAAGTACAAGTACCTTAAATATGTACTTGAGTTGAGCACTTGAGAACACTACAGAGTTTCTTTATAACCATCTTCCTCCCTACATGTACTGCCACAGTTGTATTAAAACACGCTCTATCTGTATGTGATGTTTGTGACTATTTTTATTCCGTTTGTCTCTTTGTGTCCTGTGATGGTCTCCTGCTGCTGGGACGACCCAGTTTCCCCAAAGGCTCAATCAAGTTTCAACTGATTTAATTAACTTTGTAATGACTGTGAATTATAGATTCATATCCTTTCAAAAACAAAGTGGACTGACACCAAAGAGAAAAGAAGTCGCTAATTTAATCCTAAACACGTTAGCAGTAGGACAAAAAAAATGTAGGTTAAAGACCTTCTGATTGATCTCAGGGCGTTACTAGGAGGGGAGATATAATTGTAAAGTTTGTCCTGAGGGTGGCGCTAGAGTAAAGATCAAGGTGTCATTAAAATATAAGGGGTCAATCCTCTGAGGAGCAGGACTAAGATCAGGAATTATCGTGGAAATCTGGGCATTAAATAATGACATGTGAGTGGGAATTCCAGTGAAGGGATCATCCTCTGAGGACTTATATATATATTTACCATGTTCACCATCTTAGCTTCAGGTGTTAGCATGCTAGCGTTAGCTAATGAGCAGCAAACAACATACAGCTGATGCTGATGAAAATGTCATTACTTCTGCAGGTATTTGGTCATAAACCAAAGTATTGGACACATTCAAATGTTGACCCGATGATGGCGCTAGAAAAGTCAGCGGATCACTGAAGTCACTACAATTCATCCTAAGGGGAACATGCATGTGTCAACCTCGTTTCATCTCAATCCATCCAAAGTAGAGACTTCAGGCTCCATCTTAATCCTGTGATCTAACTACATGATGTCTGGAGATGGCGACGGTGTCGGATTAGTCGATCACAGTCATTAACTCTGGCTGTGATCGGCTCAAGGACATGACACACTGTGAGTTGGACCTCGGCCAATCAGATCTCACCGTCTTTCACAGCTTGTACAGAGGTGACGTGCCTCATCATTTCCCCTTCCCTTCTCCACGTCAGCAGTTTAAGGCCCATGTAGACAGCTGTCCTCGTTAAAACAGAAACTTATTTGTCCTATCAAATAAATGGCAGATGGACGAGTTTACAGCCACGCCGTCGGCTCTGTGTTGCCGTCACGACTATTATAAAGAAAACCAAAGTATAGAGTGGTGCAGGAATGAGTCCTAAAACCTGGAACATGAGTCAGCATTTTCTCCTTGCACTTCCTGAGCTTCTCCTTCAGGTCGCGCTGGATTCTCCTGAGCTAGTCCCTGTCCCCAGACCTGAAAGCTGCTCTCTTCTTGTGGTGTGGTTAAAGTCTCCAGTAATTGCCAAAAATGCACCAGGATGCTGAATCTGCAGTTTAGACCCAGTGGAGTGGATGGTGTTCACTGCTGCCTTTGCGTCAGCTGACGGAGGAACGTACACAGCGACAACAATGGCGGGCGAGAACTCCCTCGGCACATAGCACGGAACGCATCCCCACGGCTAGAAGTTCAATGTCCGGGCAACAGAAACGTTCCTTCACACACACACACACACACACACGGCCGGGATTGCACCACCACTCGTTCACATACATTGCAATCCCACCACCTTTCTTCTTAACGCTCAGTACAACGTCTCTGTCTGTCCAAACAGTCCTAAAGCCGAGAACAACCTCACTATGGTCCGGGAAATGCAGGTGCAGCCATGTCTCAGTGAAACACATGATGCTGTGTAACGGAGTTAAGAATGCACCTTGTTTATCATTTAACAATCTTGTTGAGTTTATGTGAATTTTATCTTTATGAGTTATTTTTATTTAGCTTTATTTTGTAAATCTGTTTCCTGCGGAAATGACGTCTCCTCTTCTGCGCTTCCTAAATTGCCGTAGTCCCGTCTTCCCCTCACAATGGTTTTGTGTATTGTGAGGGAAGCAGAAGCAGAAAGAGAGAGACCGAAGGACAATTTGTGTTTTGTTATATTGTCCTCTACAGGAGTAATAAATGCTGAAAACCCATTGTTGAGTGAACTCCTTCATTGCCCGATCCACATCTGTTACACTGGTGCCGTGACCTTCGGATCTTCAGATCAACTTGATGCTCGTCACCGTGGATGCTGTGCTGCTGTCCTGATCTGCCTTTCAAGACTATTGTGGTCATAACAGGTTTATAAAAGACTGTGGATTAGGGCATAGTGCTTTAAACTGTCTACCGTCATATTGTTGATATATATACATATATATTATTATAATTTATTTTTTTCTTCTTTATCTTACCATTCATTTCTACTACGTTTTGGTTTTAAATACACACAACGCAAGTACATTTAATGGTTATAAATGGCTGCTAAAGTAACAATGGATAACTTTGCCAGTCCTTGTCTGCCAAAGGGTAGGAGTGCTTGGCTCAGTCATATTGCTGGCAGTAGGGATGTGGGACATTCTAAGCTCACAATGGATAACTGTGATACAGGGCTAGGTCAGAGCCCAGGTTGTACTCCTGTTCGTGGGTTAATGAGGGATGGTCCTCATACGTCCACTCCTGACAGTGATGTTGATACCATTCACCATCTCACAGACATGGTAGGGCAGTTAGGTGCTCAAATTGGTGAGTCCATTGTAGCAAAGTTAATGTCAGCTGGTGTTGTAAACATCAACAGTGACCACCAGACTACTACCACCCAGAACACACACTGTAATGTTGACCAACATGACCGTTCTCCACATGTGACAGTACATGTAAACTCTGATAAAGGACTTCAGACATTCAGAGGTGACAGCACTGACAAATACCCAGTCCAGGACTGGATTGACATGACTAAAACACATCTCAGAAAACGAGAGATTCTTGTGTGTGACCAAGCAGAAGAAATTATGAGCCATCTAATGGGCAAGGCCAGAGATGTTGTGAAGATTACCTTGCGTAGTGATCCTGCACTTGATGTCAAACAGAAACCGGAATTGATATTCAATGTTCTTCTCCACTACTTCAGCGTCGCTTCCTCATGTCTCCCTCTCGCAGACTTCTACGCTACTCTGCCTAAGCACAGAGAAAACCCAGTTGACTACTGGATAAGACTGAACAAAGCTGCCGATCTAGCTCTTGAGGGCCTACACAGACAAGGGAAGCGGACGGAGAACATAAACGATGAGGTGGCTCTTATGTTTGTCAAACACTGCCCTGACCCAGAACTGTCCTGCACTTTAAAGTGTAAACCACTTCATGAATGGACCTCACGTGATGTTCAGCTGAGGATTGATGACTATCAGAGTGAGTTGAGGGCTAGTGGCGGTGCCGCTGGTACTGTACAACTGAAAAACTACATCACCGCAGTCGCCTCTGAGCAGCCCAGTCAGCCATCGACTAGCCAGGCGGTGTCTGTGCAGTGCCTTACTCCGAGTCCCTCACCTTCCCCTCTCCAAGCCCAGCATCATGTGTGTCATCCTCTTTGCCCTTCTCCAGCATCTGTCCCAGTTCAGAGCAAAGCCCATCGTGCTCCGAGTCGTCCCTCTGTACCAGTTGTGACACAAAATCTCCAACAGTCAGAGGAGAGACTTCTCACTCGTATGGTCAACATATTTCAGGAGATGATGGAGAAAATGCAGCCGCGCAACACCTCACATCCAACTCTAGGTGGGAGGTTCCAGCGTGCCTCTCGTGAAAAGCGTTCCAGAGAGGCAGTTTGTAAGGTCTGTAATGACTCAAGCCACACCACCATTTCACACTGCATGTCCGAAAGACTTTGTTTTGCCTGTTACGCCCCTGGCCACACCAAGCTGAACTGTCCTGCAAAAAACTCCACTCAATACCAGACTAAGGGAAACTAGCCGACTTGTATTCAGAGGGAGGCAGTACAGGTCGCACAACAAACTCCCAAACAGATGACATGTCTGATGCTGAGACTGTTTACACGTCTGTGAAAGACTCATGTGATGAATCTGAGGTTGTTGTTTATCAGAATATTCACAGAGTTGGCAGTAGTGACAGTCTTTTCTACACACCTGTGGTAATGGGTGGGACGGTGACTATAGGTGGCATGTTGGACAGTGGCTCCATGGCGTGTAGCATTAGTGAAATAGCTGAGATGAAACAGAGATGCTGGAGTGATAACTGACCAGAAACAGATTGATGTGAATGTAGTCCTTGTTGGATGTGGCGGACTTCGTGTTAAGCCCAAGTGTGCTTTTGGTGTGGAGATGGAAGTGTATGGCTGTAAGATGTTTGTTCCAACACTTGTTGTCCCGGGACAGCATGATGAGTTGATTATAGGGACAAATGTTATAAAACACATCCTGCATCAGTCTAAACTATGCAAGTCCTATTGGCAGACAGTGTATGGCACTTGCCCAGACAAAGACCCAGACACTGAACGTTTCCTATCTATGCTCTCAGGTCTGACCCCATAGAAAGGTAGAGATGTTCCTGACAAGGTCGGTACAGTCAGATGTAACTCAGCCACCTGCCTCGAGCCTGGCCGTGAATATCTCATCTGGGGAAAACTACCCAAGAACACTGCTATTTCTCCAGGTAGCACCGTCATAACAGAGCCCACATCGTCCCGCTCAGCTCCCAGAGGTGTTCTAGTCGCAAAGATTGTAACTACACTTTGGGGAGACAGGCAGGTCCCGCTAAAGCTCATCAATACATCTGACAGACCTGTGCTCTTGAGGCGCAATGCAAAGTTGGCTGATGTTTACACATGTGTAGCGCTTGAGGACATGGATATTCCTGAACATACAGAGGTTCCCCTGGTCAGCTGCACCCCATCAGCTGTGCCCCCTACTGTTGACGCAGATTCTGCCAAAGACAAACTTGGTTCAGTTGGGCTCAGTACTGTTGACATTGAGTCGTGTGAAGTGTCGGTGGACTGTAAGAAGAGGATGGCTGACCTTGTGATGCAGTATGAGGACATATTTACGCACCACCATCTTGATTGTGGGGAAGCAAAGGACTTTGTACATCGCATACACCTATCAGACAACAGACCATTCAGACTCCCATACATGAGAGTGCCTCCGGGCCAGTACCAAAAGCTGCGCTAGGTACTGAGCGAGATGGAGGAAAAGGAGATCATCAGAAAATCAATCAGTGAATACGCTTCACCATTGGTGCTTGTGTGGAAGAAAAACGGAGATCTCCGCATCTGTACGGATTTTCGCTGGTTGAATAAAAGGACCCTGAAGGATGCTCATCCTCTTCCTCACCAGGCAGATTGTTTGGCAGTGCTAGGAGGCAACTGCCTTTTCAGCACGATGGATTTGACTTCCTGGTTTTACAAAATGCCACTCCACGAGGACGACAGGAAGTACTCCGTCTTCACCACTCCCATGGGCCTGTACGAGTACAATCGTCTGCCGCAGGGCCTCTGCAACAGCCCCGGGAGCTTTATGCGCATGATGACAAGCATTTTCGGGGACCAAAATTATTTGAGTCTGCTCTGCTATTTGGATGATCTGCTGGTGTTTGCACCCGATGAGGAGACTACCTTGCTGCGCCTGGAGATGGTGTTTGAGAGGCTGCGTAGACACAACTTGAAGTTAGCCCCCAAAAGGTGCTTCTTCCTCAGGAGGTCTGTAAAGTTTCTTGGCCACATTATTGATGAGGATGGTGTTTCAACAGATCCCAGCAAGGTTGAGAGCATCACCAACATGGCGAGCACTGATCTCATGGAGCCTGATGGCATGACTCCGTCACAGAAACGCATACGGTCCTTTTTAGGGATGGTAAACTACTATCAACACTTCATGCCCGGTTACTCTGCAATGGCCAAGCCGCTGTTTAATCTGTTGAAAGGTGGAAAAAGGAGAAGCGGTAAACAACATAAATACAAACTGTCAAGCAGGAAGCTGTGTGCGGCTGATTGGACACCGGAGCACGGACAGGCTTTTGAAAGTCTGAAAGCTTCACTGGTTAACAGTGTTGTCTTGGCTCATCCTGTTTTTAACCGTCCCTTCATGCTGTCAACTGACACGTCCTTGGATGGCATAGGTGCGGTTCTGTCTCAAGTTCAGGAGGGTGAAGCACGGGCCAGGCCCATTGCTTTCGCCGGCAAGTCGTTATCTCAGTCCCAAAAGAACTACCCAGCTCATCGGTTGGAGTTTCTGGCCTTGAAATGGTCAGTCTGCGAAAAGTTCAGTCACTGGCTGAAGGGCCACAAATTCACTGTCTGAATAGACAACAACCTGTTGACTCACATCCTGACAAAGCCGAAGCTAGATTGTTGGGTTGCCAAGTTGGCGAGTTATGACTTTGATATCAAGTATGTTCCAGGTCCGCAGAACATTGTGGCTGATGCCCTGAGCCGTGTACCGTTTGTCAAGGGAAGTGTCGGCCATAGGCTGCTAGCTGAACCCTATGCGGGTCTCCTCAAAGAGGTCAAAGATATGTCAAGTTCCTCTGTCCAAAATGCCTTTCGGTCATCCAGTCATCACAGGGATCTCTCTCCTCGGAGTAACAACGCCCAGTCTGCATGCAGTCCACTGCGCATGCACACTAAGTCCGTCGCAATGGAAGACGTGTCTGTTGTACTACAGTCACACATTGAGTGGGAGGCTGGTCCAAGGGCCCGTGCTGTTGAGGTGTTACAGTACTTACCTCAGTTGGTGCCGCCTGGACAGGACGCCTTACCTGCCTACACCGAGAAGGACCTCTGCGATAAGCAGTTGGAGGATAGAAGCCTCTCTCGTGTTCTGTCCTATGTTGAGAGACATCGGAGGCCTTATAGGAGGGAAAGATTCAATGAGTCTGTCCTGGTCACAAGGTATCTGAAGCACTGGGATAGGCTAACTGTGAAGGATGGTGTGCTGTACAGGATTTCAAAGGACCAGAAGACCAAAGCAAAGCGTTTCCAATACGTTGTCCCTGACTCACTTAAGACTGAGGTTCTGCAGGGGATTCACGATAGGGCTGGACATCAAGCTCAGTCCAGGAGCCTCAGCTTAGCGAGGCAGAGGTTTTTCTGGCCAAACCTCGACAGGGATGTGAGAGACTATGTTCGTCATTGCCAGCGATGCATCATAAGCAAGACAGTCGAGCCTGAAGGACGGGCTCCCCTGGAGAACATAAAAACAACCAGGCCGCTGGAATTGGTCTGCATTGACTTTTGGTCGGCCGAGGACTCCAGAAACATATCTGTCGATGTTTTGGTGATAACTGATCATTTCACGAGGATGGCTCAAGCGTTTCCATGTAAAGACCAGACAGCTAAGCAGGTGGCTAGGGTTCTCTGGGACCGGTAATTCTGTGTCTTTGGATTCCCAGAAAGGATCCACAGTGACCAAGGTGCTAATTTTGAGAGTCTACTGATAAGTGAGCTTCTCAGAGTCTCGGGTGTCAGGAAATCGCACACAACCCCCTACCATCCAATGGGAAATGGGAGTGTGGAATGGTTCAATCGGACCTTGGGTGGCATGATTCGTGCGCTGCCCCCTGAAGAGAAGGCTGACTGGCCGCGACGCTTGCAGACTCTGGCGTTCATGTACAACATGCACGGCCCATGAGACTACAGGTTATTCCCCCTTCTACCTCATGTTTGGCCGGATCCCCCGCCTACCTGTTGATGTCCTCTTTCGTACTGTCCTTCATGACTTTGCTGTGATGAGCTATGAGAAGTATGTGGCGAGTCTCGCCAACGATCTGAAAGAAGCGATGGTTATTGCTCAGGTCCATGCTACAAAAGAGCAGAATCGACACGCTCAGCTGTACAACAGGAGAGTAAAGGGATCCGATATCAAAATCGACGACAGGGTGCTCTTGGCCAACAGGAAGGAAAGAGGTAAAAAGAAGCTTGCTGATAGGTGGGACTCGACCGTCTACACTGTGGTGGACATAAATCCAGAGACACACACGTACAGAATCTGTGACACAATCACTGGATGGGAGAAAGTGATCCACAGGAACTTGTTGATGCTGGCTAATTTCCTCCCTGTGGAAGACACATGTGAAATGTCTGACCTGGCCTCATCCTTGCCGGTTACAGGATCCGCTCAGCTTCAGGGGACGATGATGTTGGTGAGGCAGGAGAGACCTTGTCTGAGAGAGAGGGCGAGCCTCATTGTGTGGCTAGTGAAAGCCTGGACACTGAAAGTGACAGAGAACCTCCTGTGACTGTGGGAGATGGAGAGGGCTCCTTGACTGATTTGGTGCCTGTGGACTCGGAGAGGAGAACCATTGAATGGATTACTCAGTTGTCTGTCCCAAGTCTGGCCGAGGCGGACACTGCTGACATGACAAGTGTTACTTCTGACCTCCAGAACACCTCTATCTCACTTGAGGACCACATACCTGATCAGTTTGTGACTGATTCTTGCCCTTTGACTGCTGGGGATGTCTCAGCACATGTGAGACAGCCAGACTTTGCGCTTGACAACACGACAGACGGACAACACATCTGACACTTTGCACACTGTTGTTCAGATCTCACCCGCACCCAGTGGTCGTTCTACTGCACAGGTCAGGTCAAGATTTGGTCGCTTAATCGATCCTGTGAACAGGCTCATACAGACCATGTTCAGACAGGATGTTGTTCAGGAGTAGTTCAATGTTGAGGCTGTTTGCAACTCCATGTTCCAGATTTTTACTTTTCAAAACCGTAGGCGGTTAGCTTATGCCGTTATGGGTCTGGAATTTGTTGTATTGGTATAATATTCCACTGTTTTATTTTTGTTATCTGTCATGGGCCGGTATTGCACTGCACTTTATGTTTGGGTCTTGTGGGGTGTACAAGGCACCCTGTTGCCAGTTGTTGGGTTGAGGGATAAGCGCTGCTCTCATACCACTTCATCCTTATGGGATACATTTGATGTTGGTTTTCTTAATGCTGACCCTTTGTAATTTGTAGTGTTTTCTTTAGCGTGCACTCTGTAGTCAGTGCTCATGTTTGATAAAATTCAGTGGGGGTGGGTGTAACGGAGTTAAGAATGCACCTTGTTTATCATTTAACAATCCTGTTGAGCTTATGTGAATTTTATCTTTATGAGTTATTTTTATTTAGCTTTATTTTGTAAATCTGTTTCCTGCGGAAATGACGTCTCCCCTTCTGCGCTTCCTAAATTCCTGTAGTCCCGTCTTCCCCTCACAACGGTCTTGTGTATTGTGAGGGAAGCAGAAGCAGAAAGAGAGAGACCGAAGGACAATTTGTGTTTTGTTATATTGTCCTCTACAGGAGTAATAAATGCTGAAAACCCATAGTTGAGTTTAATCCTTCATTGTACTCCACTCACGGTACTCCCTCTGCGTCTTTACCAGCGCACCGAGCTCATTCGTCTTATTGGCCAGGGACCTCACGTTCCCCATTACAATCGCCGGTACCGATAGTTGGTATTTCCTCCTCTTTGCCTTCAACTCAGCGCCAGCTCCGGGATTCCAGGCCTCGCACCAGGCTGCAGCAGTTCGCTCAGCGCAATCAGCTGATCGTGAGAGTAAACAATGCCCCCAGTCCACTGTGCGTGGCTCTCGGTTACAAGGAGGGAAAAAAGGAACAGAAAAGCCACTAGGAAAGTTGAAAAAAAGTTACGGTCCATTACCTGACTGTCACTTAACAAAATGGTAACGAAAAAATAAAACAGAAGAGACGAAAAAAAGACAAAAAATGTAAACACACACGGGAGCTGATGCAACAGGCTGCCGCTAGCACGGCGCCATCTTGCATAAACTTCAGGGGATCAATTAGGTCAGTGGGATTCATCCTCTGGGGAAAGTGATTGTCTAATCCAAATTAGAGATGTTTCAGTCTGGATCCCACAGACAGACACCGACATCCAAATGCTTCTACCATGCTAGTCTTGTTGCCGGTACGTCGGGACACATTCCAAATGCTGTAACCGTTGTCTTAACGGGAGATAAAAGCAGTGCGACTGTCGGGTCGAGGCCTTTACCAGGCTGATATCCAGCAGTCTGATCCGGACTCTGGTTGAGCCCGAGGATGGCACAGAAACAAGTACTGTACAAACTGAACAGAAAACAAGGCGAGAGAGAGAGAGAGAGAGGGAGGGAGAGATTCATCCTCCTTTCAAGGACAGCTGTACCACCCGAGGGAGGAGACGTCTGCCATCTTATTACACTTCAAAGGAGACTGTGCGCATGTATGTGTGTGAATAACAAGCAGGTTGTAGTTTGACTTCACTGCTGCCACTGAGCAGCTATACGGTCAAAGATCATCAGCCTGGGATTCAAACCGGCAACCTCAAAACCTGATCAGGTGCCTCGCTCACTCAGTGTGGATACAGGACTCTCTCTCTCCCCATCACAGGGATGTGTGTTGATGTCTAAAGAAGGCCATGCAATCAGGTCAAGGACAGCGCACACGCGTGCGTGCGCACACGCACACGCACACGCACACGATTATCACAGTAGATGTGGGTGAGAGAGAGCGAGTGTGTGTTGTACTGATGCTGTTGTGCGGATACGTGTGTTGCACTAAGTCGAACAGCTGCTTTAATAGGATGGAGCACCCTGAAATGTTTAATATGAAGATACATACTGGAAGTCAGACCTTGTGAAATAAATAGTCAGTATATAAATTAGTATAAAACCATGTACACATATATATAAATCAACTCTATAACTGTGAAATGAGGTATTTAAAAGAAGGCGGGTCATATGTAACTGAAGTCTGCTCAGTAGCTGAGGTGTCTCTGGAGGCACAGTGTCCTCCTAATAAGCGCTCATGCAGGGGTCAGAAGATAGAAAATACATATTTCTGAAAACAGACAAATCCTTTCTCGAATGTTTCTTTCTTTCACGTGAGGTGCTTTATATTTTCACCTCGTCAGGTCTATGGTGATGAACCTTCTAATCTCAACACATTCATGGCCTGTGACGAGTAGGTCTGATCCCGAATCCTCTTTGAAAAAAAAAAAACTGAAGCCAACAAAATGGAGACATCAACAATCAGATAAATATGAAACCACGCCACTATTGGAAATGAGGGGAAAGGGGTCTTCAGAATATTAATGCGTCATGTGCTTGGGATTTTGCTTTGCCTTACAGATATTTTTTCAGAGTATTTTATCAGAGTCAGAGAGAGCAAAAGTGTTCTCCGTTTCCATCGCGGTCGAGGTGCGTTGGACTCAGCCTCTCTTCGTCAGGTTCACATCCTGTGTGTACAATGACGCAGCTGAAAAAGAGAGCGCCGAAAACTCGGCTGACGAAATACGAGCTGATTCTGGCTCTTCTCGACCGACGACTCCATGAAGACGTTTCCACAAAGTTGATCAAACTAAGCTAAAGATCCCATTCATGAACCAGAGAAAGAGCAGATTGGATCCATCCATCAGTCTGACTGGAGCTCTGCAGGAACCGACTGAGATGAAGCTGTTTACCTCCACACACGCACACACCGACACACAATTGCTTATTCACTTTCTTTAAAAACACCTTGTTCTCTCCTTCAGTGAGCTGTCAATCATCTGTCAGCGTGTCTCTCCTGAACACACACACACACGATTCTTTACAAAATCAAATGACACACACACTCGCACGGTAACACACCACCTTGTTATTAGCCTGCTTGTGTGTGTATGTGTGTGGGCGGGGGTCTATCTGCATTGCACAGGTGAATACTGTAGATACTCTGTTCTCATTCATCACTCAGTCTCTTTAAACTCTGCTGCTGCTCTGGGACACAGCCTGCATGCTGACAAATCCTGTGTTAGCATTAACTCTCACACAGAATAGAATAATACATATTATATATATAATTTTTTTTTTTTAACTTATACCTTTTAACATATTTATATATATATATATATATATATATATATATATATATATATAACACAATTGCATCCATTTTGCACACCTTACTGCAATCTGCACATTTGACCGCATGCACCTGCTTGAAGGGCATCCTGTTTGTTTGTTTTTTACATGTTTGACATACAAATCAAATCAATCTATTGATCCATCTATCCATCTACTGAGGTAGTAACTCAAGTTAGAAGTTGGGTCATTTTCTCATAGACTTCTATACAATCAGACTTACAGTATTTTTGCAACCAGAGGAGTCACCCCCTGCTGGCAATTAGAAAGAATACAAGTTTAAGACACTAATGCATTGGCTTCACGTCTCAGAACTGGAGGTTGCCGCCTGGTTTTGCCGTATAAAGTATTTTCCGTTTACAAGCAATGGTAACAATTCCTCAGAGCAGTTACTGAATTTTTGAACAAGTTGTTATTTCTGTAGTTTGCCTTACACCAATCTGTTTAGCTGCAAACATGTCATCCACACCTGTACTCTCTAGAAGCAGATTCATGTAGAATCTGTCGGCAAGCGTTCTAGTTCCGGTTGTAGTTTGAGTGGTATCAACCAATTACGTTGGAGCAGTGTTGCAGGTAAACAGTCCGCGTGGAAAGCAAAAGAGGCGGAACGCATTGGCCGAAATAGAATTTGAAAGCCCACCGGCTATGATTTAGGTTTTCATTGGTTTAAAATTAGCTCGTAAACCGACTACTTGTGAAACAATCCGGTCGTCTCTCAACTCCCAACTCACTTCTCAAATTGGCAATCGGACCGTCAACAACGGGCAGTGCACGTAAAACAGAGTCTTGGCTTGGATAAATCGGCTGGCTATACCAAACCCCAGAAATACAGCCCCCTGCCTCCAGGGGCTTATCTCCTGATTGCCACCATAGTAACGTCAGCATTTTGATCACAGCAATGGTACCACTGAGATGATGAAGCCCAGCTTGACTGATGAATAGTTCAAGTCTGACTACATTTAGTTGGAGATGTACTAAAATAACCTCCATGACAACCGGCCATGTTTTTTATCCCACTAGCGTTAAAGAACCACAATATGTATGATCTCTGTAGTAACTATAATTACCGCCTCGCAGTGTTATAACTCCGAACAACCAGTCATGTTGTATTTACATCCATGTTCGTCCAAAATGTCATCACGTCATCATTTCAACCTGTTAGACTGTTGTGTAATTGTCATGATTAGCGTATGAATTATTAAGCTGAAAACAGAATGCTTATTAAAAGAAAAAAAACTATTTATAGATTAGGTGGAGAAAGCTCAAAGTATCTGCGCTTGATCTATTTCTGCAGACTGACTGTAGGTGTCATACTCCGATACAAACTTTGTAAGAGCAATTATATATGGTATAACACTAAAATATATTTATAACTGTGTTACAGTATCTTGTTCCCAAGCTGTGCGTGGTGTACAGTAAAACCTATATTTGACAGACAGAGAGAGAAACAGAGACAGCCGTGTCTCCAGGCTGGAGTCATGTTGGATATTTGCTCTGCTGCTGTTTCGGCTTTGAGAAAAACAACCTGAAACAGCATCTGAAATTGAATTGAATCATTTATTGTTGCTACAGCAGCCAATATAATTTTTCACCAGGAACATAAATAATTCAACAAGAGGAAATCGGAGAAGAAGCAGCAGCGGCAGGACAGAAGAAATTGATAAAATATGAGAAGTGACTCCTTGTGTATCACATCCCACACAAAAAAACAATTGCCTTTATTTGTGTCAAACTCTCAGGAGATTGCAGTAATAAAAACAACCTCAAACCAACAACACTGTATCTCTAAATATGTTTTCTGGCAACTAAAAGATCAGATCATAAAAATCAGACAGCTGGCAGAAAACACAACAACGAGCCATAAAAATGCGTTTTTGGCGCAAACCTCCAGACAGATGCTCCGTTGCTCTCGATGCCAAACATGATGTGTTTGGCAGGAGTTTTATGAGCTGTGATTCAGTCAAATTATCTGCATTAAACTCTAAACACACTCAATCAAAAAGCTGGAGACGAGCATTAGTTTGTCCAAACCTCAGTAATTTTCAGGCTTTAGCAGGGACGATGCACCATAAGGGATCACGTTTCCCCTTTTTCACTCTACCACACTGTCTATTTGTTTTAGAATCTTTCTTAAAATTATACTGCCACCATTTACTGTCTACTAAGGGACTGAGTCTTAGCTGTCCCCAAAGTCAGGCTAAGGTCGTGAAGGGATTTAGCATTAGTTGTCCCAGAGTTTGAGCTAAAGACCTGGAGGTGAGTCTTAGCTGTCCAAACGTTCAGATTAAAGACTAAGAGGTACTGAGCTTTAGCTGGTTCACAGTGCTGGCTGAGGACCAGGGTGGACTGAGCCTTACTTGTCCAGAGTCCAGGCTAAAGACGATGAAGCACTGACCCTTTGCTGTTCAAAAGTTAAGGCTGAAGTCCAGGGGCAACCGATGCTTAGATGTTCCAAATTCAAGGGAAAAGCCAATAGAGGACTTAGCCTTACATGTCCAAGAGTCCAGGCTAAAGACAACGGAGGACTGAGCCTTGATTGTCTAAAGATCCAGGCTAAAGACAACGGAGGACTGAGCCCTGATTGTCTAAAAATCCAGACTAAAGACAACGGAAGACTGAGCAATTAAGGACTGAGCCAAAAGTCCAGGCTTAAGACAAGGGAGGCTGAGCCGTAGCTGTCCCAGAGTCCAGGCTAAAGACCACAGGGTACTGAGCCTTCACTGTCCCCAAGTTCAGGCTAAAGGCTGAGAGTAACTGACCCTTGGGTGTCCCAGAGTCCAGACTAAAGTCCAAGACAGACTGTGCATTAAATATCCCACAGTCCAGGCTAAAGACAAATGAGGACTGAGCCAGAATTCATTAATTATGTTTATGTTAAATTAATCTGAGACTTACATTTATGTTGGTTTTTCAAGACGTTTTATTTAATAAAAACAAGTTTTTATATTTGTATTGGCACTTTTGTCACATCTGCTTTTAATTAACAGTCAAATATTACAAACCAAAATAAACCACAAATTAAAATAAATGCAGCTTAGCCTGAATAACAAAGATATCACAATGTTTATTCTTAATTTAAAAACAGCTATTTCATTTTCATTAAAGACTTTGCGGGTAATTTATCTTTTGAACATTTTAAGTATTCACACTTTTCCACATTTGTAATCTCTACCATATTTCAACCAAACCCATTTTTACCCTGATTCCACAGACTTTCTACAGGATCAAATTCAGCTCCTCCGGTCAGTGGTTTTGCTGTTCTGTTTTTATAAATAAATTATTGGGATTTGGTCAGTAAATATGACCAAAATACAGAGGTTGTTTTTGGGCTGCATGAAAGACAGACATGGAGAGTAAAGTCCTGAATCACAAGAGATTCCCAGCTAATATATTTCCAGAATAAATCGGATTCAAAAAGTTGTAGTTGGGTTTAACTTGCTAGTGTACAAATGTACTATTCCAGCTCATAGCTGGTATGTAAAAGATCTCCAAATTATTCCCATCGATCAAATTAAAATGAAAAAAAAGTGGTAGAGAAGTCCAGAAGACAAAAGCCATTTCCACCTGGGTACTATCAGAATAAAAGTACCTCAGATTTCAGAGGAACATCTTTCACCAAACAGCTCATTCAGGTCCCTGCCCAGAAACACCAAACCACAATAAAAACCAGCAGCAAGCTCCTTCAACAAACAGCTAAAGCCTCCGACCAGCAGCCAGGAAAAAGATAAACAACCCTCACAGCCCACGTCCGCCCGCTTCGGACGCACCAAACCAAACGCACCGAGATCAGAGGGAGGAAGAGGCGGCAAGAAAAAGCCCCAAAACCAGAGAGAGAAAGACTGAAGAGAGCCAAGCGGAATAAAAGTAAATAAAAACGCTCCTCCACTCTGGGCTGTAACAAGGACGGGACGGGACTGCTGGTTCAAACAAGGCCTGCAAAGACAGAAACACACACGTTAACGCACTGATCGCCCGTCTGCTAACCAAGAGTCTAAAACACAGAGATAGTCTGAGATACTTTTACAGAAACGTCCATGTAGATACTCCAAAATAAAGATACTGATGGGTACAATGAGATGAGACAAGATGTTGAGAAACAGAGTCACATTAAAGAGTTACACTGAAAGATACCGTGAGACACTCAGATACACTGACAAAGTACTGAAAGATAAAGTGAGATGCTGAAATACCTTGAGATAAACGAGTATACACCAACATACTTTGCCAAAAACTTTGAGGTACCCAGACATAAATTCAGATACAGTGAGGTAAATATATAAACTCTAAGATGTACTGAGACATTCTGAGATAAATTGAGATACTCTGAGACACACATATATTCTGAAATACACCGACATAGTCAAAAATACACAGCAATACACCAAATACAGGAGTTAGAAAATCAGATTTGTATTTGTGTGTGAGAGTTTGTGCGAGAGCCTGTTGAGACATGTAGCAACCCACTTAAAAGTTGTTTGAGGGGTAAAACCAGAAAACATCAACAGCTGAGCCCTGCAGACGCTGATGTTAACCCAGATAGCATGCAGACTGCAGCTGAAGTGTCTCAAGGACACGATGCATAACAACACACTGCCAGTATTCTGTTGTCTGCTTCAGCTCTGAGCCCACTGGTTCCTACTGAAGACCGAAATCTTTAAAAACACCTCACAAAAGATAGTTTCATATTTAAAAAAAGAATTGAAACAGCTGGTTGCTGTATTTTTTAAACTCAAATAAACAAGAGGAAATAGTGCATTTGTTGGGGACTATTTTCAGCGGCGGATTAATCCGCATTTGATGCTCTTGTGAGTGTTTGTGGCAGCAGGGTGGTGATTGTGGGATTGAGTCAAAATAAACTAGTGTGAGAGTTCATGGTGATGAAGGGACATGTCGCCATTTAATATTTGATATATATCAAAGCCCTTTAGACCGTAATGTTGTACTATAAATTTGTAAGTTAGTTTAGTCTACAATATTTATATGAAATAAAACAGTAGGTGTACAGAACAAAAATATTTAGAACTATATATATTTTTTCCAGATGATCTCAGAGCATCTTCATCACAATAACATCAAAGTTGAGCTGTCAGGTTAACAGTATGCAGCCTGAGAGAGAGAGAGAGAGAGAGAGAGAGAGAGAGAGAGAGAGAGAGAGAGAGAGAGAGAGACTTTAAACACATTTTATTTAGACCACATTATAACATTTTCCATCACCATCTACTTCAATACAAACCAGTAAAGCTAAGAACAATAAATACTCAGTCATCATATCTGCAGCTCCATTAAATCTAAACCTGTCTGCTCAGATCAGAGCCCTGAAAGAACCCAGATTACTGGTCGGGGTAAAATAAAGAGAGAGAGAGAGAGAGAGAGAGAGAGAGAGAGAGAGAGAGAGAGAGAGAGAGAGAGAGAGAGAGAGAGAGAGAGAGAGATTGGCCAGCGCTGAATAGCTGACACTAATTGTAGAGTCAGTGACTATCTGGCAGGAGACCACTGAACACACACACACAGCTTGCTTGTGTGTGTTTACTCACAACAAACAGACACCTCTCTCCCTTCCTCCCTCCCACCCTCCATCTTGCCCCCCCCCCTCCATCTTGGTCTATGCTGCCGGCGATCGGCTCGCCCAGGCCCCCTGCCCAGCCTGGATTCACCAAGGACAGCCACGACCGAGATACATCTTAAGAAAACTGAGGACAGTATCCGAACAGATGTTTCCACTCTGTCCACACTCCACTCCATTGATTCCTGTGGAACCAATGGAATACATAATAACCAATATTTGCTCATATATGGGATATACACCTGCCTTTCAGCTAGCTTGCAAACCCCCTCAGCTCCATTGTGTGCCATAGTTCTCTAGAATGTTAGAAGTGCTAAAGTTTCTAAAGAGAGGGCCTAGCATTAGGACAGGAGAACTAGGCGAAGGGTAATATTGGGCGAGGGCTGTACCACCGTCTGTCCTTGGGCCCTCTGTTAAATGCTAATATATCTCGAGAAGGAATGTCTTGTTCTCACTCAACCCACTCACCCTACTGCATTGTGTAAATCCTTGAACAAACCTCACAACCTAGCAGCTATGCAAGGAGGTAGCGTAGTAGGACTGGGAACTCAACCCATAAGGACGTCCTAGTGAATGGATAAATATCAATTAGGAACTATTGGCTCCTAAACTGTGCTCAGATCGAGACTTGATGTGTTAGATTTTGGAACCCATCAGAACCAGCCTACATAGCACCTTAGCAAAACCTTGGTGCGAAGCGGATTAAAGCCTTTTCTATCCAAAGACATGAAATGACAGATAACCTCCATGACCAAAATCAAAAATCAAGAAATTACCCTAGTCAAAGCAAAACAAAACCTAGTAACAATAAAAGTCGTAGATAAACGTTTCCCAAAATTCCCTAAAGAACTAACCGCATTCTCAAATCAGAAGCAAACAAACAAAGATAGGCTATTTAAAATAATTAACCAAACAAACTGTTCAATAAAATGGAAATCGTCCATTGATTTGGCCAATGGTCAGTCCTAATCTACCCTCCTTATCCACCGAAAATCCAGCATTCACGTGGAAAGGACAGCAGTTGGCACCCTGTTGACTCACCACCCGCAGGGACAAGCATTGGGGTCAGGTGCTATGTAGACCGGGCAGGGGGCCTGGGCGAGCTGATCGCCGGCAGCACAGACTAGCTCTAGGGACGTGGAACGTCACCTCGCTAGCGGGAAAAAAGTTCCCCACGAACAGGACTGACTCTGGAACCAAGCTCCTGGAGAAGGGTTGGACTTTGTACTTTTCTGGATTTGCCCAGGGTGAGAGGCGCCGGGCGGGAGTGGGGATACTCACGAGCCCCTGGCTGAGCACCGCCGTGTTGAAGTTTTCCCCGGAGAACGAGAGCGTCGCCTCCCTGCGCCTGCGGGGAGTAAGGCATCCCGGTCGTGGAACAGCGGACCAGCTCTTTACCCTCGCAAGACTACTCGTAGGGTTCTTGGAAGTTTGTCCAACCAGTCTACGTGTGCTTTGTGGACTTGGAGAAGGCTTTTGACCGGTTCCCTCTGGGTTTTTGTGGGGGGCATCCTCGGACCGTGACCTCCAGCATTCACTGGGGAGATTTGCAGCCGAGTGTGAAGCGGCGGGGATGAAAGTTAGTACCTCCAAATCTGAGGCCATGGTGCTCTGCCGGAAACTGGTGGATTGCTCCCTCCAGGTGGGGACGGAGTGCCTACCACAAGCAAAGGAGTTCAAGTATCTCGGGGTCTTGTTCATGAGTGAGGGTAAGATGGAGCGGGAGATCGACCGACGGATCGTTGCGGCTACAGCAAACAGGCACTGCACCGGACCGTCTTGATGAAGAGGGAGCTGAGCCGGAAGGCGAAGTTCTCAATTTACCGGGCGGTCTACGTTCCGACCCTCACCTATGGTCATGAAGTTTGGGTTGTGACCGAAAGAACGAGGTCGCGGATACAAGCGGCCGAAATGAGTTTCCTCTGTAGGGTGGCCGGGCTCAGCCTTAGAGATAGGGTAAGGAGCTCGGACATCAGGAGGGAACTTGAAGTTGAGGCGCTACTCCTTTGTGTCGAAAGGAGTCAGCTGAGGTTGTTCAGGCATATTATCAGGATGCCCCTGGGCGCCTCCCACTGGAGATTTTCCTGGCAAGCCCAACTCGTAGGAGACTCCGGGGCTGACCCAGAACACGGTGGAGGGATTATATCTCCCAGTTGGCCTGGGAATGCCTCGGGATCCTCCAGAATGAGCTGGAAAATGTTGTGGGTGAGAGGGAAGTCTGGGTCAGCATGCTGGGCCTGCTACCACCGCGATCCAATCCCCGATAAGCGCATTAAAATGGATGGATGGATGGGACAGTAGTTGGACGGGCCTCCTACAAGGGTTAAAAAAAACTGCTAAAAGACCTCCCAACGTCGAGGATTTCTAGGTCACACAATGACGAGGAAGGAAACCTTGACCTACTGGAAAGAGTTTTGAAGCGACTAACCCAGGCAGGATTCAAAATAGGCCTACGCTAACTTGAAAGGGAATGAAATAATTCCATTATAAGGCTCTTCTAGACTTTCCAAATGAAGAGTCAAACGAGTCATTTGACAGCCGCAGAGTAGCAAAAGAGTGGGCTATGTCAGAGCCTCCAATATATTTATTGGCTGTTCTTCTAGTGAGTTTGTAGGGAGAGGGAACAGATTTAGAAAACAATAACTCATTGTATTGTGGAGGATTTTAATGTGAAAATGCTACAAAGTGCCCACTATGTGGGAAAAGCCGTTGAAAATCTCCCCCAGGCAAAGGTGGGATGTATCCTAACAGACTGGAAAGAAAGAAAGAAAATGTAAAAAAAAAAAAAAAACGGGTTGTATCATGCACATAAGAAGAAAACAGATGTTCTTCTCTCTAACTTCAGAGATGCACACACGAGGTCTGAGGTCAACTCCTGTTCTGACTCCCGGGGCGACACATATTCACACTGGAAAGAGATTTAGCTATCATGGGTGATGTGTAGACCTATTACATGGAAGACCTGCTCCCATGTTGGCAATGGGGAAACCACTGCAGGCACAGAACGCAAAAGAGGGTGTGAGGAGGGTGCAGAGGCCCAGAGCACATTCGGGTTATTTTGCTTCCCGCCCGAGCAAGCCATCAAGGCAATACATTTTAAGAAATTCATGAGCACAGAATTTTGGGATATACAAGAATCAGATCCAAAGGACAGTTGTTAAATCATTAAATCACATTAATCATGTGTACACGCTACACTTAGACTCAGAGAACCCATGTGAGTAAGTTCCACCGGCAGTTCAGCGAGCTTGGAAACACACTCAGCACCAGAGTATGAGGGAAGAAAAAAGTGCTTTTCCATTTATCATTTTTATTGAATAAAACCAAGTAGATCATTGTGGTTATTGAAAGACAGCAGCTTCCTCTGTTTTTGGATGTCTTCCAACATGGCTTCTTCAGTAAACACTCCGGTGAGGCCCCGCGCATTCTAATTATTCTCTGAAATGTTAGAAGTGTTGCTCTTTGCTTCTCAGGAGAGGGACGAGCATTAAAGGTGTGAGGACAGGAGCCTCTGGTCAATAAGTGAAGGAATGCTGCGAGACAGATGCTCATTCATTCCATTAGTTTTATTTATTGAAATGTACTGCAAGTGTTCATGTTTAGAAAAATATAAATATTGGATTCACACAAAGTCAATTGACTTTCTGGTGGGGGAGAAAAAAAAGTATCTTGTAAAAAAAGAAAAAAAAGAAAAGGAAAACATTAAAATCATTACTAACATAATTATTATGAAGAGCTTAAGTTAATGCAGAGTAGAAGAAGATTAATCAGACTGCATTATGACAGGTACATCAAACTATAATTGGTTATAGTTAATTGAGTGTGAGTGTGTGTGTGTGTGTGTGTGTGTGTGTGTGAGAGAGAGGTGGCAGTAAGTTTTCAACTAATGAGTAGGTTTTAGCTAAAACACAGCCAGAAACTCCATTTCTATTAACCTGACGCTCATCTACTGCCGAGTTCATCCGGCAGAGAAGAAGCTGATCATTCATCATCGTAACATCGCAGTCATGATATGAGAGCGGACGTGACTGAGTTTAAACAGTCCAGAGCTGCATGAATGAATTGGTATTCATTATTCATTTCAGACATATCTCTACACCTTTATGTCTTAAATAGAACACATTGTAGGATTGAATTTATTCAGATTGCGCTGGTTTTATTCTGATTGTCGTCTCTGCTTCTTGTTCATTTATAACATGATTGTTTTTTCTCTCTAGAATTTCATGTAAATCTGTCCTTTAGTTGAAATATTTTGATCTGAAGCACAGTGCTGACCAGAAATATTCTTATAATAATCGATATCAGATTTGTCACGATTTCAATCACAGTAATTAAAGGTTGGGTCTTGCGGGCTGTTTCTTATTCTGCTGAGAGCTTCGCCCTCGTCTTTATGTACGGGAAGTTTTAGTTTGAACTCCTGATTGTGAACGCAGCCCCAAGAACAGAACGTGAAGCTGAGCCGGGCAGAGCTCCAGGACGCTCCATCAGCGTGGTTATTGCACCCTAAGGGCAGATACCTTTACATAAACGTGTGTGTACTGACCTTTGGCCTGCTCCAGGTCCGAATTCTGGCCCTGCTCCGATTGGTTGGGCGGTCTGTAGGGAGGGGGTTGTCTCAGAGGGGGCGGGGCTGCACCTGCTGTCTGCAGGAGTAGGAAACCAATAAACTTGGTCAGGTGGTCTGTGCCCCAACTATTCGATGGAAAATATACACTGTGAGAGTTCTGAGTCCAGTGTGCTGAGGCTGTGCCGCCCTCTGCTGGACTGGACCAGGCAGTTAGGTGTTATTGGAAAGACGAGACTCCAAGAAAGAACGTTAGACTGTTTTTATTTAGTTTGTGAATGATTTAAAGATGAAGACAGAAGAGACGAGAGGAAGTGTTGTGACATTCACCCGTTTTTTGTCAGTTGTTAATTTAATTGTAAGCTTTGGAAGTGTGCTCCAAAACCCCCAAAACACACCAACATAGACTCCGTTGCACGAAACCGAATGTGAGGAATAGTTCCTGCTCTTACCGGAGACTCTGTCCTCCATCCTTTGTGTTTATTGAAGCGGGGAGCGATTACAGACAGAGGCTGAAACACACACATACACACACCACACACGTTGTGAGGCTTGAGTGCGTACCACGTTAGTGTGTGTGTGACTGTTAAACCCCCACTGGATTCATGTCTGTAGGGGGACATGGGGTGATTTTAACATCACCTACACTGGTCAGTGATTTTTACAGTCGTGGTTTCAGCAGTGGCTTCCTGTTTGTCTCTGAAATCCCGTCTGGAGCGACGTCCCTTTACTTTATTGAGAAATTGGAGGAAGTCAAAAATGTTGTTATTTTTTCTAATCTGATAGATGCTCACTTACTAACACTAAGGCATATTTGTGAACAAATATAATAGAAAAAAATACAGAAACTATATACTTTTTTGTATACTTTTAGTCCAAAGAAAGTATGCTGAATTAGCTTTTAGCTGCTCATGTTTGCAGTGAGCCCAGGACAACTATCCCCAGATTACTTTGATACTGAAGTTCTGAAGAGTTCTTTTTTTGTGTTTTCCAAGAGGATTTATGGACGTTTGATTCTGGCTGGACATCGGAGAAAATGATATCCTCTCGTCACACTAATACAATGTGTGTTTCATGTCTGTGTGTTCCCCTCACGCGACCCTTTTTTTCTCTCTTATGTCTTTCTCCTGCTTAACGTCCATGTTCATTACAGACCATAATATTTGCTAACGTCACCATGGTTAAACACGTCCTGAACGATGAGTTAAATTATAGGCGAGTGTGGAAAAAATTATGTCCACCGCCTCCTCCTCTGTGTGTGTGTGTGTGTGTGTGTGTGTGTGTGTGTGTGTGTGTGTGTGTGTGTGTGTGTGTGCGCGTGTGTGTGAGTGAGTACCCGTGGAGTAGCTGATAGGCTCTGGACGATGAAGACGACGGGGCTCGGGGCTGATTTGATGGCATTGACCGCCTCCTCGTGATTGGCCACTCGGAGGTCAACGCCTGACACCTGCACACACGGAGGAATAAAGTGTTTGGGTTCATGTTGCAACGTTGTCTGATGTCTATCTCGAGTGTTAAAACTGTAGACCCAGGTATTAGACCCAAGTATTAGACCCAGCCCCACCTCCAGGATCTTGTCTCCGGTCTTCAGGCACTGCGTTTTGGCCGCGGGGCTGCTCTTTAGAACCTGTTTGATGAAGATTCCCTTCAGTTCTTCGCCGTTCCTCAGACGCTTGATGACATGGCGACCTCCCACGATGCTCAGACCCAAAGACTGGCCCTCCTCAGGCCACACCTCCACCCTGCAGGGGCAGAATAAACTATTTATTACCCCTTGGCTACAAGACTTTATTGGTATTGGTATTCAGTTTGAGTTACTAAGTATGTGGATGGTGGTTAATCAGCGTTCAGTGTTTCATTTCTACATTCTTTAAGGAAAAGAACAGACTGATGCTTGCAGAACACAATCTACCACACATATACACATACGTATACTGTGACAAATGTAACCAGAAGAGGGCGACACAGGACTGTGAAACAACCGGGGACGGAGGACGTGATGGAGGGAGGAAGAGAAGATGATAGGAGGAGATGAAGAGGAGGACACAAAAGGAAGAGGAAAAAGGAGGTGATGGTGGATGCGGAGGTCCGGTGGATACTCTGTCTGACAGAGTGAGTTCAGATTCTGGTCTTTGTTAAGTGTCTGAATAAAAACAAAACTGTGTGTTAATGACAGGCAGGAACCTAAGGACCCATAACTGTGTTAAATTTCTCCCCGTGCTGTTTGGCTCCATTGGAAAGATCGGCCCGGCCTCAGTGTCACAACGGAACATTTGGGCTGTGATTGAACACATTCCAGTGAGCTCCTCTCACAGGGGGAAAACAAACAGCTATCACACAAGAACGGTGAGGAGGGGTCCCAAATATAGACTGTATATAAGAAGAGGATGCAGTCATTGTGACGTCACCCATTGGTTTGTGGACTGATGTTTTGAAGTCGCGAGTTTGACAATTTCGCCGTCGCCATGTTGTTGTTTTTTTGCAATCAGTGAACAGAGGTTATCATATTTGGAATGTGGAGGAGTGACGTAGAGACACCGTATACGGCAGCGACCTGTCAATCACAGTAAGCCCGCCCTAAAACATACTCTGCTTTATGGTGTATCTGACGGAATGGATCATAATTTGTGAATAGAACATATGTACAAGAAATGCCCCAAAATGACTTCGAAATGATGTTCGGTCACGTCACTCAAGCTGTTAGAAAATGAAGAAAACAAACAAAAGACAAAAACGCCACGTTGGTTGTGTGTGTTACCTGCGGGGGGGTCCCCAGTGACTGAAGGCCGGCGTTTCCTCACCCTCGCCCTCCTCTCTTTCAGGAAGGTCGCTGTGAACGCACACAAAGAGTTAGCTACAGGGTTTCTGCGGACGCTCGTTCTAACTGGAGGCTGCAGGTGTCTCCTCACCCGTGGCCTCCTCTGATTGGTAGAGAGGCTCCTCCCTGGCTCCGCCTCTTCCTTCTCTCGGTGTCAATCGTCCTGACGGACCTCCACGGAGAGAGAGAGAGAGAGCGAGAGAGATAAAACAACAAAAATAAACATTTTTCACCCGTTGGCTTCTTCACTGGTGTGATTTCTGTCTCATAATCAGTTATTGGGAGCAGATTGAGCAAAACGAGCCGACAAGATGGGAAATAGAATTTGGAAAAGTAGGTTTGTCTTTATTAATATCTTACTGGACCCCTAATCAGTTATGCTGTGCAGCCAATTATTGCTCAAACTCATAGAGCTAGCGGAGGTCCCAAAGTATCGTATCTCTCACGCTGAATTTGATGGTGGTGTGTCTAGTAAATCAGATAGATTTGCGCAGCTATAATAATATGGCAAAGACAAATATGGATAAACCATCAAATTCGATAACTTAATACGATAGTGTCACGTCTGTTGTGATGAAACCGTATCTCGACATATCGTGATACACAATTACGGCGTCAGAACTGATAACAGACTTAATCAAGACATTTATTTATTATTAAAGATAATAAATAAAGGCTTTGTGTCTGTTAGTAATAAGACTTTAATAAGAACAAATTTAACAAATCATAATGGTTCAGGGATGTTTGTTTTATATGTTTATCAAGGAAAAATCTGATTGATTACAACAAACTAGATGCTCAATTTAATTTGGTATTGCGTACCAGTAAAGACCAGTTTACCATGACGTGTGTAACCACAAGAAGGAGACAGAGACAACAACGGAGGAGGAGACGGAGAGGAGGTGGAGGAGTAAGAGAAGATGACAGAGGAGATAATAAAGAGGAGAAGGAGACAAAAAATGTGACTGAGGGAAAGCAAGGGAGAAGATAGAGGAGGACAAAGAGGAGGTGACTTATGGAAAGCAAGGGGATGAGACAGAGGAGGACAAAGAGGAGGTGACTGAGGAAAAGCAAGGGGACAAGACTAAGGAAGACAAAGAGGAGGTGACTGAGGAAAAGCAAGGGGACAAGACTAAGGAGGACAAAGAGGAGGTGACTGAGGAAAAGCAAGGGGATGAGACAGAGGAGGACAAAGAGGAGGTGACTGAGGAAAAGCAAAGGGACAAGACAGAGGAGGACAAAGAGGAGGTGATGGTGGGGTGTAGTAGATACTGACTCTGTGTCGGTGTCTGTCAGCGTGAGTTCAGAATCTGCTTCACTGTCTCTGGAATCTGAAATACACACACACACACACAATATGTTAGTAAAGTCAAATCAGCAGGATGTCCAACACACATCCTCTCTCCCTCTGCAGCCATGTTTCTATCAACGTTTCAAAAGAGTCTTCAAAATAAAACATGAAGGAAGTCTTGTCTCTGTCCACTACCATCGTGTCAACATGACTTCATGTGTTGATGGAGATCAAGAGCTGCTGCGGCTAATTCTCCAGTCGGCGCCTGTAAACCACTGCAGAAGAAGAACTGAAAGAGCTCAAAGCTCAAATGAAGGAAACCCATGTGGAGAAGATGATTTCTGATTGTTCCGTGTATCAATGTGAGGAAGGTTACCGTCTCCTCATCGCTGCACACAGACCGGATCTGTCAGCTCTTCACCTTAAGTTAATGCTACTTGAACGTCATCATTTATTCACCAAATTACTTTGATCCACACAACAACTTGCGTTTTTTTTCCCCCCATGCAGCTGTTTTTTTTATGGACAAATAAAGAAAAATGTGCATAAAAAAAACAGCTGGATGGCATCGCACCTTTTTTTTTTCACCCTCTCCTCTCTTTTATTTTGAAAGTTGGACGCACACCTGCAGCACGGTGTGGCACCGCGGCATCGGACGCCTTCACCACACATCGGATGCATCACACAAATGCATTCCAGTGACGTGTGAACTTGTTGTCTAATGTTTCAGGTTGATGGGAGGCCAAAGATGACGATCATATCATACTCTAGAATGCTTTTTCTCTGATCAAATTATTAATATTAACAAAAAAAATAAAACTAACTCCGACACTTTGTGGTATAAAGCTTAGGGTTATGTATTAGGTAAGATATGTCTTCTCAAAGTCGAGTCAATTAAAAGGTTTTACTGTAGTTTTTAGTTGAATCTATGTTCTTTGGTTTGGATATTTAAACTGGTGTCTATAGATTTGTAGGCATGTTGTTTATGTATGCATCTTAAAATCAAATGTAGTCGCAAACAAAAGTCTTGCAAAGACTATCACCGTCACGCAGGTGCTCTCCAGCCTTCTGGAACAAACACATCTTTGTATACGATTGAAATGTTTGTTTAAATTCTGTTTCTCACCAACAATCAGGTTTCCTATGGACACAATGCTTTCGTGGTCTGATCTCTGCTGGTCTTCCTCCTCCTCCTCTTCCTCTCTTTCGCTGAGCTCCTCCTGCTTCCCTTTGCTCCAAGTCTGAAAAAAATTGTCAATGAATGAAAATCTTTTTCTTTTTTTATGTCACATTAAATATATTAAGGAAGGATCAATATATCACTGAGAAATTGCTGCCTGTTGCACAAAAATGTGTGTGGAAACACGGATGTGTAAACACAGCAATTTCTCAAATAAAGGCGAAGTAAAAATATGAAGAATGTAGTAAAATTTACAAAGTACAACAGAGTCATGTCGTACTCGCCGCTCTTTCTATGGTTGATGAACACGATTTCCACTCACTAACTAATTCCTGTCACCACTGACCTTTTTTGATCGCAATTTACCGTCACTTGAGCTTAACGCTTCCTGCAAGTGTTTCAAAATAAAAGCCAAATGGGACAATTTGAGTTCCTGTGAAACTTTGGGAAGAGACGACCTATGTATAAGAAACGTATACCGGTACACAATATAAAGCAGACAAATACATATACAGTTTAAAAACACACAACTGACATACAGAATAGACAAATTACACTCAGAACAATTGCAACTTTGTAATGTTTTGAGATCTTCACATGGAAAGAGATGTTTGCGTTCTGGTGGCTGATAAGCGTTGTCATATGACCACAACGTTCCCGGTTTGATTCCACCACAACATGTTTTTCTTCTCCACAGAAGTTTCTTTCACAATAAAATATCCTGTTATAACTGACTTTACTGGCTTTTTAATTTGAAACATTTGCAGGAAACGTTACGCTTCAGCTCAGCCTCGACTATAAAATGGGGAAATGACGTCTCTAACGCGCCTCACCTCCTCGGCTCTACTGGACCGGCTGAAGGTGAGCTTCCACTCCTCCCAAGACGGAGGAGGTCTCCTGGGGAGGGAGCCCACGCTCTCCTCCACTTTCTCCTGCGTCTTCACCACCTCCTCCTCTTCCTCCTCCAAATCCTCGTCCACGGCCATCTCCCTGCCCTCCTCCGCAGGCAGGAGGTCGGAGGTCAGCGAGAAGGAGGAGTAGCGAGGCAGACCTCCGTCCAGGATAAGCTCCGGCTCCTCTTCTTCCTCTTCCTCCTCCTGACGAAGGTCTTCTGGCAGGATGGAGCCATCGCCGAAGCCCTGAAACATAAACAAAGACTTTAACAACAGCAATCCACAGGGGGAAGGTCAAAGGTCACAGCAAAAGGATGGTGGCTGAAAAAAAAGTCTTCCTGAGTCTGAGTAAGAGGTCACTTGGAGGTCAAAATGCTCTTCAAAAGCCCAAAGGAAAAACACACTCCGTTGGAAGCCAATGAATACTGACACTTGTCAACTCTCACCAGTTTGTTCTTCTTCTTCTTCCTAATACTTTAAATCGACGTTAGAAAACATGAAGAACATCGCTTTGAGACGGCACCCGGGGGAGATTTGAGCGCTCAATCGGGAAAAATCCCAAAACCATAGCATTTCTCAGCCACACAGCTCCATCAGTCCACTGGAGCTTGTTTTTTTCCTTCTTTTTTTTGTATATCTAGGTCTAGGACAACCTGGACGTCAGCTCAATGAAAGGACTCCTGTAAAGTAGTCAGACTGTAGGACCCAGGAGCTTGGAGCTGTCTCCTCACTGAAGGAACTAAACTGAAAAAAAAAGTAGCCCGACACTAAATCTAAAACTTGACTTACTTTGAACATTAGCCTTCATCTCTGAACACATAAAGGTTTTCTCCAACTCCCCAAAGAGCCTTCCTCAGCAGATACTGAGGGGGATATCCTGTTCTTAACATTACGATGCAGACATTAGCCCGCGCGCTGGGAAATATTAATGACAACACTTAGGCTAATTTCCATCGATGAGGCCTTATCGTCAAGGACTCTGTTCCTCTTCTTTTAATTTGGGCCTGGGAAGCTGGCCCATCACGGCCGTATAATGGAGGTGAGGAGCAGACGGCGGCAGCGGCAGAGAGCTCATAACGCTAACAGGATGTTCTGCAGACTGATGTGTATTGGCCGTGACTGCCTGGCCTCATATTCATAAGATTAAAAGATGTTGTCATTTAATATCTCTGCCATTAGACGATGAGGACAGTTGAGATGACGAGTTGGTCGCTTCAGACTCTCTGCAGCATTCTGGCGAGGCGGTGCGGTGCGCCGCTGCACGTTGGGCTCTGGACTCGTCTCACTGCAGTGGCCATCTATGGTCCAATCATCAAAACGTTGATCAATGGTCATTGGGGACTAGCTCTTGTGCCTGGTTTGCGTTTTAGATCTCCACCTGGTATTAACGGGATCAGGTCTCAGGAATCAGGTATTGGTCAGGTTCAGGTCTTCCTTTCAGGCCCTTGCAGAATATTCAAATGAGCATGTTCATACAAGCATATTGGTTATTACCAACTATTGGGTACCATTTTTGGTAAGTTACATTTAGAATGTGTAGAGTTAGCATTAGGCCTGTCACAATAGTTACATTATCAAGTTATCCGACAATATATGGACATGACCTCAATCATTTCGAGTCTATTTTATTTATTGTTTTGGTCGTGTTTTATTATTCTATTTGTTATATTTATTTAGGATATTTTACTATTTTCACAATCAAATAGGAAATGTGGGCTGAAAGGTGAAAGGACTTTTACAAACAGTATCCAGCCACTTACAAGCTAGAATCACTGTCTCCGCCGACCAGTCATGTTGCCGTCTATCTCAATGTCGGTCCAAAATGTCATCAGGTCATCTTTTTTATCCTATTAAGACATTTGTGTGCAATATGGCCAAACGTGGGTTTTGTGACATTCAACCTCCAAATTCTAATCTGTTAAGTCTAAGAAGTTTGTGCCAAATTTGAAGAAATTCCCCAAGGCCTTTCTGCGATATCGCGTTCACGAGAACGGGACAGATGTGAGGCCGCGGTGACCTTGACCTTTGGCCAACAAAATATAAATCGGTCCATTCTTGACTCCAGGTGAATGTTTACGCCTAATTGGAAGCAAAACAAATCCTCCAGGCCTTCCAGAGGCAACACGTTCTCAAAGAAGTGGACGGCTGGCCACTGCTGTGCCCCGTCGCGGAAGCGTAGACAGTTATTCCTCGTTAAGTTCCTGAGTTAATGTCCGCGTTTATTTAGCTGCTAAAAAGGAGACGTGAACGGTGACTGTCCAAAGTGGGTGATAATCAATAAAATCAACAGTAAAAAGACTGGGCGTGACCATGGTGGCGGTATCGGTAGCAGACGGCTCTTTTACCACGACCAGAGTAAAAGTTGATGAGTTGGTGTTACTGTGTCGTCCGACGGCTCTCGGCTGTTTGCTGCCTGTAAAGCCGCTTGTTTTCTCTCCTGAATCCGGGTTTGACTGGCTTTGAACTGTGACTCGCTGCAGCTCTTTACCGGCACAAAGATGATCCGAAGAATGTAATCGCAGCCTGTAACTACAGCAGCAGCAGTCTTCTACATATGACCTCTAAAAGTTAACGAGGCGTGGCTGTGTAACGGGGGTCTCTCTCTGGTCAGCGGGCTGGCGTGACCGAGAACGATCTGGCGGCAAAGTGACAGCGCCGACCCGGCTGTCTTTATGGAAACCCATCAGAGACCTGTGGGCTGTGAAAAACCCTCTTCAGTCAAATGGGCTGCATATAAAGCAGGAAATAAAACGGCTGCACAGAGGACGGCGACAGCAGATACTGCAGGAGGACAGACAGTAACACGGCAGAGGAAAGCACAGCAGAGTACAGTAGAACACAGTAAAACTAATTAGAGTGCAGCAGAACACAGTAAAACGAATTAGAGTACAGTAGAACACAGCAGAGTGCAGTAGAACACAAAAGAGTATTTGTAGAGTACACAGCAAAGTACAGTAGAACACAAAAGAGTACAGTAGAACACAAAAGAGTACAGTAGAGAACACAAAAGAGTACAGTAGAGAACACAAAAGAGTACAGTAGAACACAAAAGAGTACAGTAGAAAACAAAAGAGTACAGTAGAGTACACAGCAAAGTGCAGCAGAACACAGCAGAGTGCCGTAGAACACAAAAGAGTACAGTAGAGTACACAGCAGAGTACAGCAGAACACAGCAAAGTGCAGTAGAACACAAAAGAGTACAGTAGAACACAGCAGAGTACAGTAGAACACAAAAGAGTACAGTAGAACACAAAAGAGTACAGTAGAGTACACAGAAAAGTACAGCAGAACACAGCAGAGTGCAGTAGAACACAAAAGAGTACAGTAGAGTACACAGTAGAGTACAGTAGAACACAAAAGAGTACAGTAGAACACAAAAGAGTACAGTAGAGTACACAGCAAAGTACAGTAGAACACAAAAGAGTACAGTAGAACACAGCAGAGTACACAGCAAAGTAAAGTAGAACACAAAAGAGTACAGTAGAGAACACAAGAGTACAGTAGAGTACACAGCAGAGTACAGTAGAGTACACAGCAGAGTACAGTAGAGTACAGTTGAGTAGAGCGTTAAATATATATATCATTCAAAATTCACAAGATAATAACTTGTGCATTCAAATTTATGCTACCCATATTATCATCTTGTCCTTTCAAGTTGTTGAGATGTATATCCCCTCAGGATGAGGATCTTAAGAAGACTTACTTGTTCTGAATAATTGAATTGAATGAAGATTCATAACAATTTGGAGCATTTTCTCTCTACAAACAGCTGTTTGGAGAGGAGTTCATGGAGTCTCTAAAACCATTGTTCGCAGAGTTTCATGGGCAGAAAGAAATACTCATGATATTCCATTTATCTTTTTACATTTCCACAGCGCAGTGCCAAACAGTCTCAAGTCCCGCTTGCTCTGCCGAACACGTAAAGCAAAGACAAATGCCAAAGAGGGCTCTTACTTCACCAACTGGGAAGAGTTTGGACGATTGTCTCTGTCCTCAACTCAACACTACCGCAGTAGTATTTCCTGAAAGTCCTGCAGTACTTGAGTGTACTGATGCTGGAGGACCAAAGTGTCCTCAGAGTACCCCCCAGCCCCTCTCCACCCCCCACCCCCCGACTCACTTAAGAGAGAGATGCTGCTGGTTGAGCTGATGGAGCACTTTATACCATCCAGCCATCCTGCTGAGTCAGCAGCTTTGCAGAGACAGAGAGGAGGGAGAGGAGAGATTAAGGAGAGGAGAGAGAGTTAGAGAGAGAGAGGGTGAGAGAAGGTGAAAGAGAGGAGGAGATGAAAGAGAAGAGAGATGATAGAGGAAAGGAAGGAGGTGAAAGAGAGAAGGGCGAGATGAAGGAAGAGGAGGAAAGACTGTGGAGGTGAGATGGAATAAAAAAAAAGAGAGGAGAGAGAAAGATTTGAATGCAGAAAAGAAAACGTGACTTCCTGAGTTCATGGCAACCCGGAGTCCAAACAGGTTACATGGTGGTACATTTATACGTCACCGACACATAGATGGTGTTTCAGTCCCTTTTCTGTCTGTCTGTCTGCAGGACATCACAACTACCACAACATATTTCATGGACAGTTCAGCTGTGATGAGCAGTAACTGCATTGACTAAAAAGAAAACTGCATTTTTTGGGGCGCAGAAGCAAATTTCTTTGTGCCTGAATTCTTTGGTCCAGTAGCATCGACCTATGAAAGTTTCCACCTGCACGTTAAAATATAATATAATCAAATCCCCAATACTTCATAGCTCCTGCAAAGTTTAGCAACAATACAACATGAAGGTGGGATTTTTTTTTTTAAATCTTTACAGACATGTTTCTCTCTAAACTGAGTGAAAGTGACACTGGAGGCTTCTGGTAGAAGAGTCAGCATGGAACTGAGGAAAACATAAAACTGCATTATACATACGTTTCCTGTCTGTGTCTTCACTGCCGATAAATTATGTTAATCTTGGCCACAACTCTTTGCAAATTTAAGGAATCCTGATTAATAATTATTCATCTTGTGAGTTTCTGCAACAAAAAAGATTTTAAAAAAAAAGTAATATTGGTGGATCAATCATATTTTCTTCGCTCCCAAATGTTGATATTGGCCTCACACATTCAGCACCAGCGAGGATCTACTTCGTAGAATGAAGTACATGTATTTATTATTTACTAACTACCAAAGAGGATGCACTGTCACAGTTTATACTTCCTGTCTGGCTCCATTTCTGTAAATAAAACTCCAGAGGGGATGTTACAACAAATAAGCAAAAAAATAAAAAACATTTCATATATGAACTGTAATTATCTCTGCCAGTGAAGTATTTGTCACACCAGGTTTTCTTCCACCAGTTTTGGTGTCATCTTGCTTCGCATCAGGGAGATAAATAAATCCAGCCTGAACCTGCTGGATGTTTCCACAGAGATAAAATCCAGTCTGAACTCTGCTCCCACTTCTCATCCACTTCCCCCGTCATGCTGCACATATTTATTTACATCCATTTATTTCTCTATTTATTTTTCTTTATAGTCAAACGCCTTGCCGGCACTGCGCGTCTGATACCCGGACCAATAAAGCAGACTGAAGCGGGTTAAGAGGGAGGAGAGAGAGAGAGGAGATATTTAACTGTGGAAGATGGAGGAAGATGGAGGGAAGAGGCAGCAAGGAGGAGGAAGAGGGGGGATGGAGGAAGGGAGAGAATAATGTGAGAGGCGAACATTTTAATGGTCCAATTAGTCTTGAGTGACTTGATTAACATCTGAGAGAGAGAGAGAGAGAGAGAGAGAGAGAGAGAGAGAGAGAGAGAGAGAGAGAGAGAGAGAGAGAGAGAGAGAGAGAGCGAGAACCAGTCTCCATTCAAAGATCTGGTGTTGAGAATTAATTTCCTCAAGTTCATTTTATCTATAAAGCTCAGAATCACAAATATGTCTATAAGGGCTTTGCAATCTGTACGGTGTGATGAATATCGGCCTACACACATTACATGTGTTGTGTTTGGTGCAGCAACCGTCGTCAAATCCGACATAGTGAGTAATTGTTGATGCGTCATTGTCCGTGGATCAAGCGGGGGGCCGGTGTTTGTGCAGGTCGCACCGGGCAACGGTTGCTGCTGCGGCACGTGTTCGACCTCCAAACATCCTGTCACTTCAACATATACCGTATTCAACCCCAAATATTTAACTAAAGTAAATGGGGACTCCAGATCAATGTCAATCTTTTGTGGCGTGAGTGTGCGTGGTACTTCCACCCTAAGACCCTCGGATTCAGAGCTACCTCCTCTTGCTGATGAAAGACCGTCCACCCAGCTGAAAGCCCTACTAAAAGAAATCTAGGAAGTATTTGAGATTTAAAAACCCAGAGGTGGTGAATGAACCTCCGCTGTCTGGAAGTATTCAGACTTGAAAACACCTGCGTGCTGTCGTTGAACACGCCATTCCTAAAAGCATTGATCTGAAGCCGTGACAGCTTCCACTCTAATGGATTGTTACGGACTATCAGCTGAAGTACCGCATTATGGAGCACAACGAATGACAGACGGACTTAAACTTAACAAAGAAATTAAACTTTTCTGTAGATTTCTCCTCAGTTTTTTTTCTTCTCTCGTCTCTCTTGTTCCAGCCTCTCAAATATAAGTGATATCATTTGATGCTTTTCTTCCGTCATATGTGACTGTAAACTGAAAGTATTTGGATTTTTGTTGAATAAAAACAAGTTATCCTGACAGATCACCTCAGACTGTGGGGAAGTTTAACGTGCATTTGTTCACAACCTTCTGACGTTTTATAGACAAAACGATTGGACAGTGACAGTACTATTAAGGATGGGGACGGGGGTCTACGTGCATTTGGTCAGAAAATGTGTGCAACATAAATATGTGTGCGTGTGTGTGTGTGTGTGTGTGTGTGTGTGTGTGTGTGTGTGTGTGTGTGTGTGTGTGTGTGTGTGTGTGTGTGTTACCTTTGGTACGGGCAGTTGCGCGTTGTTGAGGAACAACTGGCTGATCTTCTTTGGTCCCTGCACCTGCACAGACAGTTCAGACTCATCAATAAGAAGCAGCACCTGAAGAAATTAAATAAATATATACTTCATTCAAGAGAAACCAGAAGGTGTCGTTGACGTACCACCGCCACAGGCTTGCGGATGCCCAGGCGGACTGTGCCAGGCGGGGCGGACTTCAGGACCTCCAAGGCCTGGTCCAGGGTGAGCGGGTTCAACTGGGTCTGGTTGACCGACACCAGCTGGTCCCCGGGGAGCAGGCCGCCGTGGCGCTCTGCCGAGCCGCCGGGGACCAGAGACCGGATCACCATCACGCAGCGACCGGGATCCAGCGGGTCCTGGAGGGGGGGTTGGAGGGGGAAGAGAGAGAGATAGAGACAGAGAGACAGAGAGAGACAGAGAGAGAGAGAGAGAGAGAGAGAGAGAGAGAGAGAGAGAGAGAGAGAGAGAGAGAGAGAGAGAGAGAGAAAAACACCATCACATTACAGTCGTTTACCGACTTACATGAAGCGCTTTGAAGGCTGGAGACAGACGCCTCCAGACACATCAGGCTCTGGAGCTCTGCTGGAGGATCTGAGAGCAGAACCAGTGGCATCTTTTAAATCACTCACTCATTAATCTTTTTAATGTTAATTACTTTTTATTTTAACATTACTTTTGGGTATTTTATTTCCATTTAATTATTATATAGTCCTGAAATGTCTTTGTTACTGGTTTGAACATGTAAAGCTCTTTGTAACTTTGTTTTGAAATTCGCTGAATAAAGAAAGTATATTATTTTTATTATTAGTACACTATCTAAAACCTGAGTTTAAGGTTATTAATCTCTCCATAATATTTCTAACGTCTGTATACCTGGACAACTCAAGAGCGGGAAAGTGTGTGTGATTAGCTGTGACATAACTGCTAATTATTTACAGAGCTTATTTCTAGATGGTGGTCCTGATAATTATTTCTTAAATTTTGATATGCTTGAAAACACTAAATAAAATGTTTCGGTTCCATTTTTCATGGAGGTAAAATGTTGTTCAAAACCCACAAAAAAAAAGAAGGATGTGAACAAATCCCTGGCACACAATTAGCACTGAGCTAAAGACCTGTGAACAATCCTCTACTGGGGGCCACAAGTCGGTTTGCCAACGGCGGGATTCGAACCAGCAGCCTTTCAGGATGAAAAAAAAAAAAATCTCTGCCTTTAAACCTTTGAGTGCGATACGAGCTCAAGACTTGTGAGAAAGCCAAAGCAGCAGAGAGACAGGCAGGGGGAGACAGAGACCAGAGAAACGAGAGAAAATCCACCCGTACAAACAACAACACACCAACATGCAGGAGGTGGGGGGCGGGGTGGTCGATGGAAGAATAGGCTTATGGAAACTAACCTTTAAGAGGTCAAAGGTCAAACGCACGCCGACTAGAGATAGAACAATCAAAGGCTGAAGAGAAGGGTGGATGGGAGAAGGAAAAAGACGAGATGTTTTGGACACAAAAAACAAACTGTGCCAAGTGACACTGTTTTAAAGCAATAAAACGGTTAACTTCTCCAAACAACTGGGACGTGCAAAAAAAGAGCATTTCCGTGCTCCATCAGTTGAAACTCGTCATTCATTCAGCAGCAGGAGCTTTGAACGGCTCAGATCTAAAGCGACGTCATGACAAAAGCTTCTCTGCCTGGTTTGCAACTAGCTCTCAGTACCTTCAATACCTATCTCATATCACAATACGTTCAATATGGATCCTTAGACACCGGGTTGGTCTGACTGTTACTGATGCTCAGTGTGCTCTGAGGATGCGTTCGTCTTTGTGCACCGTCACTCGCCATCATAGAAGCAACGAGATGCTACTTCCTTGGCAGCGCAGTTCGGCTTCCCCCTCTTGAAGATTAATTATTTATCCAGGTTTAGCGGTGCAATCCTTTTGCGGAGTCGCCCCTCAGATTTTAAGTTTTTGAGTGAGTTGTTCAACATGAGTTTTGTATCTATTTTTATAGAGCGGTAGTAGGTGATGCTTCACAGGTCCTTTATTTTCAAATTTGTGTTTGTTCTAAGTTTTGTAGGAAATAAAACCTGGATTTTGGTAATAAATATGGGAAAGATGAAAAAAAGAAAAAACTTCCATCAAACTTCATCCCTCATTTCAATAAGTTAGTTGTAATCCATTTTAAATAATGTAGGTGGTTGTTTATGAGCAGTTTTTAATTTTCAGAAGAACTTTCATAAAAAAAAAAAAAAAACTTCTCATTTTAATTTAAGTCATATTTAGTATTAATCCTATTTATATTTATTTGTGTACATTTGGAGTTTGCACCTTTTCGATAATCTTTTTTATTGTTTATATTTCACTTCATTTGCACTCTTCATCAATAATTTCAGATTGAACAAGTGATTCTTCATAATGCATGTTCAGCTGATGGACTAGCTCAGAATTTATTTTGACCTATGAAGTAGAACCAAAAGAGTTCCTCCTAAGAAATGATTCGAAATTTAAATAACCGTAACATTTCATATTGTCCAGTGCTGTGTTCATTATGTAGCTCTTCACTGAGGCCATGGATGGGAGTGGGAAACATTTGTGAATTGGTTGAGTCTCTCTCTCAGACTCTCTCTCCCTTCCTGTGTGTGTGTGTGTGTGTGTGTGTGTGTGTGTGTGTGTGTGTCTAAGGTCCTCTCGTGGTTGTGGTCATTCGTGATTTTAGAAAAAACTATTTCAGTGAATGTTTCTTTTCTTTTTTTTAATACGGTCTCTGACTGCCGACTCCTCACTCCTCTTAACCGGCCGGTACGGGGCCATAAGTGATCAACAACCGCTTCAGTTTGGAATCTTGTTTCCGCTAGGGATTAGGAATACCTTTTCTTTGTCCGATGTGAGGGTCCAAGCACAGGAGATGTGGTATGTTGTACAGATTGTAATACCCTTTGAGGCAAATTTGTGATACTTGGGCTATACAATAGAAATTTAATTAAATTGTTCTTGTCCAGATTGTGGTTTGTATTTGTTTAATCAAACATTAGTGCAGCGGTCGTTTAAAACGGAGCTAGAGAGTAAAGTATCTAAAGTAGCTCGGTACAAGACCAGGCGGCAACCTCTGGTTGTATAGAAGTCTATGAGAAAATGACCATACTTCTTACTTGATTTATTCCCTTAGTAAACATTGTAAACATGAGTTTATGGTCTCAAACTCTAGTTTCAAGTCTTCTTCAAAACAGCATGATGTTCATTTAGTAAATTATGGTCCATTTAGAGTCAAACAGACCATAAAGCAGAGTATGCTTTAGGGCGGGGCTTACTGTGATTGACGGGTCGCTGTCGCTACCAGAGACGTATACGTCGTCTCTACGTCACTCCTCTTTCGAAATATGAGAAATTCTGTTCATTGGCTGCAAAAACAACAACATGGCGACGGCCGTAATCCAAGATGGCGACACCGAAATCGCCAAACTCAAGTCTTCATAACATCAGTCCACAAACCAATGGGTGACGTCACCATGACTACGTCCACTTCTTATTCACAGTCTATGGGTACCACTACCTACGGTCTGTCTTTTTCTAACACAGCAAGCAGAGCAATAATACCATCAGCTTTACATGGACACTGTGTCCGAGGTTTGTTTCCATAAAGCCTGTCCACTCTGGTTACACCGTGATAATGTAACTTACATACGGTCCCACACACACTTGGCCGAGATCTGCACTCTAATGAATACACTTTTCTAGTTAATCCTCCAACTTTGTCCAAAAGTAAAGAGGGCAAACTCCACAAAGAAGACCTCGTCTCTGCCCTCGTCTGTTTAACCTAAGTAACCAGGAGGACGGCCCGGTCCTTCCCCAAATCCAAACCCCTCAGACTATAATGCCAACTAGAATACCTCTCCTGGTTAGAACGGATGTACATTTTGTGAATTCCCCTGCGCTGAACCCTGGGCATCACCCGCGCTGCAGCACGAGCTGCTGTGCCAAGTTTCAGGCTGCCAGAACAAAGCTGCGCTGTATTTTTAGACCGAACAACATGGCTACAGGTGGTGAGGAGTCAGAACTCAAGTCCTTCACTCCTACAAGATCCTCCGGAAAAAGAAAAGGCCTCTGCTGTCAAAAAAAAAAAAAATGTAGGAGAAAGTGTGAGGGAGAAAAAGAAATTAAAAATGTACTTTGCCAAAAGTAGTGAAATATTTCCACGGGTGACTTCGTACGCATATAACGATGAGTTATGCAGAGTGTCTTAACAAAGTTTTCAAGACCTTTATGATGCCAGTTAGAATGAAACTCTAGAAAGGAAATAAACACAGTCAAAGTATTTTAGGAACTTTGAGTGAACTTCAGACTTTACATTTCTATTCTTAACATACTCCAGACCTTTCAGGGACTTTGAAGTTTCACTAATATGAAGAACAAACTTCCCATACTTTTGTTTCCATTTTCTCACAATGAATATATAAACTTTAAGGCCAAAAGTCTTACGAACACTCCTGACACTCCTTTTTTCTGCTCTTAGGTCCATTGAAGGCCAATCTTAATGCTCCAATGTCTCTTTGTCTCTTTCTGGCTTCAACATGACACAAAGCCAGCTCCATGAAGAAATGCTTTTCCCAGTTTGGTGTGGGAGAACTTGACTGGTCTGCACGGAGCCATGACATCAACCCCATCCAAAACCTCTGGGATGAACTGGACCGCTGACTGCGGGCCAGACCTGATCCCCGTACATCACTGCCTCAATGATGCTCTTATGTGGAAAAAAATGGCAATCTAAAACTTAAAGCGCAGAAGTCAAAATATAGGGGGCTTGTTGATTGGCTAGAATATGGAGTACATTGTGCACGTAAAAAGTGCTGTGCTTTCCAATATCAATACTATTCAGTATGCCAGAAAATAATTATTTGTACTTCCCAATACATAGTATTCAAATGCAGTTGGCCAAAAATACCAGTATGTCCTTCTGCAGCCGGTCAAATTTTGCAGTATTCAAGTCAGCATGCTTCTCCGGCTATTCTGACCCTCAATCCTTTGCGCAGCAGATATATGAGCACGAGGGTCAAAGTTCAAGGTGCAAAGATATGACATGGGGGGGGGGGCAACCTCTGGTTCTGAAAGGTGAGACCAACGCTAAAGTTCCCTGAACCCGCATTCTCTCTACTGCAGTAGGGGGCGACTCCTCCGGTTGCAAAAAATAAGTCTGATAGTATAGAAGTCAATGAGAAAATTACTCTACTTCTCTCTTGATGTATTAGCTCAGTAAACATTGTAAATGTGAATTTATGGTCTCATTTAAAATGCTGAACTCAAGGCTTCAAAACGGCAATCCACAAACCAATGGATGACATCACAGCGACATCAACTTCTTCTATAGTCTTTGGCTATGACGACTTAGTACGTCCCAATTGAATGCACACTGCATGCAACAGTACGTACTTTGTAGGGACAGCTGCAGTTTGTACTTAAATTAAAAAGGAAAAAAGTATGTGATTTGGAACTTAGTGAAGGACTCACTTATAAAAGTGTTGCTCTAGAGCACTACTAGAGGTCAGAAACTGCACAGGGAACCTTTTAGTTGAGCTGATCACAAAGTGCTCGTATTTTTGCGGCAGTGATTTGCAGCAGATTTAGAAGTTCTCCTGAGTTTTGTTGTTGCTTTTCTACCTTACTGTAGCTTTAACGATTACCATTTGCCTTGCTAAAAGGACACTTGGACTCGTGTGCAGGAGGGGAACCAAACCCCTAACCCTGCAGTTAATGGAGGAGCTGCACATTTTCTAGAATTCGAATTAAAAGTCTCGCTTTCAGTCCGTCCGTGCTCTAACAGACCTGCATGCGTTGCGTTTCTCTTCGGAGAAAACATAGTTTTGAGGTATGAAACTGGTCCCGTTTTAAAAGGTGTCAGGTTTTAGTGGAAACTATCCGCCCGAGTCCAGACAGACAGACCAGCTCTTCTCTTATTGCCTCCAACCATCTTTCACTCGCCTCTGACAGCCGGAGAGTCAGTAACAGGAAACACTTTGGCAGGAACACTGGACCGACGTGCCCTTGGGCGAGAGATATAGAGGAAAGAGAGGGAGAGAAGTTGCTTCTTTGTATTTTGAGAAAAATTGTTGAGCCGGTTTCACTCTGAGGTGAACTGCAGGAGTCAGAAACTCAGACTATTTTTACTTTTATTTTCAAATCAGATGCACTTTAAATGAGGAGGAAAGATGAACATAAAACTATGTATTTTATTTATATTTACTGAATTGTCCTTACCTGTTTCAACACACTCTGGAAAAAAAGTGAAGAATGAATGTGGAAGTAAAAAACATTTATCCTATCAATTATTTTACTTTTGCTAATGTTCTTTACGAAAGAGAGGACATTTCTGGGGAAGCGTAGATGTTTTATCTTTGCAATTTTATAACACATATCTCATGCGAGTTTCCTGTTTATGCGATGATTAGGAAAAGGTTACTGCAGAAAACCATGGTTACATAAGTGCAAGAAAAGGTTGAGAACTTAATTTTGGAAAAAGGTTTTTGTTGCAAAGTGAGGATATTCCCCTGAATGTTTAAACTAAATATATTTATCTGTTATTTTTGCTTTTGCCAATTTAAGAGACGAAAGTGAGAACAACTTTGGAATATGAGGACATTTTAAAGTGAAGACAAATCTGAAGTTTTCACTTTAAGTGTGAGATACCTTCAAAGACATTTTATGTCAGTGACATCCTGTATGGAAATCAGATTTCTCGTATACATGATGATTAAGAAAAGACAACTGTAGAAAAAGTGCAAAGTCATTTCTGGAAAGTGGAGACTGTTTAGTGAAGGTGGTAAACATCTTGTGAGGACACTTTAGAAGAAAAAAAATAGGATGTTTGAAAGTGAAAAGTTTCTGAAAAGTTAATACATTTTATTTTTTCACTTTTGTGTGCGAGATTTGAATTTTTATTAGAGCCTATATTTTGTCAGTGACATCCTTTTTGTTTTTGGAAAGCTGCAAAAAACATTGAGGACATTTTTTAAATGGGAACATCATTATTGAAATTGAGTCAAGACATTTCATATTCTCTACTGTGTGTCCAAGATATGTTATGACCTGAGAAAGGATGTCTGGCTGTTTCTCTGCAGGCAACAATAACTTTGAATTGTAGAAAGTTTAGAAAAGTGAGTTTTAGGCTTTTTTTTTTTTTTATAGAGTCAAAACTTGGTTGAGATTAACGTTAACATTACAGAGAATGGATAGGAAATGTATAAGTCAAAGAGGGTCCTCACAAGTCTACGAGTGTCCTCACGTGTGTGTGTGTATGTATGTGTGTGTGTGTGTGTGTGTGTGTGTGTGTGTGCGTGCGTTCCAGCTGGTCTCTGAACACAGGCTGCTTTGTCCAGATCTAAAGCTGAAGCCAAGACCAACCAGCCATGACACCCACAGACCCACAAACACAGACACACACAATGACATAATTTATGAGGTCAAGAAATCAGTATGTGGTTTCTGATTGGCTGTTCAGTACGAGGGTGTTGACCTATAGAGACTGAATGAACAGTGACACGAGATTATATACACGGGAAGTACAAAATCAAACTACAGTCACACTGTGAATCACTTCAAACATGTATCGCTGAAAGTTTAATTCCATGCAGCTCTTTTTGCATTGAAGCAGCGGTAGAAGAATTAGCAGCTGATATCGGGACAGAAAGAAAAGAAAAAAAGTGGGAATATAGGTTTGTTTTATGATTTGGATAAACTGTCCATTTAAGGAAGCAATGGTATGAAACAAGAAAATAATTGTTGAACTGTAAAAAGTCTTTACGTTCAACTGCAATCGCTGAAATGATATATTCAAACAAATCTTACAAATGAGGTCTCACTTGCTCATGTCCTTAAGACGTCCTGTCCAGAGTTCAGGTGAATACAGAGCACCTTTCTAGTCCTCCGGCCACTCAAAGCCTTCTCCGCTACATGTTGGCATTAACACGCACACGCACACACACGCGGGACTTCAAACTAATTCAGAGTCTTGCCCACATTTGGACTGGGGGATCGAACCGGTCGGAAGGAGAAGCGCTCTATGCCGCCCTGTATGAGAACAATGCTGCTTCTTCATGTCTGTGTCTTCTACAGTTTGGATGCTGACTTTAATAGTATTCTTGTTATTTTATCGCCATATACATAAATAAAATTGGACCCTATATATTTAAACCATTCTAAACATTAGGAGCCCAAAAACCTCAGATTCAGGACTTTTTCCAAGACCTTGTTAATGCAAATTACAAATGAAAGTAAGACTTCTATAACATGTATAAAGTACACCAGGGGAACAGACAATTGCTCACAGTTTTGAAGATAATTATGGTCTAAAATATCATTGTATGCTGGAGCATAATTTAATTAAAGATTTGATGTAAATTACGCTTGCTTGCTTCCATGCAAGGCCTTGAGGTTAGAGAACATGTTTTTAGACACACCCGAAGCACGGGGTGCTTTTTCATTCCTCCCGTCCTCCAGTCCGTGACCCGGAAACTGATCCAGGATTTTGGAAACCCTTTAAAGGCGTCTCAGAGGCGATGGGGAGACTCCCCTGGAGGAGCAAGGACATCCCGTTTGTCAAATACATCTCCTCCATCCTCGGAAGAGTAGGAGAGATGCAAATTAAATACATTTTAAGTGTTCATTTCTCACGTCTTATTATTAGGTAGTTCAAATGTTGTCAAGAAAATAACATAACGATTTACACACACACACACACACGGCAGATGCTATATGTGCAGGCTGACATGAACGTAGACCAACAGGGAGTTAACCTGAAACCCCCCCCCCCCCCCTTCAGCTGGGGCCGACTGAAGAGGAGGAGGCAGAGGTCTCGAAGGTGAAGCTGTGCCTAAAGTGCTGAAGCAAGGTGGGGGAGAACAAAACCCAACACACCAGGGTTTCACAAAGCTTCTCTCCAGACAGCGACGATGCTCAACATGATATCTTTCAGTCACCGGAAAAAGAATCAAAAGAAAGTTTAGTTTAAAACCATTCAACTCGCTTCAAGTCTACTGTGGGGAGGCGACATTAATTGTATCACATATCATATATTCTAACCCGGACCAATCTCTCTCCTCCTAAACCTAACCAATCAGACGCACAAAGGCAACGAATGCTGGCCAATCGGAGGTGGGTCGTGCCTTCGCCAAAAGATTCCTAATTTAGCAGCGCGGGCCTCAAGTCAGCGCGTAATGTTGGCCCCTGAACACACTCTAGTCGAGGCAAATAATTATTTATAAAAGACCAATATCACAAATTTGCCCAGCATACAACGGCCTCTGTCGATTGAGAGAAGAAAAACCCCTTTGAAGAAACTCCTACCTGACAATTTACTCTTGTCATCAGCGTCAGCCCCCGAGGATGAATGGAAGCCAAACAGAACTACAAGTACAGCCTGGTGGCTGAAAGCCTCCACCAACATCCATGTCGGTCCGAAAATGTCACCACTTCATCCTATTTTATCCGATTAAGACATTTGTGTGAAGTTGTCATAATTAGCACATGAATACTTGATGGCGAAAAAAAAGTGTTTTTTCGTGACATTTGACCATCAAATTAGAATCAGTTCATCTTTGAATCCAGGTGGACGTTTGTTCCAAATGAGAAGGAATTTCTTCCGGGGGTTCCTGAGGTATTCACGAGAACGAACAGACGGATGAACGTGGAACCCTGAGAACAGAGTCGCTGACATTGAGTGTATGATTGTTGTGATGTGTCGTGTGTCGACAATAAACTGTAGAAAATAGTGGCCTGCTCGTGCCAACAGACCTGAAAACGGATCTTGTTGAGCCGATGAGTCACGCCCTCCGTCCTGCTGTCCACGGTTACACTCAGAAACCTCACTCGGCTCTCTGCGGAGGCGACGGGCCGAGTCACGCCAGCTTCTCAGCGCGTGTTCATCCACCTCCACCACCAAACCACCACAGGGAGGTAATTAGCTCAGTGTGAGTGTGGTTCTGTGGGCTCCTGTTCTTTTTTGTTGTTGTGACTTTTTTAGAGATGTCAGACAGACCATTTTTGGTCCAAACGGAAAATCTCAACAACCGTTAAGAGTTGTAAAGTTCTGTACAGACATTTGTGTTCCCCCGCAGAATGAATTCTAAAGTTTTCTGCATTGTTACATAGCACAGGTGGAACAAAGACTACACCCACTAACAGCATAAAAAATAAGACTTTATGAATCTTTATGAAATAAAACATTAACCTTTGAGGAAAAGACCACAAGTGCCGTTTCACACAGTGATTGCAATACATCTAATGACTGTACCTAATGTTTAGGCCATTGTCTACTAACTAACAGAAATTGGCAGCACTAAATAATTAATTTCTTGCAACTCTACAGACCATTTTTCTCATCCAACAACACTAAAGTTGATATCATAAAATTTCAGACTACGACTTTCTTTCTTCATGGTACTCAGTGAAGACTGAGCATGGGAGACCTCGCCCAGATCCATAACATTTTACGTGAGAAAATAAAGAAAAATGGGCTTTTATAATTTCACATCACCACAGTGACGTCTTAACACGTCTTGTTTTGTTCGTCAGAGAGTACAATACCTAAGAGATATTCAGTTTACTAATAAAGCATCCAACCCTCACATTTGAAAAGCTGGAATCGGACGTGGACTGTATATAAGAAGGTGACATCATCATTGGTTTGTGGACTTCAGATTAAATGCCTTGAGTTTGGCTTTTTGTAACCAGAAGTGACGTGAGAGGGCGGAGCTAAGTAAGACTGAAGATTGAAAAATTTTCAGGCGACCAAAATGTTACAATTAACTTTCATGAAGTGAAAACACGTACAACTCCCAGCACCGACAAAGCCGTGGCACCGACCTGTCAATCACAGTAAGCCCGCCCTAAAGCGTACTCTGCTTTATGGTCTATTAGACTGTAAAGAGGAGTCGCCCCCTGATGGCCATTAGAAAGAATCCAAATTTAAGGCACTTCCGCATTGGTTTTACTTTTGTATTTAAAAATTTGTCAAAAAAGCTAATTAACTTCCTTTTAAATTAATAAATCCTTGCAGTTCTAGTTACATTCTCTATTCAAATTCAGTATAGATTTCAGGACCAATTACAGCGCTGTGTGCTTTTTATTGTATCGTGTGATGCAATGTGCTATTATATATATAGATATATCTGTATCTATATATTATTTTGTCTGAAAAATAGAATGACAGGATGTTGTGGGCATAGCAGCAGCTGGAGGAAGGACAGTGTTGTCCTCACCTGGTAATCGAGGATGCTGAAGCCGAGGCCTTTGTCTCTCGCCTTCTGAAGCTCCAGGATCTGGCCGTCTGGAGACCACTGAGCCAGCTCCCCTTCATCTTCATCTTCATCTTCCCCCTGTTCCTCCTCATCCTCTTCCTCCTCCTGGTTGTGTTGAGCCTCCATCAGCATCTTCTCTACAGGGGACACCTGCTCCTCCTGGCACACAACACAAAACAACATTATTTATTACTAATATTATAATTTTCCCACTGGAATACATTCCTGCTCTTGACACACATGGTCGTTAAGTCTTTTTCCTGCACGACGATGAGATCCTGATACAAAATTGAAGAATTATTTGTACGATTTTAAATTAAATTGACAACAAATATGCTTGAAATTTCAGTAACAAATAATATATTTTGTGAAGAAAATACATTAATAATGTCGCAGAATTATCAATTTTCATCAATCTCTAAATCCATCTTATAAAAGTAGTTTTTCATCTCAAATTTAAATGAATCCAAGATAATTTCTTTTAACTGATGCTCTCGTGTGTTCTTCCGCTTCAACTGCAAAACCTCATGTAACAAATCTAAACTTTGAAAAAAAGCGTGCGCAAACGTAAATCTTAAAAGTTCTTGCATTCTCACTGTCGTGAGTTTCCAATGTTTACTTTGCACCCGTGGACATGACGTCAGGTGTGTTGCGTAAAAAGCCGGAGATGAGGCAAGACAGGTTACCTGTCTGTCTGCCTGCTCAATGACGCTCTCTCTCAGTTCTGTCTGTCTGCAGAGCATCGACGACAGCTTCAGCTCCATCTGAACAGACACGACGCCACGCAGCGGCTCAAACTTATGGTTCACACATGTCATACACTTTATACTTTAGCCTGACAATAGGATCATTAAAGTGTTTTTGAAGCATTAAAAACAAACAACGAGTTACTGAAGTTGTACACATGTAGAGACCTTTACAACAGTAGAACAAAGTTCATTGCAGTCAACATAAATGTGATTTTACACACAATATTGGTTAAGTAGTCTCATTAAAAATGTTAATATTGAGTGTGTGTATGTTCTTTGATGCCCTCACCTCCTCCACACTGGGTTGTGACTGTCTTACTGGTCCAGGTTCAGGCCGTAGAACAGGTTCAGGTTCAGATTCTGGTTCTGGTTCCATGTCAGAGGTCGGATGTCGGCAGCAGACCAGAGTGAACGGAGGAGGCACTTCTTTGAGGAACGAGACCACTTCTCGACGAGACTTACCGTACAGCTGAACATCATTCACCTACACACACACACACCAAATTACATATAAAATACATATTATTTTACACAAAAATATTTCCCCCAGTATATATACTATACATATACAGTATAGTATATGTTCAACCCCTGTAGTTTACTGCTGGACTGTCATGACTCGAGATGGTCATCTGGCTCTGAGATTTAATTTGTGTTAAGTCTTAAGGTCCCCCATACATTAATGGAGAGGCTGTTTTAATAGAGATACAGCTTTCAAAGCAGTAGAGATCATCAGGATCAATAGCTCCAAAGACTTGGGTGACATCAGCTTGACAGTGAAGATCAATACTTCACTTGTTCAATGATGACCTCTAATGGTGACATATGAAGACAAAAAAGAAGTGGACCCAGGATTGAGCCTTGTGGAACACCCCCCTAAGGAGTTTCTATTTTGTCAGTGGAGACGGAGCGATAGGTAAACTGCAGGGAAAGGGCAAACTGTCACTCTAGCTCTATCTGATTTACATGTTGTGTAACAAGCATGTGCAAGAACCAGTCTGACCTCCAGCTGGAGCTGCATTTAGTCCTGCAGTGTTTTGTGTGTGAGAATATATATGTGTGTGTGTGTGTGTGTGTTTGTGTGTGTGTGTGTGTGTGTGTGTGTGCTTGCGCTTACCTCCAGGAGCTCGTCCTCTGGCCTCAAGACTCCATCTTTGTCCACGGGGCCCCCAGGGACCACCGAGGAGATGTAGTGGTGACCATCGAACGAGTCCAGCTCGACGCCAAGCCGTACAGTGTGGACGGGCAGCAGCTGTACGCACCCATAGGAGACACGAGGAGGAGAAGATACGGACTAACACACAGATCGTAGAACTCAGCCAGGACACTAAAGGACGGGGTTTGTGCTGTTGGAACTGTATCGTCTCCTACTAAGAGGTGTTTCTAATGTTTCACCTACCCTCATCGATATGAAATGGGCTTGAACAAATATTAATAAATATCTTTCAGAATAAAGCCATTGAATTCAACAGCGCCACCGACTGCAGCCTCTAAAATAACCATATTCACACACTGTTGTGCTATTTTATGTTTACAACACACAGCACAGCTCCAACACAGTGACTTTCCTCACCTTGGAGGATTTTTGCAGCTCTGCATCGTCTTCGATGACGGGATCTAACTTCACCACCTGACAGCACACACACACATCAGTATTTAACATCCAAGATGGACAGTGTCGGTGAAAATGTGTAAAACAGTGTGATCTCACCAGAACTTGGTACTTTGGTCCCAGCGCCTGCTCCCATTTAGCCCACAATTCTGCATCTGTAGCTGCACGCACACACACACACACACACACACACACACACACACACACACACACACACACACACACACACACACACACACACACACACACACACACACACACACACTGTAAGCAGTGGAACAGATGTAAAATTACACTTCAGCCATTAAAAACACAGCAGCTTCCTCCAGGTCGTTAACTACAACCTCAGGTACTGGAACACAACGTGTACTGGAACACAACGTGTACACATAACGTGTACTGGAACACAACCTGTAATAGAACACTGTGTACACACAACGTGTACTGGAACACAACGTGTACTGGAACACAACGTGTACTGTAATACAACGTGTACTGTAATACAACGTGTACTGTAATACAACGTGTACTGTAATACAACGTGTACTGGAACACATCGTGTACTGGAACACATCGTGTCCTGAAAGTTATGCAAGGAGTAGTACTGTCGCACAAGTACAGTTGTACGGGTGGTTGTGTCGAGTTTCTCACATACATAAGATATTGTGGAATAGCAAGCACCACAGGGCTGACCAGCTGTTGTTAGAAGATAGAAAGATCTTTTTTTTAAAAAAGGTTTTATATTTGTAAAACTTAAAACCCTAGAAAAGCAAAGCAAAACTGCAGTGCAGCAGGCCACACGACACAGAAGCAAACATTGTTGGTGAATATGCGCCATCGTTGAGTCCAGTGTCCAGTTCATATCGTACATTCAGGATGTGGAGGAGAAGATGATTATTGTTCCTGAGATTCCTCTTTTGTACGTCCATTTTCTTTCTCCAGGATTACCAATACAAACAAAAAACAAAGTGCCATAAATTGTTGGAGAGGAGAGATGTTTTGCATTGTTTTACTTGCACTGTGTTGTTTTTTTTGCAACGAGCACACTGTCGTAGAGCTGCATGGAGAGCTGCGGCAGTGCGGCCTAAGCTATGCTTCAATCAGCCAGTGAAGACACAGAACACAGAGGGGAGTTAGGGAACGCGGACTAATGTACGTAAAACATGATGAAATACATCAAACAGCTCATATGGGAAACTAACCACAAGCTGAGGCAAACAGGACTACTAGTACTAATGGTAGTGCATGTAGTACTGGTAGTACCGCTGCAGCAGAACTACCGTATTGGTATTCTTCTTGCTCTGCTGCAGTGTAAACATTTCACTTCATCTCTGCCGCAGGCCCAATGTGGACCTCATTGGAATTCACCAGTTAGAAGCAAAAAATCTAAATGACTCAAATGTAAACTGTTAAGTAAGCAACTTCAACTGTGGAGACTGTATGCATATATATATATGTGTGTGTGCGTGTGTGTGTGCGTGTGTGTGTGTGTGTGTGTGTGTGTGTGTGTGTGTGTGTGTGTGTGTGTGTGTGTGTGTGTGGGGAGTGGGCTGTTAATGCATTTGCACACACACACACACACAAACGTCTGAAACGACAATACCTCCTTAAATCACAGAAGAACAAATGTGTTTTCCAGAGCTGAGTGACGGCAGCAGTTTGGACACGAAACACTGGAAGTCGGAGCGGATTACAGAGCGCCTCTTTGAGGGAAACCCTCCGTCTGCTCTCTGACCCTTCAAGCGGGTTTCAGGGTGGAAACCACCGCTCCTGAGCCCCGAGGAAAATAAAAGAAAGAAGAAAAAAAAAAACACCTCTGTGTTCTCACAAATCTCCTCACATGTTGGGTGCTATTTTTCCAGCAGGTCTGGTGGCGTTACAACAACAGCCTCTGATTAAATTAGCATTGCTAACCCCGGCCTTCACAGCACAATTAATCTGCGGCGTTTGGCTGAATAAACAGAGCAATACATCGCAGCAAGGCTGTCAAGACAGCTCGGACACTTTACATCTGTTGGCCCGGGAGGCGTGCTAAGTGTTAGCGTGGCGTTTTGGCCACTTAGCAAAGCTAATGAGGAAGAAAAAAAAAAAAAAGAAAAAAAGGGAGAGGAAATAATTCAGGGAGGAGTGCTGTTAGAGGCCTGCGCTGACATGTCTGCAGACGCTACACTTTTTTCTTTTTTTTTGAAGCACTGATAATGATCAGAGCTCATTCCATTAATCCACTTCCTGTTTTGCATAGCTGTAGGTGCGTTTTAAAAGTTCAGGCTTTATAGGAATTCCTTTTTTCTTCTTCTTCAGTTTTCTAAGTAAATAAGAACCACGTGTTAAAATGGTAATGAGCAGATTAGCCTGTAACACGAGGAATATAAAGCTGTAACTGTGTCAAATCTTGGCAGAGGAGTTGGCTGTAAACATTCATCTAGAAGTGTGGCAGTTAATCTATTTTACACAAAAACACAACATGTCTTCTGGCCACACGGTTGGACTCTACGTCTTCAATGCCTCACGCGTTTGGGACGAATAGAGTAGATTGTTAAAGCCGTCTGTATTATTTTTTATCGGTTTGGATCGTTTAGCTGTGTACGTAACCTATTGTGGAACAGCAGGCCACACAGGACTGACCAGTGGTGTTTAAAAAAAAAATAAAAAAAAAATAATGACGAGTTGGAAAAATTCGACATTATGCAAATTAAGACCACTCGGTGCTGCAACAAAAACAAAAACAAATCTCCTGCCGCCCACAAATCATTTTCCCCATCGACCTCTTTGTAAACCTCCCATTATAAAAGAGACATCTGTAAAACTGTCGACAGGATGGTTTAAAAAAAAAAGAAGAAAAGAAGCTGTTTCAATGTGCATGTGCACAGGAGAGCACGTCAACATCTGAATCACAGTTGGGATTACAGCAGCAACAATCAGTTCATCAACACAATTTTCCATTTCATATCATCATATAAACTGTATGCTTTTGGGGTCGTTCACCCCCTCCCCCAACTCGACTGACGATTCTGTGGTGGAAACACAGCAGCAACAGTGTGTGTGTGTGTGTGTGTGTGTGTGTGTGTGTGTGTGTGTGTGAGAGCTCACCCCTTTCTAGCTGTGCTGCGTTCGGGTACGTCGGTTCGAGACTTGGCGTCGTTAAGCCAACCCCAGAAGAGCGAGCTCGGACCTCCAACGACCTCCTCGATGACAGACGAAACGACTCCCTCTCCACTGACACGCATGCACACGCGCACACACACACACACACACACACACACACACACACACACACACACACACACACACACACACACACACACGAGACTTAAAAATATGCATTTCTTCCATTTAAAAAGTTTGATCTTCTATTATCTCATCTCAAATCCTTGCTGTGGCCCACTGTAGTGCATGTAAACGCTCTAAGGGGAACAGGGTGCTCCGACCTTTGACATCCTGACTGATCATTACCGTTGGCAATCTATATAATTGAAGTTTATTCTCCTGTCAGGTTCATCGTAACTCATCATAAGTCTCTTTAGATAAGAGAGCCGCGGAAATAACCAGCCGCTGGAAACTCAGCTGGTTCCCAGTCCTCCGTGTTCTCTCAGTAATGAAATAAAAGAGACGTCTGGAGGAGATAAGAGCCCTGCGCTCCTCTTCTGTTTAAAAAAAAAAAAAAAAAAAGAATCTCTTGTTCCTCCTCTGGCCTGGAGGCTGACCAGCGCAGGCCGTCGGCCAATGGAAAGACAAAAAAAATGACCCTGAGCTGGGTGAATTAATCTCCGTGGACGCTGGTGGATGTGGAGGAGGAATTGCAGGCTTTCTGCGGAGAGTTTGGGTAAATTACACCGAGTCGTAAACAAATTTGTCATCTTAATCTGGGCAAAGGGAACAGAGGCAGGGAGGCTTCCGACAGGTAATAGGAAGAAAGGGCCCAATAAGTTTAACGCGGAGAGTTTCCTTCTCTCACAGGAGCAGATTACTGGTTTAATACAACACAATCAGGAAGTTGGCGGAACATAAACCCACAGAAAGTCACGTTACCTCATTTTTAACGTGAGCTATGTCGAGATCTTTAGTGTACGCAAATGATATTAGCAGATTAAAAACAGCTTCAAAAGAAGCTACGCTAATTAATGCTTTTAGTAATAGTGTACCTATTATATATATATATGTTTTTGCACCAGTTCATTCGCTGTTACTTTTAATGTCACGATTTTACGTGAAACACTTTGAATCACCATTTTCCTTAATTTATTACTGTAATAATAAAGTGGAAATCAGGATTTAATGAATTCAGCCACTGATTTTCTTTGCTCACGTATCACCTGTATAGAGGTCAAAGACAGTTAGTTGTTCTGCTGGTCCAACTCTTTGGCATCAGGGACCCAAAGACACCAAGGGTCAATGTGGGGCAATTAGTTGGTGATCATTTTGGCGATCGCTAGATTGACAGCGACGTGTTTGGTGATGTCCCACCACACAAAGGGGCAGAAAGAGGGGGGTCAATGGACCTATTTTCATGCCAGTGCTTTGACTTGTGTGTTTCCAGGATAAGCACAGGTGGAAGTACTAACGTTAACCGTGGCTCGGTTATATTCAGTGTACCAGGAGGCCTCTCAAAGGAGCCGGCATGTGCAAAACTGCCTCTCCTAAATGGAACACAGTCCCATGTTTTGTTATTCGTGACACTGGGGCTTCTTGCTTTGACATATCAAAATGTCTGCCATGAAACGGGCCCGCAGCTCCTTTTTGCCCGATAAAACTACAAGTATCTGTTTGTCTATAAGCATTTGTCTCTCTGTGTGTGCGTCTACCTTTATCCAGGGATCTCTCCAGGGTTCTGGGTTTCTTTCTGACCACACTGAGAACGACAGTCCGACCCGTCTGCCTCATCACCTCCATCACCTCCTGATTGTTCAGACCGTGGAGACTGATGCCGTCCAACTGTGGAAAGTGACAGGGGGACAGAAAGAAAGACGGGTGGACGGAGACAAGGGACAAGGAAAGGAGGGAAAAACACGGTTGACATCAGGTTGGGCTGTTTTTTTATCCTCTAGATGTTAAATGCGTTACACATTTTAGGAAATGTACAGTGAACATCTGATTAGGTGAAAAGGCAATAAATGATACATGTAGGTGAATATTAAATCAGGTTGTTACAGCGAGCAGTCGGTCGTGGATTCGGATGTTTCCGCTGTGATCTGCAGCGCTGCCTGGAACCACATGTTTCACAAACACACCGACTGCATCTGAATCAGGCGAGAGACAGAGAGAGAGAGGGAGAGAGAGACACAGAAAGACAGAGGGAGAGAGAGACACAGAGAGACAGAGACACAGAGAGACAGAGAGAAAGAGACAGAGGGAGAGAGAGACACAGAGACACAGAGAGACAGAGAGACTTTAAGGTTTATTGGACCATTAAAAAACTGAGGTAATATGCAACATCATAAATCTGCAAAATTGTGATGAAGCAACTTCACTCTGCAAGCTGTGACCCGGAAAAGGAACAGAATGTGTCAAATGTAACCAATGTTTTTTTTGTTTTTGTTTTTTTACTTCTCAACACAAATAACCAAAATAATAAATATGAATACAGAATGATATATATGAATTGGATGAATTCTATTCTGATTTAAACAAGCTTTAACAGTAAAAACTCTTGCTGTGTCTCAGTTAAGATTCCTGCAGCTGCTTCACAATAAGAGCCCTGCAGCTGCTTCACAATAAGAGCCCTGCAGCTGCTTCACAATAAGAGCCCTGCAGCTGCTTCACAATAAGAGCCCTGCAGATGCTTCACAATAAGAGCCCTGCAGATGCTTCACAATAAGAGCCCTGCAGATGCTTCACAATAAGAGCCCTGCAGATGCTTCACAATAAGAGCCCTGCAGATGCTTCACAGCAAACCCCCTGAAGCCGCTTCAAACAAGAGGCCTAGAGTTGCTCAATGATAAAAGCCCTATAGCTGTTTTATGGTAAAAGTCCAACAGCTGCTTAACAGTAAAACTAATACAGCTGCTGAACAGTAAAAGCACTACAGCTGCTTTACAGTAAAAGTACAACAGCTGCTTCACAGTAAAAGTACCACATCTGATTAACAGCAAAACTAATACAACTGGTGAACAGTAAAAGCACTACAGCTGCTTTACAGTAAAAGTCCAACAGCTTCTATACAGTAAAAAAACTACAGCTGCTTCACAGTAGAACTACTACAGCTGCTTCACAATAAAAGTCCAACAGTTGCTACACAGTAAAGAACTACAGCTGCTTCACAGTAAAAGGTCTGTTGTTGTCTCACAGTTAAGACCATCCAGCTGCTTCACAATCAAATCCCTAGAGAGGTTTCACAGTAAAAGTCTTACAATTGATAGTAGAACTCCTTGCGGCTACAATACGGTAAGTTATTTGGGTGCCTGAGAGTTAAGATCGTGCAGCTGCTTCACAGTAAAAGTCCTGCAGCTATTTGACAATAAAAGCCCTACAATTGTTTCACAGTAAAACTCCTACAGCTGACAGAAAAAAAGCATTGCAGCTGCTTCAAGGTTAAAGTCCTTGGGGTTGCTTTATGGTAAAAGTTCTGTGGCTGTCTCACAGTTAAGACCATGCAGCTGCTTCACAGTAAAAGCCCATGCGGTTGCTTCGAAAGAAAAGCCCTACAGTTACTTCACAGTAATGGACCTGAAGCTGTTTCACAGTAAAAGCCCTCTAGTTGCTTAATAGTGAAAGCCTGAAGGCTTGACTTAAGGCTGCTAGAGGCTATTACTGTGAGTTTGTAGTTTTGAGTTAGAATGAAATGCTTTGTAAAGACTAATGCTAATAAAGACAAGTTAAACGTGGGAGTGGTAGTTTTGTTTAAATGTGTGTTCAATACGTTTTAACCGTGTTAACCTGTCCTACCTGAGCTGGCTATGGTATTTTCTGTGTATTCCTAGCGCGTTTTACTGTGTCCGAGTGTGCTTTAACGGTTCTTTCCCATCCTACCTTGGCTGGTCAGGGGGTTGTAGCCGATGATGGAGATGCCGAGGCTCTGGCCGTCGTTCTTGGTTAGAGGAACCTCGTGGATCTCATATCCCTCCAGGTTGGGCTGAAACACAACGGAGAGTCCATTTATTTCAGCTTGGACTGTATCGTCTCCAAAGCCAGCAGCATACAAAGCACCGAAAAAGAAAAAACAAACTCTTTTATCTTTTTGTGTGTTTGCCCAGAAGAAAGTAGTCTGAGATGATTACTCTATGATGGTTCTGCTCACCGTTTTGCTGAGCCGGCGTTGGGGAGGTAGGCCCGGGGGACGGGGGGGTAAAGAGGAGACGGGGGCCGAGTCAGGAGGTGGTGGGGGTGGCGGGGCTGTTGACCTTTGACCCCGGGGATCCCTGGCGATCAGCAAAGTCACTTGGCTCCCACACCCCTGCAGCACCTTGACGACCTGGTCGCTGGTGAGGCCGCTGGTGGGCGTCGCCCCGATGCGAAGGATGTGGTCACCTGTGCGGAGACGTCCGTCCTGATTGGAGGAGAGGAGGAGGAAAAGGAGCATGAGAGCCAAAACATTGGAGAACATTTGAACATGATCAGAAAGTAATAATATACAAGCATGTATCCCAGCAATTTCAAATTCTCAAATAGTGGCCAGTGGTCTTTATTTACAACTGCATTTAGAAACAAGCTCTTATTTCAAACAGGCTTGTATTAGAGACAGTTCTTTGTATCTGTTATCATTTCAATATCTGTAATTATTTGTGACTTTCAAGTCATTTAAAAAGGTGCAAGATCCGAGATTGGGAGCATTTCTATTGTTTCTTCAATATCTATTAACATGTCGACGGCGATCCGGCGGCTCATAGCCAACAGTGCTAACAGCGCTAACAGTGCAAACTACTTTGAAAGTGGCGACATAGCTAACAGTGTTTACCTAAGGGGGAAGCGGAGGGTGGGCGCTACGCTCCAAAGCTACATCTTTACAAAGATAAGAGTTGTTTGCTGCTTTATTAATGTTCAGAATGTTAAATGCAGCTTCTTTAAATCGATTAAGATGCTTCTGTAGTTTTTTTTCTTCATGTTTTTTTGTCGTCTTTCATATTTTACAACAAACCTATCTGTCAGCTACAGGCCAAACGAGACTCTTGTGGGGAAGTCAGAAGAAGGAGAGCAACGATGAAAGTACAAAGCAGAGACGGGGAGAGGAAGTTAAATGGCAAAGGGAGATGAGGCAGAAGAGAAGATGATGAAGATGAAATAAGAAAAAAGGATCACTCCTTGAGATTTTAGAGGTTTGTTGAAAAGCCGGGTGGTTCAACATGTCTTGGAGCTTTTTTTTTTTTATTTCTGTGCAGAGAAATTACTCTTCCAATTAATCTAATAGATCTAATTAATCCACTTACAAGGCTATAATTCCTCCCTCAGTCCTGCTGCCTGTTCTGATGCACTGCTCGTCCTTTAACTGTTATTTATGCAGAATACGTCTACTGAGCTTTCACTTCTGCTTAAACAGCACAAGTTTCTGCTGCCCACTGCTCAGCCGATGGACGAAGGCAGCTGCTTCTTTCAATACTCTCACAGTCAACAATCAGCCAAAGTCAATCCAAAAATCCCGTATCGTAGTTTAGTCTGACTTACCTGATGTGGACTAGGTATAAGTCTGTCATTCTCCTCCCTTTCTGCGGTCTACGCTACCTATTTTGCAAGCGTACTAGTGCAGCAGCCCGGGCTTAGCGCCGCCAAAGACGATTGGGATTGGTTTAAAGAGGTGCAACGTGTAAGATCTGGCCAGAAATTTAGTTTAAAACATAATAAGAAATGTACTTATGTATTGTGTTGCAGAGATGACAGCTGAATTGAGCGTGCTAAACAGCTAGCCCCGCGGCCCAGTCCTATCTCGTAATACCCCTTGTTCCCTGAGAGAGTCACTGTAGCGTCCAGTCTGTCCTCAGGCTACCCTGAGTGGAGGAAGAGGTAGAGGTAGAGGTAGTTTGTTTATTGGACTAAATCCAAAGTGACAGAAATGAGAAAAAGGACTGGCACCACTGGTCCCGCCCCCGATCAGCGAACTGTCTGTTGCTGCCATAACAAGGCTTAGACCCGGACTCAACCGCTCTCCTCCCAGCACGGTTGTCTCCCAGCCACGGGGAGGACGAGGCAAAGGTGCGAGTTGTTTTCCCATTTCTGCCACTTTGGATTGAATCCAAATGTCAATAAACAAGCTCTCAAAGCGTGCACAGGCCGTAAAGACTGATTGTAGTTTAATAATGCCCCCCTGACACTGAGGTTTGGGTGTGTCTTTCATTAAGATCATGATATTCTACTCATCTGCTGAACGCACCTTGTCCGCCACGCTGTCTGGGATGAGCGTCCTGACCACCACTCCGGTCGTCCTCCCTCCCACGATGCCAAAGCCCAAACCGGAGCCATCGTTCACCAGCTCGATTTCCTCCACGTGACCCCACTGCTCCTTCAGCATTAAGACGGAGGACCAAGACGTTCATTAATGGGTTTGACAGGTGGTTGGCTGACATATGATCAGAAAAGTTATTCTTACAACACCTCAACCATTTATTAAAAGAATCAGAAGTTAGTTCATATTTCACCCCAAAATCGTACACTTCACAGAGACTTACACTTGCAAAGAATGAAGGAAGATGAAGTGTTAATACCGACACTACTGAACGTTTGTCTGGTGATTTTTTTCATTGTTTCTCAAAGGTTCACCTGCTTGTTCCAAACATTTCACTAAAAAGAGGGAGAATTTGATTTATTCTAAAGGCCTAGAATGCTTTTTATATCTGTATTGCTGTTTCCTGTTGCAAAAATTAAATATATACACAATTAAATAGGAAATCCAACTGACCTATTTTACTTTAGTTTTTGTAGATTGGCATAATTTCTTGGACATTCATCTGTTTTGTGTCATGTGACTTGGCTTTATCTTTTGGAAAGTACAAACTTGAGAGTTCAATAAAAGTAGACTATAAAAATTGTCACATACCCAAAATACTTTTCATTTTTTCTTTGAATAACCTTTTTTTTCTTTTTTAAAGAACTCAACATGTGACAGAAGTTTGGACTTCAAGATCAGAGGGCCATTAAAAACCTCTCCTGGCTTTTAAAAAAAAAATATTGCAGCTGTTGGTAAAAGCTTTTAAAATACAAGATGTTTACATTCAAAAACCTAAAAATCCACCTGGTGAAAGTTAAATGAGCTGCAGTCCAGCAATAAAAGGTAGAACGATCTGATCCAGTTGTCTCTTCTAACAGATCGATGCAACGATTATTTACATCATCATTCATGAATCATCATGAATGAACATAAAGGCTATATGTCCCGAGGTGAAAGGTGGCTCAGCAGGTAATCACCAGCTGAGAGCGTTTCCTCCTCTCTGATAGCTGCTGATCAATGGGAGGCTGCAGCAGGTGTACACACACACACACACACACACACACACACACACACACACACACACACACACACACACACACACACACACACACACACACACACACACACAGCTCTGATCTGATAGAGGAGGTCTCCCTCTGTCCTCAGCTCATCCTAGGATGCTGGAAGAGGTCGGACCGCACTGAATTTATTGAATGCTTTTTTTCCCCCTCTGACAGAAAATCGCTCCTTTCACAGGAGACGATCTGTTACTGCAGGGACTTTGTTGAGGTTAAAGCGCTGGATTTCTTCTGGTTTTGCGCAGACTGCATGCGTGAAAACGACATTTGTGTTGGAAATGACTTCCTTTTTCTATTCTACTTATTCTCGGTTGTAATAAGTGTCAGTGGTCCTGCTGTTAGTTTGACCGATGGCTGCTTAGTCGGAGTTTGCCGTGTTGGCTGCTAGCTTCCTGCCTGTGAAAATGAATCAACACAAATCCAGTACAGAAAGTCTCGGGACCAGTTTGCGGTCATGTTTCATCTGGATATAGAGCATTGATTTAATACAATATTTAAAAGATTCTTTATGAGTGAAAACATGCTGTATGGCAAAAGGCCACGTGAAAAGTTGTGCTAATGTTTAAAAGAACCAATAAATGACCTGAAGTTTGTTCTGAGGTTAACAAAGCCCGAGGAGAAATTAGGTGGGACGGACTAGTTCTTGTGTTAAAAAAAAGGAGCGGTCCACTGATTTAATAAATCAAAATGACTTTACTATTCATGGTCAGCCTGTAAAAACAGATGTAGAATATTTCCTGTGCATGACTCTGGCAGAGAGAAAACTCTACAACAAGACGTCTGCTTTACAGACTGGAATCCTGGAGTTTGACAAACATGCCAGGGAGGGTCTTAGTATGTCCGCACTTATATGGATATTTTCATCTACAATTATGCCTCTCGCCCACACACACACACACACACACACACACACACACACACACACACACACAGAGTGGGCCGATAAAAACAGGGATTTGAAAACACCCTTTTGGAGGTATCGGCACCTAAAACTCCCCGTGTGGACAGCTGTAAAGCGGAGCACGTGCCCATCGTTGCTTGGTGTGATGAGCATACACCTGGAACTCTAATGCTGCGTTCACACCAAAACTGAGTTTACTCGCCGGACTATTTGTGGTTATTTCACGTCATTCACTTTTTCGCACTGGACGCGCTGCCGGAGATGGGGCGTGGCTTATCTCCTGGAAATAGTTAATTTCTGCCATCCACCATGGAAGAAATAACCACTATTTCTGCTTTGTACATGTTGTGGAAGTCCCACAAACGTGGGAACATCAAACGCCCTCGTGTCTGGGTTCATAATATTACACAGCTTCTCCAGGAGCTGCGTCTGGAGGACTACCGCTTCCAGACTATCAACTTATCCTCCACAGTTTCTGATTCAACAGCAGGACGTCAGTGATGATGGGCGGAGCTTCTCAACGCTGATTGGCTTTCGCAACTCAGCGTCACGCGAATTTTCGAAATGAAGCAAATTATTCGCTTTGCGTCATTCGCGCCACCCGGCGAAATTCGCATCCATTCGCGTCTGTGCATTGACTTTGTATGTAATCTACTCACAAGAAAATTTGCAACGCTTTTGGTGTGAACGCAGCATAACAATGGTGGACTAACTGCGGACTAACTGCTTTGCGCTTGGTTAGCACTGCTAGGTCAAATTAAGTTAAGTGTGTGTGCCAGACACGTGTTAAATGAGGAGTCAAATAACCATAGATAAATATTTAGCCACTATTGTTTGTGTTTTTACGTAACGGCCAGCCAAAGTAAAATAAGCTCATCCCACATACTCAGAATGTTCTTTGGTATTTAACGTATCGTTGACTTTAACGCCACCTACTGGCCCGGCATGCTTCTTTGAGCGTTTGCTATTGTTTGTGCGTTCTTGTGTAGACAGAGATGTGTTCTGTACAGCAACGGTTGAGTAGACTGAATGGTTTTGTACTAGCGATACTAGATAGCTTGGGATCTGTTGCAAAGATTTCAACAATTTTTTTTTTATTATTTTCAAAAAATACCAAAATCCCTGCAGTACTCTTATTAATGCTTTCTAGCTGATGAGTGATTTTGCTCTGCCCACTGCGGCTCCACCCAAATTAGGACTCCTTGGTTCCAGTAGCAGACCATAAACAGACTATAAACTAAAACTTCCTCTCAGAAACATAAGAGGGGACATTGGGAGGTCCTGTCTGCATCTTCACTCCGATACATCTAATAAATGTAAAATGCCAAAAATCATCGCGAAATCTTGGCATCGCCGATATTGATAATCAAATTCATAATCTAATCGACTCGTTCTTTGATCAAATAGTTGTGAGTTTAAACCACTTCCAGACTGTATTTCATTTAGACAAAGTTTTGGTGCGGTTGCTTGGGTTTGGCTGTTGGTCCTTCGAAGACCAAATAACCTCAAGGTCAATATATTTCTCTGCTTTCAGTAGTGAGCCGAGATGCATGCTGGGAGATTCTTTAGCAAACTGTTTTCATGTGATTGACAGGAGGCTGGTCATGTGACCGCGATGACTGAGGGGAGTTGGCAGCAAAGTTCATAAACTTTCTCCAGTTGTTTTTTTAGTTCATTCCCTCTAAGTCGAGGCCGTTTTAAAAGGTCCCTTCAGGTTCCTTTAATTGCACAATCTGTTATCTTTTATCTCTGTTCTTTCTGCTTTTTGTCATTTTTAGGAGAGCAATAAATAACGGGCAAAAAAAAAAGTGCATTCGCCGACACGCTGTCCTAATCGATGGCGGGGAAATATTCACTGAATAGACAAAAGCTGTAAAATCATATCCGACTGGTTGATTTATACCCGTCTTTACGAGCGACAAGTTTCCTGTCAGCGTCCAAAACCACTCCAGCGGGAAGAGGTTTGGACACCAGCGGCTGCGATGGCGGGTCAGAGCCGCCTGAATCTGCCCGGCAGAGAAGTCTTGGCTTTGGTGGAGACGGATAGTTAGCCGGGCCAGAAGAACAGCAATAAAATCCCAGCCAGAGTTGTGTTTTTTATGCCCGCGGCTCCATTAAACGTGACCTCGCTGGAGACGGGACATGAATAAAACAAAAGCAGGAGGAATCGGAGGCCTGGTATGCTGGACGTGGCTCGGTTCCAATGAGGAGGAGGAGGAGGACGGGGAGGATGAGGAGGGTAACAAACAAGAGGGGCAGTGTAATTCTGTGTGATAATGACCCGACAATAGAGCGGGGCAGAATCATTACGGCTGAGGCCGACCTGTGATCCTCGGCTCACATTAACAGTCCAGACCTGCTCCGGGTTGTCACCACATCGCGTGGTTTTTATAGTGGAAGTCTTTTCTTCTGGTTATCGAAATGTCAAAGCCCTCAAACATTTGCATGTCCTGTCTTGTATTCGGTCCAATAACTCAGGTACACATACAGTAACAGTACATCTATAGTGCTGGTGATTCCTCTATCGGCTCTGTATGCATTTTATCTTTAGTTCCCATTAAAAGGCTCAGGGTTCTTTCCTTCTTTCAGAAGCAGCCACACTTTCAACACCTTTGTATTTTACAAACACAAAAATACACGTTTGAGGGTAATTTAAATAGTAACAGATGCTTTAATATGACAACCTCTTTTGGCCTCTTAGCTTTCTGTGATACCTCCCAGAACAGTTGCAGTCAGCTTACTTAGTCTGATGATGTCACGATTCGATCTGCAGCTCAGCAGCTTGTGAATGACCGCTGGTTGAACTATTTATGAGCCGCGATGAAAAAAGTGTCATAATCGATCCGTTGTTTGACAACAGAAGCAGAAAAGAATAAAAATAAAAACAATTATATGGTGAATTCTGCTGCATTAAAACAGAGGGCAAAGAAGATGCTCAGTTTCAGGTTCATCTTTCTATTTTGGATTTCTACTAGAACACGCTTTAATGTTCTTAAAAACACATTGAAACTATTTTTCTCATACTGTCCATCTGAAAATACCTGTATTCACCTTTAGTCTGAAATGCTTCATTTTAGCACCTGTCTCTTTAAAGCCCCCTTCTAAAAAAAAAAGAAAAGCAAAGCCCAGTCTGCTCTGATTGGCTTGCGAGAAACAATATTGCGCACCTTTGCAAAGGTAGTTCCAGGCGGCAACCTCCGGTTCTGCCAAGTCAAGCCGATGCGAAAGTGTCTTAAAACCTACATTCTCTCCACTGACCAGCAGGGGGCGACTCCTCTGATTGTATAGAAGTCTATGAGAAAATGACTCTACTTCTCTCTTGATTTATTCCCTCAGTAAACATTGTAAACATGAGTTTATGGTCTCAATCTCTAGTTTCAAGTCTTTCTTCAATACAGTATGATGTTCATTTCGTAAATTATGGTCCATTTTGAGTCAAACAGACCATAACGCAGGGTATGCTTTAGGGTGGGTCTATTGTGATTGACAGCTGCCGCTAACAGAAACGTATACAACGTCTCTACGTCCCTCCTCTGCATTCCAAACATGGTAACTTCTGTTCATTGGTTGCCAAAAAAAATAATTGTCACATTCTTATATTTTATACTATTGGATATCGCCAGAGCCCATTTTTGCGTCTAATGAGTACTTGAACTTTTATATTTTAAGTACATTTTGCTGATGATACTTTTACGTTTGGGTTTGGAATGCTGGAGTTGTACTTTTTAGTATTGCTACCTTTACTTTAAGTAAAAAAAAATCTGTCTACATTTGTTGGAACATCTTCCATATAGGTTATTATTAATTAAAAATGTAATTAAGTCTCTTTATCAAACACCTGTTGCCCATGTTCTGGTTTTCCGCTCTTTAAATTAAAAGCCTCTTATTTGGGAGTTAAAGTTGATGATCAGACTGTGGGCGTATTATTATATGCGGATGATGTAGTTTTATTTGTTGAAAAGGAAAAAGAGCTGCAAATTATGCTGAACATTGTTGTGGAGTAATGCTGGAAATGGAGGCTGGTGGTAAATCAATGTGAAACACAAATAGAAAATTTTAGATTAAAATCATTGGAACGAAGTCCAATTGTTTTTAACTTTGGATCAGTAGCGCTATCATATACTGATTGGTTTAAATATCTTGGCTTGGCGAGCACATGAAGAAGCTGTCAATGTCAATAACTCAGTCAGCGGGGTAGAGCGCACTGAACAAAGTTCAACAATGTGGTAATCTGGGATTCCATACTTGCACACAACTCCATAGTTCATGTGTGAGTCCTGTGTTTGACTACGCTTCTGGCGTTTGTAGTTCCTGTGACATCTTTTGTTTTGTCCATTCGTGGAGATATGAGCTGGGAACCTCCAAACACCAAACATCAAGTGCTTCGATTTTGGAATAGACTTGTTAAGAAGTCTGATCAGAGACTTACGAAAAAGATGTTTACTTAAGACATTTTCCACGGCCATCCCGGGGTCTTTTTTATTTGAATTTTTCTTCCTCAATATTCCAGAATATGTTACTTTGTGATATTTATGAGATTACGAGCAAAATCTCATGCATAGAGAAAAATGGTCTGATGTTTGGTGTAAACAAAAGTTACGAACGTATTGTCACATAAAGAATACTCCATTGTAGAACTTTATGTGTACAGTTACACTCAGGAACATTACCATTAGCCCAAGACACTGGCAGGTTTAATGAGACTGTATACAAGAAGTGGCTGTAGTCATGGTGACGTCACCCATTGGTTTGTGGACAGACTCGAGTTCAGCACTTTCGTCGTCGCCATCTTGGATAATAGCCGTCACCATGTTGTTTTTTTTGCAACCAATGAATGGAAGTTACCATCTTTGGAATGTGGAGACGTCATATACGTCTCTGGTAACGGCAGTTACCTGTCAATCAAACAAAGCCCCGCCCTAAAGCATACCCTGCTTTATGGTCTGTTTGACTCTAAATGGACCATAATTTACTAAATGAACATCATGCTGTATTGAAGAAGACTTGAAACTAGAGATTGAGACATAAACTCATGTTTACAATGTTTACTGAGGGAATAAATCAAGAGAGAAGTAGAGTCATTTTCTATAGACTTCTATACAACCAGAGGAGTCGCCCTCTGATGGTCAGCAGAGAGAATGCAGGTTTTAAGGCACTTCCGCATCAGCTTCACTCGGCAGAACCAGAGGTTGCCGCCTGGTTGTGCTTCAGGAAGGGAACTTTACCTGTAGCAGATTATATTTGCCAATCCTGGGAGAGAAGGCAGAATATTTTGTTCAAGACCGAGCGGTAAAATAACCTGTACGTTTTTTTTTAATTGAATGAACTGTTTGACCAATGCAGCTGTATCTTTGGTGTCTTATAAACCCAATGTGTGCATGACACGTAAAATATAGAAATCAATGGAAACAGTTTGGGACACTGGTTTGATTAAAAGTAAAATAAGACGCCGCGCTCACACGTCAAGTCATCCCAGCTCAGACTCGGACAATTGCAGGTTGAGTTTCACAATTACGTCACTTCCTCATACATCACCGTCTCAGCACTCCCTCTCTCCCGCGCCAGTCATTGACTCGTCCGTCATGTCGACATTCATTGATCGCGCCCCCTCGCAGACTTAAATACATATTGTCAGGGGCGATGCTGCGAGTGGAGCACTAACTTGATTTCCTATAGGCTTTAAAGGTCATAAAAATCATCCGAGTCAATGTCAGCAGACTTACGGCTCGTCATAAACAGGACGGTCTCACTCTGATACCGAGGCGTGGCCTAAACGTGACCTCCACTTATGATTGATGCACCTCCCTTTTGAGTGACAGCCAAGCAGCTGGGTGATGTCTGCGTGGGATGTCTCTGCGTGTGGAACCTGCTGAACTCTGCTGGTTTAGGAACAGACCTTGAAAAAAAAAGATCTCACACTGGGCCATAAAGCTCAACAGTGAACCAATGTGCAAACTCAGGCTTCAGTTTCCCATCACGTTTTGTTCCAAAATGAGAAAAGCTGACGTGGTTTTACAGCTCAAGATGAACAGAATAATGGTCATTTAAACTTTACAGCAGGGAGTTTACAGTCTCCGAACCTTTATTGACTTTCACCCTGAAATGGATGCTAAAGATTTGGGAATTACTTTATTTCACAATCTAAGCGTGTTTTCCTTTTTCTCTCAAACAACCAACAGTTAAACTTTAGTATCAGAAGTGCGGCTCCCATCTGGAGTTATACTGCATCTTATCTACCAGTTTTCAGAATGTGCTGCTAGCGCAGCTGAGAGAGCGAACTGTCTCTGTAGCGACAAATACACTGACTATTGATCGGAGAGGAAACTTAGACAAACACATTGACTCTGTTAGCACCAACTTTAAACAACTTAAACCGAGCCTGAAACAATAAATACTTTGTCTTATTAACAGATTTGGAGCCTTTGGTACAGTGTCTCTCAAATTATGGGTCGAGGCCCTACAAGGGGTCATTTGATAAACATCCCAAAAATCATTTAAACCACTCTGTCAGTAAACCGTCAGAAAATCTAAATGTTGTCCTTTTACTTTGTTAAAGTAGTTTAAAGGGTTTTTTCTTGATAAAAAACACAATTCAAATGATAAGGCAATACAAGATTGTATTTTTATTAATTAAAAAAATTATTGTCAGTAGTTTTAATCTAGTATTAGAAAGTTAAAAAGCTCATAATTCATCTCTAATATCTATTTATGTTGCTTTGAAAACATTTCCTTCAAATAACTGGATCTTTTTAAATTTCTCATCAAAACTACTTTTTACGAGATTACATTTGAACACATGTTAATGTTATAATTTACCTTCGCTCAACACTCATTGTCACTGAACAAAGCTTGAACGCATCAGGATGTAACCAAACGGAACCTTCGATCTCCTCCCGTCAGTTTAAAGACCGAATGGTTGTTTACAATGTAACATTATCAGAGATCAGCGGCTAGGAAAGCAGAAATGATGTCCTGATTGAATATTTTACTGAATAATGAGCTGTGATGGTTAACGCTAAACTGTGTGATTAATCTGCGGTCCACACGGATGCTGAACCGTGAAGGGGGGGTGGATCAGTATGGACCACGGATCGACAGCGGTCCGTTACACCACTATCAAGTACTGTACTTCAGAACAATTGCGAGGTACTTGAGTATTTTCATTTTGTGCTACTTAAATAAATAAATAAATAAATATAATAATAATAATAATAATAATAATAATATATATATATATTTATGGGTGGTTTTGCATGTTTGTGATGAACTGAATGACAAAGTGTTCCTTTATGTGTTGATAAAAATCCTCCTACTTTTTAAGCTAAGTAAAAATGCTATAGATGCATCGTCACAAAGCTGAAAACTGAGCTCATGAAAAGTTGATTCTGGAGAATGAGTGCTTTTACTTTTCATACTTTAAGTACATTTTGCTGCCGTCACTTATACAATGCATACTTTTACTTGAGTAAGGTTTTGAAGACAGGACGTAGTATTTTAACAATGTGACATTGCTTAAGTAAAGGATCTGAATACTTCTTTAACACGTCTAAAGCTCACAAATAACAGGACGGATCTTGTTTGTTTCATCCGTACACAAACAAAACTGTTGTTTGTGGTCTTAGGGGGACTTATTGAGCTTTAGACGTGTATTTTAATAAAAACAAAAGGAAAAAGAACCAGTTGACTGAATCACCTTGTGAAAATTGTCCCGAGTAACTGTAAAACCTTTCTTTTTGGGAAGACCCAAATAAAATTGCATTTACATTTGTTTTATGGAGGTGACATGGTCGGCCTTTTGGGGTGCATCCCAGACTGGTCTTACCGTGCCGACGGATGCGGCGGGTGACAGCGACGCCGCGTCGAGTGGGCGGTCCCGGGCCACCACCAGCTCCACCGTCTCCCCCAGCTGCTGCAGGAGGGTCAGCGCCTGGTGCTGGCTGATGCCCGGCTCCAGAGGAACGCCGTTGATCACCAGGACCTGGTCCCTCTCCTGGAGACGCCCGTCCCTGCAGCCGGGACACGCGAGCACGTCAGCCGGGACTTTTCAATGACACAACACTGATACATTGTTTCACAGATTATCTGTCTCACGTACTTCTGTCTGGATAAATTGACAGTTAAAGCAAATATGCTATTTATTTATTTTTTACGACCTGTGCCTTTAAGTATTTGTCACTGAATCAATGGGTAAGTCTAAATGCTAAATGTTGTACGAAAGACCGCACTACCCAGAATTCCACAGACCAGGAGGAGGTTAGATTGATTCAAGTTCATGTCCCTCCAACCAAACGGACCTGGAGGCAGAGAGTGTTTGTGCGGTTCTATATTCGTAGGCACCAAAGCCACTTGTTGTTTCTATTAGAGGTGGAAATGTGTTAATTCAGGCCAAAGTTTTGAACTAGAGAAGCTGGAAGAAACTGGAAGAAAGAAAACCACGCCTTGGAAAACGATCTGCCAAGTTTGAAAAGATGTGTAATAAATGGACTAAAACGTGAAAAGAAACCACCTGAGAGGTTCTTTAAGAGAGACTTCACGTTGGCGACCGCGTACCTGTGTGCGATGCCTCCAGGCTGGATGTTTTTGACGAAGACACCCTGACTGCTGCTTCCCGCGGGATTCAGACCGACCACACTGAAGCCCAGGCCTCCAGACAGAGGCCGAGTCAGCTGACACAGCTCCGTGTGACGGCCCTGCGCGCACGCACACACACACACACACACACACACACACACACACACACACACACACACACACACACACACACACACACACACACACACACGCAATTTATTTATATATGCACGCCGTGCAGGTGTGTTTCTGTGGCTCCACCCACCTTGGCAGCGGCGAGGATCCACTTCTGCAGGACGGGGTCAGACAAGGGCGGAGTCTGATGGATGGGCGGAGACGAGCCGTTGGTCAGGAGGGAGGAGGAAGAGGCGGACAGCGTGGGCGGGGCTGAGCTGCTGGCTGGATTGATGGCGCTCATGATCAGCTGACCCTTTTTGGAGAAACTGAAGTCACTGCTGGCATCGGGCGGCATGCTGCTCAGCTACAGACGGGAGGAAGAGGAAGAGGAGGAGGAGGAGGAGGAGGAAGAGAGGTTTGTCAGATAGACTGTCGTAGCCATCTTTGGTAAAGTTTAACAAATAAGGAAGCGGTCAGTCTTAACACATAATATAAACAACAATCTTGGTATAAAGCCCCGAGTTGTTTTTTTGTGTTTTTCAAGATCAATTCAAAGATCAATACTAAACGAAACATTTTACAGCTGAGAAATCAACTTATGGTTTCTAAATTATTATTTCTCAAATGCAATTTCTTGTCCCTGTGATCAGCTGACGTCCCACCAAGATCAAAATATATCGTTGATATTGTGTTAACACTGTATTCATATTGCCAGCTGTGTATTCTATACATAAGGTCTTACTATCAGCAATTATTGCACACACATCTGCACTACATATGCATTTATGTCTTTTTATTGTATGTAATGTTATTTTATTTTGACTTATTCCTGTAAAAGCTGCACATGTTCATACGCTACATATCTACCCCTTTACTGTTTAGTCTACAGTCTTTATGTATTTTACATAATACTTTTTATTCCATATATTACTATGTCTTGTTTGATGCTAGACTGCAGTTTGAGGTCTCGGTAGCAGCCGTGCTGAATGCAATGACAATTAAGTTGAGCTCTGATCCCTTGATTCATGGAACCCCAGCATAGAATCAGCTCTCATCCCCGAGCGGAGAGCGGAGGAAAAAGAAAATTCTGTTACGTGTTTGAGGAGAATCACTGAGGACAAAAATGTAAAGACAGAGCGGGACTTTGGGCTTTTTAACCTCCAACTACAAAAACAAAGAGTCAGCTCGGACGGAGAGACGGCGAGACGGACAGAAGGGAAAGAGACGTTTCATATGCAAGGACGTTGTCGACAGAAAAAAAAGAAAGACATCGAGTTTTAAAAAAAATACAAAATGAAGCAGTGAGGCCGGGGGGTAAGTGGGGAGGAGAGAGGAGAAAAAGAAAAATCAATAGATTCCTCTGCAGGCTCCCTCTCTCTGAACAGGTAATGTATTAATGACCTTTACACTCACATTGTGGAAACTTATCAGTCTGCGGCTTATTTAGGCCGGGCTGACGGAGCAGGATCCCGAGCCATTTCATCAATACCCGACTCGACAAGGCCGTTACTCAAACCGAGACACTAGATATTAAAGCCTGATAGATCCGCAGAGAGCCGGGAGGGAGGGAGGGAAAATAAAGAAAGAAAGAGAGGGAGAGAGAGGGAGAGAGGGAGAGAGAGAGAGAGAGAGAGAGGTCCCCTGCTTCATATACCCTCAACCGGCTTCCACCCCGGCGCTTTCATAGACTCAGCTCTGACCTTCGCAGCACTTAGAATATGAAGCCCAGCGTCGGTTATTGCCATTATCTTAATTTGGCCTGCAGATTGTTTATTGTAAAGACTCCGCGTCAGTACGAGCTGGAGCTGAATACAGATGGGGAGGCAGAGGGGGATTCAATGTTGTCCCCCCGACCCCCACACCACACCACAGCACACCACGACTTCCCCCATCCCCCCCTCCCCTCTCCCCTCTCCCACTCAGCCCCCACTGTCAGGTCACGATGTTTGGACAGGAGGCGGCAGTGTACCGGCACCTGATAGGCTGTCAACACCTGGGGCGGAGTCCCGCGTGTCAGATCAGAAGGGGGGGGGGGGACGTTCGTTCAGTCTGCAGAGCTGCAGCAACTTCAGACCGTGGACTCACGGCTGCTGGTTAAACCCTGATATACATTAAACATGTGAGCAGCAGACGGCCAACGGAGCTACAAGTTCCAGCACGGTCAATTAAAATCATGTCAATTCTAAGGTACTTGTACTGTACTTGAGTTTTTACATTTTTAGGCGACTAAATACCTACAGAGGGGGATTTAGTAGCTTTTACTGAACTACAGTTATCTGACAGCTTTATTTAACGGTTACTTTGCAGATGAAGATTTTAGAAACCTAATAACAATCCTATAAACTACAGGACAGGGAATTTAACCACCTGGCAGTATTAAAAAAAAAGAAATAGTAAAATCAGCTCTACTGCAGCCGGCTTCCATATATACATGCTGTGTCTGCGTTAATGCATCAATAGTAATAATAATCCAACAGTATGACTGTTAATAATGCAACAACTACAATACTGTAAAGTACTTTTATTTTCATACTTCTGATAAAACGTATGTACTTTAACTGAAGTGAAGTTTTAAATACAGGACTTTTTCATTGATTTTGAAATGGTGGTACTGATAATTTTACTGAAGTAAAAGGTCTGAATACTTCTTCCACCACTGCGTGGCTTTTGATGGAAAGATGCTTTGTTTCATGCAAAACATCCAGCTGTTTCCTGACCTGGCTTTTGAACCATTCCTGACATCTTGTTGCAGGATAAACGACACTCGGACCAGAGTGTTTGTGATTTAACATCTGAGAAGTCTGGAAAAAGTACTTAGAGTTGAGTGGGTTCAGAACCTGGCCTGGATTCTGGGTTCCTGTCCGACCTGTGGGACCAGCGTAACCTCAGCGAGGGCGCATTAATGCGCTGGTTCGGCCCCCGGGTGTATGAGCTGCATGTTGCCTCTTGGGCCCCCCCTCCCTCACCCCCTTCCTCACCCCCTCACCTGGTTCCGGAGCTGTTTGATGGAGTGCTGCAGGGTCAGGATGTGGCTGAACAGCGGACTCTGCAGGGTCTCCCTCAGGTTCCCCACCGTCTCGCTGTGGGTCCACTCCTCCCGCTGGACCAGCTTGGCCTGCAGACGCTCCAGAGCTCCCAGCACCTGCTGGCGCTCCGCCGAGGACACTGAGGACCAAACGCAGGATGTGTTCATCACGCAGAGGGAGACTGAGACAAAGAGACTCGCTGAGACGTCCCTGTGTGGCATGTTGGACAGGACAGAGGATTTACCTGTTGGGACATTTTCAAACATCGTCGCCCCTCGCTCTCCGACCGTCGTTCTGGATCAATCTGAACCGAGGAGGGAAGACAAAGATATCCATTATTACACTTTCATTTTAAAAAACTGGCCAACATGAGCAACATAAAAGATGTTTGTTTTAATTTATTTGTATTTGTTTAAAAGTCTACCAGGAGAGAAAAGGGTGCATTTCCTTCATGGCTACTGGAAGGCTCTTAATTTGAAACATCTGCAGGAAGCGCTGCTGTGTGGTAGCGTCACGTCAAACCAGAAACAGCAAAAGCAGAACGACTGGAATTCATTACAGCTGACCGAAAACATTGTTGTTGGTAAACAGAGAAAGATGAACATGACACGACTCCGTTAAAATCTAAATATCATACTGAGTTTACGGCACATGAAACAGGAGCAGATAAAAAAAATGTTTACTGACATATCTCCTCCCTCCTGCCTCCTGCCCTTCTCTGTTTCCTTCTGTATGAGTTCATGCACATCACTAACTCTTCTTCTTCCCCGGAGTCTTTGTGCTTTCTCTCCTCACAGGTTTACATGGATCGTGGTTTTATCTGGACCCTGGTCCTGCCTGACACCTACTGCTATTATCATTATTATTAATAGTTGCATTGCAATTAGTATGGCCAATAACATTACTGCTTCTATTATCATTATTATTCTACTATATCCACTGCTGCTGTTATTATTGGTAGATGTAACTTTTTCATCATGCCTACTCTCATTATATGAATCATTTCTGTCATATGCATTGAATGTGTTGTAACTCTGTTATGTTGTTCATTCTGTACACATGACATCTATTGTACTTCTGTCCATCCTGATAGAGGATCCTCCTCTGTTGCTCTCCTGAAGGTTTCTTCCCTTTTTCTCCCTTAAAGGTTTTTTGGGGAGTTTTTCCTGAACCGATGAGAGGTCCTGGGACAGAGGATGTGTATAGATTGTAAAGCCCTCCGGGGAAGATTTGTCATTTTTGGCTATACAAAATAAATGGAATTGAATATCATCAAATATACTTTTACTTGTTGGCGGTTTTTCGGTTTTTACTTTTTAAAAAAAATATTTTTTTAATAGATGGTGAAAAGCGCTTTGAACTGTGTATGAAAGTGTTATGCAAATTAACTTTCCTCATGAATCCTAATATGAAGCGGTTTGAAACAAGCGTGCAGTCGAGGAAAAGGACACGCCGGGCTTTAAGAACTGACAGTGTCTCAACAGCAGCAGTGGCGATCCTCTCGAGCTGCGTGTATTTCTGCAGACTCAAATCATTTCCAGAAGGTGAAGCTGCAGCTTCTACCTCCCCGTTTCACACCGAGAGGAGTTAAACAAAATAAATGCTAAACAACATTTCAGACTGCAGCTCAGTTTTGTTTTTGCTGAAGTAAAAAGAAAAAAAATCAGACAGTCTGTTTGAGAGAAAGCAGCAAAGGAAGGAAATCCACAGAAACATCTGGCCAGAGCGATAATTAGTGAGCTGATTTCATATTCATTTCATATATTCTGATCTCGGAGAGCCCAGCGGTCTACAGCAGCCGGACACCATCCTGGTCCTGGCCCCTCCCCCGTAACCTGATGTTCACCACTCCACCTCGACAACATCACACCAGACTCCAAATACAAATGTAGCATTTCTAATTTGCCACGTGCATCGGGGGAACAATAACTCCTGACGACGCCAAACACGGTTTTCCAACATTTCATAGAACAGACAATTAACTGCTTGATTGAGAATTCATTGATAATAAAATAATAATTAGTTGCTGCACTAACCGAGAGAACAGAGTAGGTTTGATGAACTAAAAGTATTTTAGAATACATTCAGGACTACACGCAACTAATGAATATTTCTGTTAAGCCGTCGATGTCTTGTTTTGTCCGACCAAGAAGAAATTCAGTTTACACTAAACAGAGAAAAAGCATCAACGCCTTACATCAATGAATTAAATGTTATCGGATCTGTTGACATAGGGCGATGCGATATGGCAAAAATCTTCCATCACGATAATGATAATTGTGAACAAAATATCGGGGTAAAGCATGTACTAGTAATATCATAAATAATTTGTCTCTAAAAATAACTGTATTGTACTTTACTTGAGTATCGGTATTTCCATTTTACGCAGCTACAATATATATATATATATATATATATATATATATATAAATAAATATATATATATATATATATATATATATATATATATATATATATATATTTCTACTCCACTCCATGTCAAAAAGGGAAATCTGTATATCGGACAGCTTTACTAATACTGTACAGATGTTTCACCTCCTTCTTGTCTCCAGAGAACCGTGTACCTGTTGATTGTGTTGAATGTCTGAGATAAACTGAAGGACGAAGTGTTCCTTTATTGTGCGTTGAGGAAAATCTTCCCACTTCTGAAGCTAAATGAACTATTTTTAAATACATCGCCACAAAGCTGAAAACAGGGCTGTTTATTTTAACAAAAACATGATGATTTTATAGAATATGATGCATCGCTGGAAATTAAACCAGCCAACAGGACATTAAAAAAATAGGCAACATACACATTAAAGCAGGAGTTATAATAATCCAGAAACCCCATAAATAATATCAAAACACTGACAGGGAACGTTTTACTGCACACATGACTTCTACTTGCAGTGAAGTACTCCCAGTAAAAGATCTGAATACTTCTCCCACCACTCTGCTGTCTCTTACATCTCTGTTACTTTACGGCACCCTACATGATTTACATGAGAACATGGAACTGAGTTGGACTTGCACAAGTTCGGATTTCCGACACCACAATGGCTGTACGTGAAGCATCCGTCCCTGTGCGGCGTTCAGGTGTGTGTATGTCAAAAGGTATCGCAGGTGAAAAAAAGCCTCGTTATCAGACTGTTGGCTCAGCATTTACTCGACACAACTTGTTTACACAAGTCAGAGCCGAGCTGAAACCGCTTCTTTTTTTTTTTTTTAAATCAAATGGGGGAAACACAAACACACACACCATCAAATAACAAAGGCAGAAAAAAAAACGAAACTGCAGCAGGTCTCATTATTCACACCTGTAGACGCTCACCTGAGAAAACCAGGAAGCGAAACTCAAACAGCCCAAGAGGGGAGGGGGGGGGGGGGTGAAACCATATGTGGAAACTATAATAAATAAATTAAAAGATATGTATCCGCTCGTGTTCATGTTGTGCGTGACCTGACAGCCTTCCCCGCAAATCTCTTCTCAGCAGGTTCAACTCTGAGCAGGTGCATCAAACTTTTTCATAAACAAACCGAAGGGAAAAGAAACAAACCAAACTATTAAAGCAGCTGCGGCTGCTCACAAGCCCCGTTATGAAGTCAGCGACCACCCCACCAGGACCCCGCGTGTCTCCGGGAGCGGTAACCGGACACAACATCACGACTACTTTCTCCTCCGTCAGCGAGAGAACTTAAAGACAGCGACGCAGCTAACGCTAACCGCTAGCACGCGGAGTTAGCTCGTCAATTAGCGCGTAAAGAACCTCGTCACGTGATTTATGGAGCGGATAAACACTCGGGACACGAAGCCGCCGGTAACCGGTGGATTTATAGACAACGGACAGGTTTACAAGGGATTTGAACTGGTGTGAAAAACTCACATGAACTGGATACAGTTTGGCACCAGTGTCGCTTTAATGCGGCGTTCGAGTGCAGTCGGACCGAGGAGTGACTCTTCTGGGAGACAATGTAACGAAGTACTCAAGTAACGCTACTTGAGTAAATGTTTTGGGCTATTTGTACTTCATTTGAGTGTTTCAGTTGTATTCTACTTTATACTTCTACTCCACTACAGCTCAAAGGGAAATTGTATTATTTATTTCCACTTCATTTATTCGACTTGACTTTGATTTATTTTACATTAAAAACGCATGATATGCTCATTTTATATGATGCAGTACTATATTACTAATCCATCGTATAAAATATAAAGTATCTAAAGTAGCTCCACATTGATTAACTATAACATTAAAATACTCTTAAATGCTTTATTTAGTAATAAAACAGAATAATAGAATAATAAAACGCGTTTAAAGGAACCATTCTGCAGAATGAGTAATTTTACTTTGAGAAGGTTGTGCTGATAATACTTATGTACTTTTACTTAAATGTTTTTGATTCAAGATGTTTACTTGTAATGGAATATTTTTAGACTAGTATTTCTACCTTAACTTAAGTAGAAGATTTGAGTTGTTTTGTATATTTTGGTACAGTTCATGCAATATATTTTCTATATTGATTTTGCATGATGTTGCCGTTCTACAGCTGCTATAAACGCAGATTGTTGTCTAACGTTCTTGTTTTGCGCAGCTCAATAAAGAAAGAAATGTAGCCGCTCGTGTGGTGCATTCACGTCCTCTGTAAATTAACAAATCAAAATCAAATCACCGTTACTTGTCAGGTACACAATCAAACACAGCATAATGTGGTATGGTTCTTTTGTTCCTTGTTCCAGAAAGCAACTAACAAATAGATCATATTTATGATAGAATACTGTAAAATAAAATAATAATAAAAAACAAAATAATATATCAGTAAGTTGGAAATATATATATTTATATATATATATATATATATATAATATATATATATATATATATATATATATATATATGTACATGTGCATATATATATACATATATATATATATATATATATATATATGTATATCCTAAGTTAATTAATTAATGAATTAAGAAAGTAATAAATGCACGGACATGGCAATAGCAATGTTTTGTTAGACATAGCATAAAAAAACAGTAAATAACATGCTCATATAAATAACAGTATTAAAAAGATGATCTGACAATGTGCTTCGTCGTTAAAACAATATTTGACACTGAGCGTTACAAACTTCTGAATTGCCATTTCTCTGATAGTCCTGAATACACCACAGTGTCATGTGACAGAAGTCAGACATGGCGTCCTCCCGGAGACGGCTGGTGTGTTTACGCTCCGGGATTTGGAGCTTGTTACTTTACTGCGTTTACTCTCATTTGAAGCTCGTTCTGGCGGAGGAGGTAGACAGCTGCGACAATCTCCGACTCGGACAATATCCTTTAACTGCTGTGTGGTTACGTAACTCTGACGTAACGGAAGATGAATCGCCCCGTTAGCCGGAGCTAGCTTAGCCATGTTGATAACACCCAGGTTAGCTAACGCTAGCTACTTCAACCGATAACACGTTACATACATGAATATTAGTACTGCTATGTACAATATTGTTGCTGTTTTGTATTATTCACTTTGTAATTGTAGAGTAATTACCCGTTATAATGAAAGGAGGCTGTATGTAGTCAGTCATCAGTTATAATACATGTAACGTTAGTTTATGACATAACTAACTTCATACAGCTTTCTCTCTTCACACTAGGTAATAAGACCAATTGCCCCTCATCTAGCTGCAAGGTAGAAACAAGAAAACATAATAAAACGTTAAAAGGTAATGTGATATATAATAGAGCACGTATTGAAACAGGCTTTACAAAGTGCTTCGCAATTTAGAGAAATAATGGCTAAATGTAACTTAATTTTTTTTTAAAAGATCAAAATTCATTAGTTCATGAGTGCCCCCTTGAATTGCATGTAACGTCGCTGCACCCCCTGTTGGTGTCGATGACGTAGACGTCGGCAGCTGTTTGGCTCTCCTTCACTCTCCCCTCATGTATCTCTGCAACGACCCGAAGATCGACGAGGCCACCCAGGAGCCGGAGAACTGCCGGGACACGACGGCCTGGGGTGAGCGGGTCACGTCACGTGACGTCTCTGTGACCGATGTCACGTCTCTCTAAAGTATCTTTCGGTCATGCTGGATGGCATGTGCTGTGTGTCCAATGCCCTGTCCTTAGTGTCTCAGTGACCTTTGACCTCCGTGGTTTGAAATCTGACTGGAACCTTTTGAGTAGGCAAAGCAAGTTGACGCTTGGCTTTGGTCAATTCATTTCCTCTACCTTTACATTGTCGCTTTACCTTCATATACTTTTACTTCCTGTATATGTCTCCCTTTCTCTCAATATATTTTATATATACTTTTGGGGGTGGGGTATTCTCATTATTGTTACATCTTACACACCACATTTTATTTCATCCCTATATTTTAACTTTTTTTTTTTCTCTTTTTGAACATATTTACTGAGCTTTGCTGGAGGCAGTGTGATATCTTCATTAACCAATGACTGCTTCTTTGTAATTGTTGCGCATATGACAAACAAAGAACAAAATCATTAAGACCAGAGATACACAAGGCGATATGAAGAGACGTGAGTGAAATATGATACAACATGAACTAAACTAGGGTACCGACTAAACAGGAATAAACTCATGACAGGGGATATTGATGGAAAGCTGACATCTTCAATAGTTCTGTGTGTGTGTGTGTGTGTGTGTGTGTGTGTGTGTGTGTGTGTGTACAGTGGAGTGCCTTCCAGCTCCGAACATCAGCTGTCGGCTCTCTAACGGGACGGAGATGAGGTTCACCGGGGTGGAGGTGGGCTTCAACAAAACCATCCCCTGCAGGAACGTGTGAGTGCTTACACACACACACACACACACACACACACACCAGCAGCTTCCTGTGGAGAGGATAAAGTGTCGGCTGCAGGGTTGAAGGTTTTTATCTTTTTTGTAACTTCATTGTGGAGCATTTTTAACAGCGTTTTGACAAACGCAGGAAAATGCAAAAGTCACACTCATTGTGATCATTTCGATTGAGTAATATAATCGTAATAGTCATTATTGATCACTCTGAAAAAAGACTAATTGTGTATTTTCCTTTCCAGGAGTGGGTATTCCTACAAAGTAGCTGTGGCTTTGTCTCTGTTCCTGGGCTGGCTGGGGGCAGACCGCTTCTACCTGGGATACCCTGCTCTAGGTATACACACACACACACACACACACACACACACACACACACACACACACACACACACACACACACACACTCGTGATCGTTATTTTTCAAAGCTGATAGCAGCACAAACTAAACTCCGTTCACCTTCATTGTATCAGCATCAAGTTTATTGCCAAGTAGGTTTTTACACACAGTGACATTTTCTTCAATATTGCCTCATGACAATAAACATGGTAAGAAAAAGAACAAAGGATAGAAATTTACAATCAAAAATATATAAATGACGGTGCAGGCAGAAATCAGAGAGTCAGACAGACAGACAGACAGACAGACAGACAGACACACAGACAGACAGACAGACCTGACAGATACCGGCGGGAGAAGAGGAACTATAGTTTCATGTAATTTGAGTGAACGGACGACACGACGGGATGTTCAAACTCTCCACTTCAAGTCTAACTAGAGGTAGTGAAATCACCCGCTGAGAGCTGAACACACTTCTGACTTTGTAGCAAGAAGTTTGGGTTCAATACAGTCCGAGTTTTCTAGGGGCCATCTAGTGGACGTTAGAGGACCTGCAGCTGAACCCGCTCCAGCAGGGTTGTGTTTTCAAACACCTCCTCCTCCTCCTCCTCCTCCTCCTCCTCCTCCTCAGGGAGTCTGAATGTGCTGATGAAAAATTTGGCGGCGTTGCTCTTTAACATTTGTGGTTTTTTTCCAGCCTGAATTCAAAATTGAATTCAACTAGTCTTTGTTTGTCACAGATCTACACACAATAGACCATAATAACCCGGAGAATAACAAGGACGAGTTATTATCGGCAGACTGGGTCCTTCTTTTAATGAGACACCTGCAGCAAGATAAAGGGCTGAAAGGGTGCGTGCGTGCGTGCGTGCGTGCGTGCGTGCGTGCGTGCGTGCGTGCGGCGTGCGTGCGCGCGTGCGCGTGGTGTTGGATGGAGGACAGCTGCACCGACGAACACCTGGCCTGATTTGGCACAGGTCGGCTCCAGCAGAGCCAAGCCGAGCCGCGCGGCGCCAAGTCAGATTGATATTTCTATAAAAAAATATATATAATAATTTCACAGGCGGGTTTTGTTAAAGAGCTCCACAAGAGCACAAATTGTCTATTGGTCTTTGACTACACCAGCCAGCCTCCATACATTCTGAATTTAAAATATATCATTTTTTATTTTATTGTCCTTTTTACTTGATAGAATACATTGTAAGTAAACACAACATGTAGGGCTGAGACTACTGATTCTTTTCATTATTGATGAATTGACGATTTGTTTTCTTTGGTGAATCAGTTAACTGTCTGTCTTGTTTTGGTCAGACCACCAGTTCAAAACCCAAAGACAGTCAATTTACTGTGATTATAAAACAGAATAGCAGGGAATCATTAGAGCCAGAGAACCTTTTTCTTTTTCGATTGTCAGAATAACTTCTCTGTTAATATACAAATGGTTCCAGAGCAACGAGGTCTTCAGCGTTGAACCCGGGACATTGCAGATGTGCGATATGCATCTTTACCACTTGGCTCATTCTGAATGAGACATGAAAGCTCACTGTTAGTTCTGACACGCGTCGTCTCTCTGTCTCTCTCAGGACTTTTGAAGTTCTGCACCGTCGGCTTCTGTGGAATCGGCACTCTGATCGACTTCATCCTGATCGCCATGCAGGTGAGTCACAAGCCCAGTCGGGTACTGGTCAGATACTGGTCAAGTACTGGTCAGATACTGGTCAGGTACTGGTAGGCACCCAGCATGTGGACAGACAGACAGACAACATTCAGGTCATCACATGTCGGATTACAGCTGAGGAGCTTTGAATTGGTGCAACTTGTAGTTATAGGGCTGCATCTAATCATTTAAATACATTACCAGTTTATTTCTTGATTATTTTAACAGTCAACTGATTAACTATATGGTCTAAAAATATATATATTTTAAAGTAAAAAAAAAGAAACATTGGAGAAACTGACAACAGTTACAATCACGCTTAAAGGAAGGAGGCAGAATAATAAACAGAATTGTGTGTTATCATTATAACACATAATATATGTGTTATAATTTTTTTACAAAATACTTTTAACTAACTAAAACCAACTTTCACGTTTTCATCATCAACATTTGTCAATTAATTTTCTTTCAGTTAATCAAAAGATTTAATTGTTTTAATGATCTGTTGACTAAACTGTTGCTATTTGTCTTATTTAAAAACATACATACAAGTACATTATTTATCTATATATATATATATTTATATATACATATACAAATATTATGCAACAATCTTTTCAAACAGGAACGGGATGGAAGAGTTCAGTCTGTAGAGCTCTGTACAGCTAATTGTACTGCGGCGGACGTGCCTCATATTTTTAGTGGAGGGGTGGGGGGGGGGGTGCTGATGAATAAACAGGAGTCGGGGGCCACCTGATTATTATTTATGCCCATCCGTCCTGCAGCACCGCGTCCCTCTGAGGGCCGCAGGATGAATGATGCTTCTAGAAGTTTCCCTAATGGACTCTGAGAGGACGGAGACAGACGGATGGAGAGGGGGGGGGAACCGGTGGGTGAAGGGACGAATTACTCCTTCCTGTTCAAACGTTTTTAGATAATAGAGGCCGGAGATCCATCACGAGGAGGTGCGCAGGGGGTCTAACGATGGATGGACGGATTAAACCCGATGAGGGGGGTTCGATGGATCAGGGATTTTAATTTAATTTAGTCTTAAACCCACCAGGCTGAAATGTCCTTAAAACATATCATTTATTTAATCTTTTGGGGAACAAATCACGTTATTTATCTAATGGGGAAAAAGTTTGGGAACTTCTAATTAAATTATTTTTTTTAAACTTGTTTTGTAAACATTCAACCAAATGTGAGCGTTAGTTGATGCATTACTTTGACAAAATAATCATAGCTCAAGGTCCAGTTTCCTGGCTTCTTCCAGAGCATTGCTCCGTTGCCATGGAGACGCTTCAGTCGACGCCACGTGACCCGCGCTTGACCTTTGGGGAAGACCGATCTTTGAGTTTAGACGTGTGGTTTGACCGCTTGTTACCAGGCAACCAAAGCAGGTCATGGGACAGAAGGCTGTGAAACAGCCAGAAAATTAGATCCTGAGGAGTCGAATTCAAATACGTTTGTGTTGTGCTTTACATTAACAGAAGGCAGCTGTACACACACAAACACACACACACACACACACACACACACACCACTCTACATGCTGATGTCATTTCCCATGCTGAGTCAGCTGACTCTCGTGTTTCGCGTGTCCTCCTGCAGATCGTGGGCCCTGCGGACGGATCGAACTACATCGTGGATTATTACGGTGCCCGGCTGACCCGCCTGTCCATCACCAATCAGACCTATAGGAAGCCACACCTTTCTCTGTGAACACGCGCCAGCGACAACGCTGTGAGTTGATGGAAGAGCCGATCAGAGTTTAGAATTGAATAGAAGTAGAAGAATAGAATAGAAGAACTTGTGCGTCTCACGAACACCGGATTGCTTCTGCACAGCCCGGCTTTCTTCGTGAAGCCTTTCATAATAGCCAGGATGTTTCATTTAATTAGAAATGCCATTTATATTTATTTAGGACAGAAAAAGGTTGAAAAGGGTGTGATCATTTGTAAATATCAATAACTATCCACAAATCAAAGCCAGTAGTCCATTAATTACTGAGCACAACACTGTCCTGCAGATATTTCAGAATAAAAGCCTTGCGTTAACAAATGAAGGAATTCTGTCCACAGAAAGATTCTAGAGGGCTTTTATTTTGAAACTGAAACAGGTTATCAATATAACGGTTTGTGTTACTGTGTTAAACAGACCAGACGAGGCCGCACCCCACGCAACACTTATTAACCACAGCCTCAAGTGTCGGGTCGAACTTTTACACAGTAAAACATTCAGGTGACTTTACAATACAGATGTGCCGTTATAGTAACATGTGAGTTAACACTCACGTTGACAAGCACTTTTTATTCGTGGTAGTATTAGTACTATTTATTTCAGAAACCTAAATTTACAGGAAAATATTATTTTTTTACAGAAAAACAAATATATTGTAGAGCTCCCTCTAAATTTCTTAAACAAGGCTTTCTGATGAGTTCACGCCTCTTTCAGCAGAGCCGAGCTCCACGTAGCTCCTGGTAGTTACAACCCTGTTCACTAAGCACTAAGGAGTTGACAACATGTTTCAGACTGAAAACAGAAGAAAACGCAAACAGTTAACGCTTAAACATTTTTTTAAAATACAGTACAGGTAGAAAGTGAAAAATGTAGAGAAACGTGTAATTTTACAACCATTCAGAAAGAAGAAGTTGAACTTCACAGTTCAAGGTCACACACATACACACACGCTCCTCTCTCATGGGGCAGAGTGGTTAAATATCAGAGTGTAAAGTCAACATGAGGACGGTTTCTCAGGGAATAAAGAAGGGACACAGGATGGAACAGAATCCAGTTTGTCTCATTTGCAGCTCCACAAGTAGGAGGGGCCGGAGTACAGTGGTGGAAAGTAACAGTAACTAGTACATTTGCTTAAGTATTTCCATTTGAACTGCCCCACTACATTTCAGAGTGAAATGTGGTACTTTAATTACATTCATGTGATTGCTGTAGTCCCTTCACAGATAACCGTTTTACACAGAAAACACTCAAATGTTATAATGTTGAGAATATATACATAAAGTTTATCTTTTACAGTGTAATATTGCTACTTTTACTTTAGATAAAGATATAAATACTTCTTCCAGGATGTTAGATATGTGCTATAAATAAGATGTCTAATAAACTACTTTCACGCCCTTTAAGCATTTGGTAAAACGTGAACACTCTTATTTCGGTTATATTCTGTTAATGTGTACACATTAATTATGAATACAATATTAAAATGAATCATGTGTACACTTTAAATATATTTTTTTTTATTTCCAATGAAACCTGCTGGGTCATTAGTCTAAGTAGTTTGATACTGATATTAAAACCAAGAATAATAATGAAAAAAAAAAAGGAAATCCAGATTTCTCTCTTAACTGGATGATGATATGAGTGTATTTTCTTTTCTCCTCAGGTCCGTCATGTAAATACAGAGAGGACTGCACACGATAGAGGATACACTCAACTTTATCGACACGCTGACCCCGACATTGAAAAATTATCATTTTAAGGATGAAAGTTGATGAAACGTGCCTCAACCCGACTGATCGGAAGGCATTTAAAGGGCCACGCTGGTTCGGCTGGTTTTTAGACCGTTGGCTCACAAACTGTAAACCTTCACATTTTGTCACTTTAGGTCGCATTTCTATCTTCAAATCTGTCCAGCTGCTCAGTTTTTCTGTTTTTATTTAATATGATTTTGTTGTAATATGTTGTATTATTATTATTATTATTATTATTGTGACGTTTCGCTACTGTTTCATCCTTTAAGTTATGATGCTTTTCCACGACAACAGACTTTGTAAATAAAAGTTTCTTTTTGTGTAAATCTACGTTTGACTGTTTATTCAACATCGTGTTGATTAGATGAGGATTTGATGTTTGTTTTGTTTGAGATTTATTTGTAATTCTATATTTTAGTCATGTAACTAGACTACCGCTATGTTATTTTTTTTATTTGGTTTCTTATTCGTCTTTATAAAAGTTTGTATGAAGAGGATACAAACTGCCAACTCTCAAAACCATAGATGGAATTCATCTGGTAATTTAAAGCGACACTCTTCTGAAGTGAAATCCCACTATAGACTATGCATAAAAAGGAAAACATTTTGCACAAATAGCACCATTAAACAATACATACATACAAACAGTTGATAACTTAAGTTACTTTGCTATGATAAATTGATGAATATTGTTCTATAAATGAGACTTTATTGAACCCTGGAGGAGGATTCAGGAACCCAGAAGTATATATAAAGTAATACAAATGAGCTCCACATTTACCAGCTGCAACATTAAAGTGATGAACACATTAATGCGTCAATAATTATTCTGAAATGAGCCATTCTGCATAATGAGTACTTTTACTTACGGTTCTTAATGAATAATGTGATGCTATTACTTTTGCACTTACTTAAAGGGTTCTTTATAAGATGTCCAGAGCATTAATGTTGTTAGCGCTGCTAGCTGCTAGCTGCTAACCGCCGACTCAGCCATTGCCACGTCGAGAGGCAAAACGATATGCTCTGAATATCGAGCACCTTTAAGTAAAACTTCAGCGCAAGACTTTTATTTGTAAAAGTATTTCAACACTGCGGTATTACTACTTTAACTTGAGTACAATATCTGAGTACTTTGTACCACTGCCCGTTTGTGCCTCCCTTGGTTCTTGAAGAGATACAGGTCTGATAATTTGAAACACACTTAACCATTTTTTAAAAAAAAAAAGGCATCTCTAGTATCCTCTGTCCAATGTGTGCAAGTGAACCAAAACGAGTTGTTGGTTATATGTTGTGCATGCGTGCGTGCGTGTGTGTGTGGCTGTAATATCTGCTATAAAGCTCCAAGATTGTGACGCTTGTAAACATGCCTTAAACTTAACCAGTAGGGGGCGACTCCTCTAGTTGTAAGAAAGAAGTCTGATTGTATAGAAGTCTATGAGAAAATTACTCTACTTCTCTCTTGATTTATTCCCTCAGTAAACATTGTAAACATGAGTTCATGGTCTCAATCTCTAGTTTCAAGTATTCTTCAATACAGCATGATGTTCATTTAGTAAATGATGGTTCTATTTAAAGTAAAATAGACCATAAACCAGAGTATGCTTTAGGGCGGGGCTACAAGGTGATTTACGGGTGGAAACCATTACCAGAGATGTATACGACGTAATTCCTCCTACTAAGTATGGTAATCGGTTGCAAAAAAACCAAGATGGCGACAGCCATATTCCAAGATGGTGAAGGCAAAATCACCAAACTTGATAACATCAGTTCACAAGCCAATGGGTGACGTCACGATGACTGCGTCCACTTCTTATAGACAGTCTATGATATAAATGGCTCATTCTAAGCTAACAAAAAAGAACAACATTTCTTATTTTTTATTTATGTGATTATAAACTAAACAAAACACGTATTAATATTATATTCCATTACTGCCTAGAGATCCAACTAAATGCTTCCTTCCTTTAATGTGTGCACATTACGTGAGGCAAACTGGCTTTAGGTCACACCATTGCTACGGAACCAGAGCCATGTTACACCGGCACATTAATCAGCGCCTACTTCCTCAGTTTGACGTTAACGACACAGAAAAACTGTTTCAACTTCAGCAGCAAGACTTTCTTTTGTTTAATCATCATCGTGTGAGTGTGTGTGTGTGTGTGTGTGTGTTGGCAGCCATGTGGCTTTCATCAAAATTCAATTATCATACTGTACCACGCTTCACAGGACATACACACACATACACACACACACACACACACACACACACACACACACACACACACACACACAGGTCTAAGAGAATGCAGAAACAGGGAGTGTCTTAATAGTTTCAGTATGGTTCTTCTCACTGCCATCCATTGTGTGTGTGTGTGTGTGTGTGTGTGTGTGTGTGTGTGTGTGTGTGTGTGTGTGTGGCAGCTTGTTATGATGTATATCGTCTGAGGTTAAAGGTGGAATGCAACACACCCAACACGCACACCACACACACACACACAGTTGTCTCTCAAGTTGTTTTCTTTTTTAAATTCATCGGCATCATCCTCTGTCTGTTCATTTATCACTCTGAGTGTTTTTTTCCATCAAACATCCTTGAAAGTGAACTCAACAGATAAAAGTTCATGTTTGTGTTTCCTGAACCAAAGAAGATCCGGCACATCAGACCTGAGTGGTGTACAGTTCTATCAAGCAGGATCAGTAGGTGAGCGAGGCATGCGGAGCCTATAGCCAGAGTTTAATGTCACTTTCTTTTAACCTGCCTATCGACATGGTAACGTATGCTGCACTACTAACTTGGTCCGGATTAAGTTTTTGTCATGTAATTTATCTTGTGCTCATTTTAAACCAAAACACAATCTCTTCCCTACCTAACCAAGAAAAAGAAAGAGAGACAGACAGATACAAAAGAAAGAAAGACAGACAGACAGACAGACAGACAGACAAACAGAGAAGAAGGAAAAAGAAAGAAAGACAGAAAATATATATTAGTCTATTGGTATTTATTAAAGATAATATTCAATCAATGTTAATTTATAATAAAAAACTAAATAAAAACACTAAAGGAATTTCTACGTGTGGGACGGTGTCGGTCCTGAATGCAGTTCTTGAGTAGAACGTTATTTGTGCAGTTTAAAAGGGAAGAGCTGTAGAACATGTTCAAGTTGGAAATAAACGGGAGGCATGGAGAGTGCAGACTAGTCAAATACATGCGTTTACACAATTAGTACATTTCTGCCAGAATTCCACCGTTGCAACAGTGTTGCTTTTGGCTCTAAGGATTTTTTTTAGAATTGTCATAGGTGGAAAGGCGGCACGCGATCGCTCGTTTTGTTGTCCGGTAGTAGAGTTAAAGTCTGTGGTACTCATTTTTAAAACGTGCACCCATCAGAAGAAGGGAAGAGATCTCCTGAGAGCCCAACCTGTTATATAAAAACTGTTCTGACTTTGTGTCTGTACCAGGCGGCAATCTCCGGTTCTGCTGAGGCCGATGTGGAAGTGTCTTAAAACCTGCATTCTCTCTTCTGACCACCAGGGGGCGACTCCTCTGATTGTATAGAAGTCTATGAGAAAATTACTACTTCTCTCTTGATTTATTCCCTCAGTAAACATTGTAAACATGAGTTTATGGTCTCAATCTCTAGTTTCAAGTCTTCTTCAATACAGCATGATGTTCATTTAGTAAATTATGGTCCATTTTGAGTCAAACAGACCATAAAGCAGAATATGCTTTAGGGCGGGGCTACTGGGATTGACAGGCTATCTCTACGTCACTCCTCCCGCATTCTAAATATGATAACTTCTGTTCATTGGTTGCAAAAACAACAACATGGCGACGACCATATTCCAAGATGGCGACGACAGAATTACCGAACTCGAGGCTTTAAAACATCAGTCCACAAACCAATGGGTGACGTCACCATCGGATGTAGTCTATGGTTTGTACCGGGAAGTTGGGGGTTTCACTCAATCACAGCAGCAACCTAGTGGACATTAGAGGACTCGCAGCTGGGCAGGATGCTGATTGGTTCAAACACCATCAGACCTTCATGATTAATATTTGTGTTTTTGTTTTTTCTTAAATGTCCTTGTTGTGTTTTTCCATGTCCCTGCATGTGCGAGACAAAACATTTGAATAATAATCAACCCGGTTTATATTCTGGGTGGTTGATAGGGGGCTAAACACACACACACAGACACACACACACACACACACACACCCACACACACATACACACACACACACACACACAAACACACACAGTGTCGGCATGGGAAACACAGAAGGCATGAAATTACAGTTGCGTCGGTCGGAACGGAGCGCAGGAGGAAACTTTACCGATAAGGCGGAGGCTTCACGCAAACCCTCATAACACTGTGTGTCAGTGTGTGTGTACAGAGTGTGTTTGTGTGTGTGTGTGTGTGGGAGGGGGGTCTACTAAATAAAGAAATCCCAGAGCGCTGGTCTTTCCCTCACTATAATCCCTGTGTGCTCTGAGAGTGTGTGTGTGTGTGTGTGTGTGTGCGTGTGTTAATTTGGACAGTCAGGCCTGGTGTGTCACCAGATAAGTCAGTTCAATATTCACACTCGGTCTGTCACTGGGTGGCACTCACAGCTCAGCTACACAGAGAGAGTGTGTGTGTGTGTGTGTGTGTGTGTGTGTGTGTGTGTGTGTGTGTGTGTGTGTATATGTGTGTGTGTTTGTGTGTGTGTGTGTGTGTGTGTGCGTGTGTGTGTGTGTGTGTGTGTTTGTGTTACACATTATTTAAATAAATACTCTAATATTTGAAAATAAAATTGTTTCTCGTCTCAAAAAGTGAAACAAGAAGCAAGTGTCAACACGGCTCCTGGTCTGAAGAATCAATCTGGGGATATTATATTGTATTAAAATGAAATGTGTACTGTGACTGAAGTTACAACAGTATCAACGCAGGTCTGTGTGTTTGATTTGAATTACATTTGCACATGTGTGACCTCAGTTTGATTTTGTGATTAACGCTAACAAGACAGAAAGAAAGATATGAAAGAAAGACAGACAAGAAAAAACAGAGAGACACAAAAGAAAGGATAAAAGGACAGACAGAAAAAAGAAAGATGGACAGACACCAAAGAAAGAAAAAGAAAGAAAGACACAAAAGAAAAAAGAAAGACACTAAAGAAAAAAAAAGACACAATAGAAAGAAAGAAAGACATCAAAGAAAGAAAAAGAAAAAAAGACACAAAAGGAAGATTATAAGACACAAAAGAAAAAACAAAGAAAGACAGACAAAAAAGAAAGACACAAGAATGACAAGAAGGGTAGAAACAAAAGAAAGAAAGACACAGAGAAAGACACAATAAAGAATGATAGAAAAACACAAGATGCCAAAGAAAGAAAGAAAAGAAGATTTAAAATAAATAAATAAATAAAGGAAAACACAAAAGAAAGACATGAAAGAAAGAAGAAAAGAGAGAAGACGGGAAAAAAGCCAACAAAGAAATAACAGCAAGAGAAAGAGGAGAAGAAGAAGCATCGGCGAGAAGGAAAGAAAGAACCAAAAGTTTTTATTCATCCAACATTTCGACCTACAATGTCTTTTGAAATCATATTATCACACCAATCCTTCAAAATGTATAATATTAAAAGTGAAAGTGACACGTGTGTATTCAATACCACTGTCAGTATCTATTTGGACACCCTGGAACAAAAATACTGAAGCATCATTTGTCTAAGAAATAAAATAAAGAACTCAAGAATGAAAATCCTCAGAAAAATGAAATCCTGTACCTGTACCCTGGACCCCATTCCCACTGCTCTGCTCAAGTCACATATCCCCACTCTCAGTCCTTTCATCACCAAAGTTGTTAACCTTTCCCTTCAGTCTGGCTGTGTACCAGCTGCTCTCAAGGTTGCTGTCATCCATCCCCTTCTCAAGAAGCCCACCCTGGACCAGAAGGTTTTAGCCAACTATAGGCCTATCTCCAACCTTGCCTTCCTGTCCAAGGTGTTAGAGAAGGTAGTTGCTTCTCAACTTCAGGACCACCTCAAACACAACAACTTGTTTGAAAAGTTTTCAGTCAGGATTTCGTTCAGCCCACAGCACTGAAACAGCTTTGCTCAGGGTTATGAATGCCCTGCTGATGACAGCCGATGCAGGATCACCCTCACTCCTCATCCTCCTGGATCTGACTGCTGCATTTGACACAGTGGATCACACTATCCTCCTAGAGCGCCTCCACACCACCATCGGACTATCAGACTCTGCACTCAAATGGTTTCAGTCCTACCTTTCTTGCAGAACTGAATATGTCTAACTGGGAAGATGCAAGTCCAGACTGCTTCCTGTCTCCTGTGGTGTTCCGCAAGGGTCGGTCCTCGGCTCCTTCCTCTTCATTATTTACATGCTCCCCCTCGGTCGTGTCATCAGCAGACATAGGATGTCCTTCCACTGTTATGCTGACGACACACAGCTGTTATGCTGACGACACACAGCTCTACATCAAAACTGCCCCAAGCCCCTCTGCAGCCATGTCATGTCTCACCGACTGTCTTGGGGAGATAAAGGCATGGATGAGCAACAACTTTCTCCAGTTAAACAGTAGCAAAAACAAAGCCCTCCTTGTTGGCACTCCACACCAGGTTCAGTCATCCTTCATAACTCATCTCACATTTGACGGTCAGGTCATACCCCTCTCCTCCACAGTCACCAATCTGGGAGTTAGGTTTGACCTTTAATGACCACCTGTGCAAAACCTCCTTTTATCATTTCAAAAACATCTCCAAACTCCGCCCCGCTTTAACCCTGTCAGATGCAGAGAAGCTCGTCCATGCCTTTATCTCCTCAAGGCTAGACTACTGTAATTCACTCTTTACTCTCCACTGGGATCACTGGCAAGAACATCCAGAAACTGCAATACATTCAAAACAGCGCTGCCAGGATCCTGATGAGAGTCCGGAAATATGAGCACATAACACCCATCCTACACTCACTACACTGGCTCCCTGTCTCATTCCGGATTGACTACAAAGTCCTACTACTCACCCATAAATGCATAAATGGACATCCCTACCTACAAGAACTCATTACTCCCCAAACCTCCACCCGCACCCTCAGATCTACAAACAGCTCGCTCCTTCGGGTCCCCAATAAATAGGAGCTCAGATATAGCACATGACGGTTTCACTAAAAGGCTGCCAGCGGTGCGAGACGTTACATGACCCAAAGGGACCGGAGAGACGGAGAGACGGAGAGACGGAGAGACGGAGGGATGGACAGACGGACGTCTCGCATGCTTACAGGAAGTTGGAGAGTCGGCCTGTAAGTCACAGCGGGTATTGGAGGAGAGATGAGAGGATGTGGAGGGGAGAGAGTCAAGATGCCATGAGATAATAGGAGAGGAGGAGGAGGAGGAGGATGAGGAGGAGGGTAAGTTTCCTCCCCAGGGGAGACGTCGACCTGTCAGAGTAAATGTCTCCTCTGCAGGGAGATAAAATCATATTCAAAAGATCAAGCGCTTTAAATCCCGACCAGCTCTTCTGTTTGAAGAACCTTGAAGGAGACGAAGGAGGAGGATTATTAGCTCTTCATCAGCAAACTCCTCCTGACAGATTCTGGGGTTTCACACTCATGTTTGAACATGCTATAATCAGAGTACTGAGAGGAAAAATAGTATTCTTTTACTGACGTACCAGAATACAACAAAAGTATTACAGGCACAAAGTACAGGGGGTATATAGAGAGTACACAAAGTATACACTAAATAATACGTTTATTTCGACTTTTGCTAAATTTCCAACATTTGTTTTAGGGATTAAATTAGCTTTTGGGGGAAAGAAAATCCTGTTTTTTACTTGGGGCCTTTTCACGCCAGAAGGCTGAACTAATTTGTTACATTGTATACAAATGTTTTTGGAAGTTTTGGTTTCACATTGCAATGAGGCGAGTGCACTAAAGAGCTCGACATGACATACCTACGTTCTGCTGTCGTCACCTCCGTACGTCTCTCCATACTTGACTATGATTGGTTTAAATGTTGATATTGTCGGAATGTTGTCCAACCAGGAGGCAACCTCCGCTTCTGCCGAGTGAAGCCGATGCGGAAGAGTCTTAAAACTATCATTCTCTCTACTGACCATCAGGGGGCGACTCCTCTGATTGTATAGAAGTCTATGAGAAAATGACTCTACTTCTCTTTTGATTTATTCCCTCAGTAAACATTGTAAACATGAGTTTATGGTCTCAATCTCTAGTTTCAAGTCTTCTTCAATACAGCATGAAGTTCATTTAGTAAATTATGGTCCATTTAGAGTCAAACAGACCATAAAGCAGAGTATGCTTTTGGGCGGGGCTACTGTGATTGACAGGTCGCTACCAGAGACGTATACAGAGTTTCTACGTCACTTCACCGTATTCCTAATATGGTAACTTATGTTCATTGTTAGCAAAAACTACATGACGACGGCCGTATTCCAAGATGTTGCAAACCAATGAGTGACGTCCCCATGACGACGTCCACTTCTTATATACAGTCCATGGTTTCCACATGCAGCACCTCAGACACACCACACCACATTTAAAAAATTGCAGTTATTAAAACAGAGGTTTTCGGATGCTTCACACCAATCCTTCTAGCTGACTTAATATGGAATATTTCCAAATAACAGTTTCACCATGAAAATCAGGACACGATTCAGACCAGCAGAGTTTCAGACCAACGCTTCCACTAAAACTCTGACAAAAAGAGTGCACATCAATGTGACTGCTGTTCTGCCATATAAGTTTTAGTTTTGACCTTTGCAATTATTCCGTTTTGTATGTCAAGCAACATTTCCTGTGTTTCTTGTCCGATTTTCTTTTAATCATAGCTGCAAACACAAGTTCACGCATTGATCAACCACCAACAAACACACACTTACACACCTGCTGGAAGCCTGCTCCCATTGGCTGAACCCAGAGGTGGGTGTGGTATTGATCAGAAACACCAGCAGCAATTATATGACTTCACACTGAGCCTGGAGCTCATCACTATTCACTGTAGAGAACACACACGCGCACACACACACACACACACACACACACACACACACACACACACACACACACACACACACACACTGCAGTCACTCTTTGATTAATGCTAATTTGTGTGTGTGGATGTGGAGCGCCTTAATCCTCCTCTCTAATTGGTCTTTCATTATGGCTGAGGGGAAATCAGGAGGGCGTGTCCGTGGCCCTTCGTTAAGGTGGTGTCACCGTGGTTACCGCGGCTCAATGTGAATGGATGAGGCGACCGGAAGGACACCGCAACCGGGGAGACAAAGGGACGAAACTTTAATTCATTAAAAGCTGGATGTTAAAGTCTAGTTCAACGTGATCATTCATGAGAAGTCGTGTTTGTGTCCACCTGATGAATGTAAGACCAATATTCTCTCTCTTTTTGCTCTGGTTTTGGTCTCCACCAGCTCCAGTCTCTTTAGCTGCTAAATGCTCCACTATGTTCACCAGCTAGGCTCTTACTGTGTCTGTCTGCTGATTTCTGCAGAGCATAGCGGCTTTTCACTTGCCTGGGATTTTATCTGTGTCTGGTTTCCCATTCACTTTGGGCAGATTTCTTGCGGCCTGAGACGTGAATCCATCTTTCACATTATTGTTTACTTTATCTGATGATGAAAATTGTAGTTTTCAATGACTTTCTAGAAAGTTTTATGGCCTATTAACTTTTTTTTGGTCATACTTTCACACAGAACGCAAATATCAAATGGAAAAAAAAGCGACTATATATTTTAAGAAGAAGGTTGATTTTTCTGAACTTTCACACTGAGAATAAAGGCGTGAACCAATCACGTTGTGCGGGACAGGTTGAGTTGCGCCTTTATTTATGAAACAACATAATCGGACACGCCGTAGTCCGAACCAAGACAGCAAACCTTTTGACCTTGACAAGCAGGCTTTTTGTTCTTACCTTTCACAATAAAAGCCCATGACATATAACATTCGCATTTCCCATTTTGTCTCGATTCTGTCGTGGAAAAGAAGCCGCTGCTGATGAAATGCTGACAAAGTTTTGAAATTACCTGATATAAATGGCTTTCTGAAGTTATGAAACAGTTTGGATTCTCTTGTTTTAACCAGTTAAACTCAGTGAAACACTGAAACAAAAGCCGACGATGCTGCTGTACGTTCTCTTGGAAGCTCAGATGCGTTCTGCCTGTATATTCCTGTGTGCGTCGTTCCTCTAACCCTCCCTCCTCTATCATTTCCACGGCTCACAGCACCGCCTGTAGCCATGTGTCCGTCAGGCGTGTCCTCACCTGGGGCCAATGGTTTCCCAGCAGCACCGGCTCCCTCATTAACCCTGTCCACACTGTCCCGTCTGCTCATTATTCACTGGCTGCTGGTGATGCCGGTGTTTACAGTGCAGACGCCTCCACCCGCTGCTTCAAACTGTGCCATTCAGAATCTTTCAAATAACCTCTCGAAACAAAACAACTTTTTATTAATGAAAACACACCATTTTATTACCAACATGTCTTTTCTGTCTATTGTTCTTTCTTTGTATCTTAATTGTGGGAATTTTATTTCTATTTTATTTTTGTATTGTTGAAATTGTCTAATCTTATTGACATTTTTTTTCATTAGTCATAGCAACAAGCTGCTCCCTGTGTTCTTCTACCAAACGCATGCTAGCTATGACTGTTTTAGGCTGCAAAAACTTTTAGAGAAAACCTTTTAGATATTAATCATATTCACAAGAACTAATAAAACTGTGGAGAAATCTCTCGGCCCAATCTGAGTGCTCCCACCATCTCCCCCATTTCCTGTCCTAAAGACTACCGTCACTTTTGTTTATTAGGTTGCATTCAACATTTCAGTCTACTCTCATTTCATCAGGAAAAACAAATACACTTTTACTGCCATTGCCAAAACCCCCAACTTGTTTTCTTGTTATTCTCATATTCTCAACTATATAAGAAGTGGATAGTCGCTGTGACATCACCCAATGGTTTGTTGACTGATGTTTTGGTGCCTTGAGTTTGGCATTTTGACCATCGCCATCTTGGTTTTCAGACATTGCCATCTGTTTTTTTTGCAACCAGAAGTGACAAGAAAGGGTGGAGCCAAGTACAACCGAAATGCTGAATACAATTTTTTTACGAGAGCAAAATGTGACAAAGAATTATCATGAACTGAAAACACACTGCGAAAGGGTTAAAGCCCCGCACTAAAGCATCCCCTGCTTTATGGTCTGTTTGACTCTAAATGGACCATAATTTACTAAATGAACATCATGCTGTATTGAAGAAGAGATTGAGATCATAAACTCATGTTTACAATGTTTACTGAGGGAATAAATCAAGAGAGAAGTAATAATTTTCTCATAGACTTCTATACAACCAGAGGAGTCGCCCCCTGCTGGTCAAGTTCAAGGCATGTTTACAAGCATCACCATCTTGGAGCTTTATAGCACGCACGCACGCACGCACGCACGCACGCACGCATAAATAACCATGTCCTGACAGTCACACACACTTACAACAACCCTAGTTGATCCAGAACTATATCTAATATCCATTTCCAGAGTAAACCTGTACTACAGGAACCCGATTCCAGTTTTGGTCCCCCTTTCTGATGCTGGACTTTCTAAAAGGCTGCTCAGGGGCTAAAGAAATTGAGTTTGACAAAAGTCCCATCAGTGCTACAACTTATGTACAACTTCCACTCAGACCGTCAGCAAGAGCTGGTTGATGATACGAGCATGGTTATTATATTGAACTTTAACGATTGTGTCTCAGGGTTCCTGCGGCATCTCCAGCTCTGCACGTCACACAACCGAGCAACAGTTTTCGATTCATTAATCCCTCTGTTTTGCCTGATCGTCATGGTTCTTCAAATATATAAAAACCCAACTGCGCTACAAGACTTTTGGATCTTGCTCTTTCACAGAGGCAAACAGCAGAATGGACGGATACGAATGGAGGACGGACTTGTGGGTTCAGCCGCCCGAGGTTTGAGAAGGGCCTCCACTAAAACCCCGGGCTGATAACAGCTGCCGTCCTCCGTGAAGGAGCGAGCCTGCCACCTTTCAATGCTGGCAAAATGTGAAAAGTCAGAGCCTGCACACCAGCAGAGGTTCTCAGCCAGCAAACCTTCGAAGCAGTAAATGTAATCTGATTAACGACAGACTTGATTGATCCTGATGTGACGACCAGGTGAAACACTCAACCTTGATGAGAAACACTTGCACAAACCAAACACAAGGAGCACATTTAGCTAAGTGAGAGCCACCATGACACGTGAGAGGATTGAAACCGATGCAGTTTGCGTGCTGCCGTGGCCCCGGTCCGGCAGGGGAAGGAGAAACAAAGGAGCTCCAGCTGCTCGGTCCACCACAAGCCACACACACCTCCTTTTTACATGGACTGCAAACATTTTACTGCTCCTCTTCAAACTTTTCTCTGCACTCCACTTCCCCTCACTCCCTTCTACATCCACCTAACAGGGAAGTCAGCTCAGGTGTGGCTTGATGTGACAAAGGGGCGGGGCTAAAGCACATCATCCACCTGCCTTAATCTTCATCAAAGGTCCTAAATTATCCCACATTTTCACCTTCAGTTTTGAAGGTGTTGAGTGACTGTTGAGGCAAAGCTCATCTGTTGAAACTCAGCAGCGTGAATCCATTTCTTAATAGTTTTGTTGCCCCAGTTGCTCTTGTGGCCCATTGCTGTAAACGTCATCTCCATTTCCCTCTCATCTGTTCCATCTTTTTTCCTCCATCATTGCATTAATTCGCTCGGTCGATGGACCTGAATGAGGAAGCAGCTGCTGAGGAAAGCCTCATTACAAACGGATCGGTCATGCATGCACGAAGCCTGCTTTTTGGAAAAACACACAGTTTTGTGTGTTTTGTGTGTGTTCGCGCTGGAGATTTAACAAGTTACCCGGTCACCATAGTTGATCATTCGTCCACACAGAGGATAACATTTTTTTATTTTAAAGGAAAAATCCATCGAAAACATTTTGAGTATCAAAGAAGAGTTTCTACGGATCCTCTGTGCTTTTCCTTTGCCACAAATAATACCATCACCATTATTGTCATTATTATTTAAGTTTTAGTGCTTTTACTGTTGTTCTGCAACTGCCACGTCACCACCTTACAGTTCACCTTTGAGTTCAAACACTTCAATTGACACCATTTCAATGGTTATAGATTAACTGACTGCTCTCTGTGCTTACACTTTAAGTGCTTTATGAGCTTAGATATTAACTGATATTTCAGCTTCTTTTAGAATGGTCCATTTAGCACTTAAACTACTTTTAGTTCTTACACTTCAACCAGGACTAAAATGCTTCAATAGCTATTTTTAATGACATAACTAAAATTATTAAAGGAAAATAATCATAGCAAATAATCATAACTGGCACTTTTACACTCTATCAGAGCTTACACCCGGGACACTGAGCAGCACAGCTCGGCTATGTGTCGGCTTTGTGTCTTCTCTGGATTCGAGGTCTTTCCTTTTTTTCTGTATGTGGTTCACAGCAAATACAGAAATAAAATTAATTATAAATGAAAGTGAGCTTCTAAAGGTATATTGACAACATACCTGCAAGATCACTACAATTTTGATGTCTATACAATGTGTCACAGACAAAAAGTTTATTATTTATTATTAACTCAACACTTTCTGTTTCAGTTTAAAAATAAAAGCCCACTAGGGTTTTTCTGTGGACAGAATCCCTTTTGTTAACACAAGGCTTTTATTCTGAAATATATGCAGGACAGCATTGTGTAAAAATGCAGTGACTTGCTCCATAAATTTATACCAACATTTAAACAAATAATATAAACAACATTTATTATGAAATGAAAAATTCCATTATTGACGACCATTATGATAGGCCAACTCAACGGGGAAAGAAGGGTTGGCAGCAGCAAAGCTGTCTGTGTGGACGCCACACGTGTCAGAGTCACAGCGGCTCAGCGAGGCAGCCGCCACACGCTGCACCGCAGGAAGTGCTTTCTGCTATGAATCCATACACTGGAACTAGCATTTTAACTTATCTCTGTGCTTACTCTTCAACTGTGTTTCTACTGCTTAAAGTATGTACACTTCAACTGCTTTACTGTTAGTGAATAGACATCTACTGACACTTAAACTCCTTTCAACTGTTTTATAATATTGGCATTTACACTTCAAGTGCGACTTGTTAACGTTCATACCTGAACATTTATAGTGTTTACTTGAATAAAATCTCACAATCAGTCAATTTACACTTTACCGTCTTTCCCCGATTCGAATTCAACTCCTTTAAGTGCCGCAACTTCAACAGTTGCTTCCACACAGATCTTTAAAAACTTAATTTGTAATTATTTTGTTTGAATTCTCATTAATATTCTCATTATTATTATTATTACATCCTGCCTGCAGAGTTACAGGGTGTGGTTTTGTCTCAAGTTCAGGTTCACAGTCTGCCCTGCTGACCTTTAGCTTGTTTGCTGTGGGGCCATATCAGGTCACGCTGTGTGTTAATGTGTGTGTGTGTGTGTGTGTGTGTGTGTGTGTGTGTGTGTGTGTGTGTGTGTGTGTGTGTGTGTGTGTGTGTGTGTGTTGTGGAAAGGCGATGCCTGGTGTTGGCGGCTGGCTGAATTATTCACGCTCCTCTGCGGTCGTCTCCCTCCCTGAAACCTGAGCGGAGAAGGTGAGGACCCTCCACCCAGCACACGGGGGAGAATCTGAGCTCAGCCGACAAACAACACAACACACACCGGGTGGGTGAGGGAGGAGGGTGGAAGCCGGAGAGGTGTGGAAAGTCACCGGGAGAGAAGCGAAGATGTCTGTGGTTTAGCTTCTTTAAACACTTTGACGGTCACACACAGAGTTACACTGATGTATTGGTCTGCCAATACCGGCTGCCCTCAGTCAGCCGTGTGTCCATCATGCAGGAACAATGTAGATCTGTCTGTGGGTTAATGAATCTGTCAGTCAGGCTGTAAACACACAGCTGCAGCAGCTTGTCCCGCCTGTGGACTCATCCAGTGAACAAATTGTTTCCTGATGTAGATTATTGTCACATAGTGTTTACTGTCATGTAAAATGGTGAACTGCTGTATGTACAGCAGGCATTCTTAAACAGACAGCGGTTAAGTGACATTAAAGAGCTGTTCCAGCATTTTGCTAAGATCATAATATAGTCCTAGAGACATAAAGCATCAGTTTGAGGAGGGTCTAAACAACCAAACGAAGCGTCTTCAGTGGTGCTAGCAGCTCTGTGAGGCTGTACTTGCTTTGAGATAAATGCTAACGTCAGCATGCTAACATGCTCACAATGACAAACATGCTTATGTTTTGCAGGTATAATGTTTACCAAGTTCACCATCTTAGTTTTGCGTGTTAGCATGCTAACAATTTTTAACTAGCAGTAAACACCAAGTACAGCTGAGGCTGATGGGAATGTCAACAGTTCTGCAGATATATTTGGTCATAAACCAAAGTACTGGATACATTAAAGGGTTGACATGATCACCAAAGTTATTGCAATTCATCCTGAGGGGTATGACCCACATTTACACACAATCCATCCAATAGTTGACATTTTTTCACTGAAACCCTAAAATGTCTACCTCGTGGTGGAGCTAGAGGAAAAGTCGGTTGATCACCAAAGTCATAGGTATTCATTGTCTCGGCAACATGGGTATCTGTATTGAATTTGGTGCCAATCCAACTAATGGTTGTTGAGATATTTCATTCTGGACCAAAGAGGTGGAGCAACCGACCAACATTGCCATCCCTAGAGCCACGATGCTGGCGTAGCCAAACGCATAAGTTTCTCTGATTAAGAGCACAAACTGTTGAACTAGTTGATGAATTGGTATGTTTTCAACACATTCAGTTTGTCTGGTTGACCAGGATTAGTGGCCTCATTTACGGCGACAACCAGCACCAGATCTTCTTTGTCCAAAGACCAGCTCAGATCATCTTCCAGTTTTAGCAGCTTTAGGCTAGTTTTTGCCAAGCTGGCAGTTTGGTCCAGAATGAGATATCTTAAACACTATTGCACTAGTAACTCACTAAGCTCTCTAGAAATACACAAGACATAACTAAATGTAATTGGAAGATTGTGATGTCATTTTTTCTTTTCTCTCTTGATGACTTTTCTTCAGAAACTCATCTTTGAACATTGGAAACTAACTCACTCGTTCGTCCCTAGTTTTCTCTCCTTCGGCCACAAGAGACCGGTGAAATCCCAGAAATCCTTGAGCTGTGAAACAGTGTTAGTGGTATTCAATACCACACACCGCACACGCACACATTTTCTTGTGTGCATGAGGACGGCTGACATCAGCAGATCTGGCCGGATTAGAGCGAGAGTGTTTCTGTTACGACGCAGATCAAACACAGATTGAACACTGGAAACAGCCAGGGACAGAGGTCTAACTCTGCCTGGACTTTGGGGAACATCACACACCAACAGTCTTTGATCTCCACGGAGAGGTGGGTGGGATTAAATCGGCCAAGGTATCAAGATGCAACAATCCTGGGAAAGCATCACTTCGAAACGTATTGTGGTTAAATTCATTTCCTGAGGTATCGGCAGTGTAACTTCAATGTCTATTAACGTTTACTTGCACATTTCTTGCACTTGTACTCAGCATATTCAAGTCAATCTTATACCTGATGAATGAACTAGAATATTGTTATCACCCCATCCCATGATTAAGGACTGTGTCTTTTAACACAAACTTAGAATTCATTGGTGTACAATCTAAACAAAAGCTACCACATGAGGTCAAAACTTGTCACGTTAATCTGTGGAAACCATCTATGACTCAAGCATGAACGCTTTTTTTTCTAAAATAATTTCAAAGTAAAATTCTGCCACAACAGAAGACCTTTCTTCTTCGTTCTTGAAATGTTAAATTCTGGACACACTGGCACTGGACGACACATATAAATACACACATGAATACACACATGAATACACACATGAATACACACATGAATACAAGGGAAAGACAGACAGAGAGACGTTCGATAGAGCATTAGCATCTTTATTTTTTTGTCGTTGTTGCATAGGAAATGCACATCTTGCTTCCAGTAAATTGAGTCTGCGTGGACATGGAGTCACTAATGGGGCCGAGAGTGATGGGCCAACACTTCACCAGTTCAACAGAAAACAACAGTTGGAAAGGGAAGAACAGGAAAAAAAACAGAAAAAAAAAACAGAACAACAAAGTGACAGAAGAACTGACAGTCGGAGAAGTCAGTGCAAACCCACAGCTTCAGAACACAGAGGAAGAACAACAATGGCACCGGACACAACTGATGGAAACTAGTTAACATTGAACAAAAGTGTAACACCAGATCGTGGACCGGTGCGACGTCGGCGGCGGCGGCAGAAAACACCGCCCTGTCCCATAAAAGAGTTGTAGAGGCACAAGGTTTAAGTCCATTCTGGGTGAGGATGGATGAGGGTGAGGTCGATGGTCAGGTGGTGATGGAGGAACCGAACCGGTTGTGGTCAGGATGATGCGTGTCGTTTCTGTGGTGATTCGGGCAGTGAGAAGAGGGGATTGTGGGGAGGGGGGATGATGGGATGCGTCGTGAATGTGTGACTCAGACTGCAGCGGGACAGGATGCGCCCTGGCGCCCCCCCCCCCCCTCGGGAGGTTAAAGATAAAGATAAAGCTCTCCTTCCTTCGAGATTGTCGTGGGTTAGCTACAGTTAGCATCGCCTCCAGTGGGCTGGACGAAAGGCAACTAGAAAATGCGAAGCGAGCCGATCGATCATCCGTACTGGTGATCGGCTTGAATATTCAGGACATCGACAGGCGGGAAATGTGAATGTGGGCAGTTCTGGGCCGTCAGTACAAAAAAACAAATCCCTGGTTAGTTGTCAGCTGAACATTTGAACGCAGCGACGGAAATGTCTTCTGCATGCTAAGATTTCTACTCTATTCTGAAGGACCAAAGGTTTTTACTTTTACATGTTTACTGCCAACAGTTTTCAAAGCATGCTGCTGTGTTTTGTACTTCTAGATACATTTAATTCTGTCAAACCATTTTCAGTTACTTACTTATGATTATGACATTTTATTACAAACATAGCTTGGAATTTCTGTACTGACATTGTTCCTTTGAGCTATTGGCTACTGATCTAAGCTGATACTTATTGGCTTGCGTGATTTTTCAGTAGCGCTTTAGTTGAGAGAGTATTTTGAAGAAACACCTCTCAGTTGAAGGGGTGAGAAGAAACTTAGACGTTCAATCAGAAGTAGCGGAGAAAATGCGACGCCTATACAAGAAAGATTTGGACAATGGAAAACACTACAGCATGCCCTGGAAAATCTTTAGCAGTAATGCAAAGCAGAACCACTTGCAACATCAGTGGCATTGTTCCTTAGCAAATACAGTCTGGTCATCAACAAAGTTTGTCATCCCAAAAGTTTTCTGCCCTAAAAGAGATGCACAAGTCGAAGAAACTGTTTAGTTTCAAAGAGCCGAGCCGCATCGACAGGCTGCGAGTCGAACACAGAGAGAGGAGCCACTGGAGGTGAGCTAGACAAGCCGATCGACCCCAGCTGGCCTGGGACTGGGAGGAGGAAAGATGGCGGGGGGGGGGGTGGGGGGGGGGGGGGGGGGGGGGGGGGGGGGGGGGGGGGGGGGGGGGGGGGGGGGGGGGGGGGGGGGGGGTCTCCTAGGTGCCGGCTACCTCCTTCTTTTTCTAGACCCTTTCTCATCCTGGAGGAGCGGGCGGCCCGTTTGAAGTCCAGCCGAGGGAGATGCAGCGGAGGCTCAATAGGAGGGAGGGGGATTCTGTCCCGGATAGTGCTGAGCGCTGCAAAAAAAAAAAGGCCGAGGACATCGATTCGGTCTCCTGCAGGAAACTGTCTGGGGATGAGGAGAAGAAGGAGGAGGACTCACCCAGAGCCCTTGCAGAGATTTCTCAGCCTGCTGGTCAATGGACGCGAGGGAGGAGGGGTTGAAGGAGGCCAGACCAGCCGGGTGTTTGCTGATGTTAAAAAGTTAGCTGGAGATTGTCGGATAAAAATAAATAAATAAAAGAAAAACCCCGCGAGGCAGCGGCAGTCCGCCGATCGCCCCGGGGCAGTCATCATGGTGGCACACCCATCAGATCGATGGCAATAAACCGACACGCGGTAGAAAAACCACCGAGGTGTTCAGAGGTGGTTTCATGTCGGGGATGAAAGAGTCCCGTGTGTGAGGATGGAAGGATGAAGGAGGTGAGCAGAAAAAGGTTTGAGGCATACAGGGAGAGGTAAGAAAAAAAAGAAAAGAGAGAGGAACCAAAAACAGTAACATAACAATCTGGTTTTTGTAACTTTTTTTTTTTTTTTTCACATTTGTCATCGTAACAGTTTACTAGGCGATTATGGAAGAGCATGCAGTTATATCTTATGATTATTGTACATTAGCTATAATCAGAGGGGCCTGACAGACAGCAAAGGCTACTGGTGGTCAGAAATTTCAACAGTTACAAACAATTATCGTATTCGGTATTCAGAAGAGCATTATAATACAGGTTTTCACAGGCACTACATTTGATCTTTTTCAATATATCATGTAATATGCTGGTTTGCTTTTATTTTTCATTTATTTTTCCGATTTCGTCGTGTGACTCGTTCGTTCCGTGGAAGCTGGGATCTGGAAAAAACGGAAGGACGGATCGTAAAAGAAGGCAGAGGCCGAAGTGTTTCACAAAGTTAGATACCAGAGTCCTTGTGGGCCTCGTGGGCGGGCGCCGTGCGAGCGCACGTGCGCACGTGAGCCGTGTGCACGTGTGGATGTCTTGTTTTGAAGTCAGTGCATAGTTCTCATGCAGATTAGACTGCTATGCTATGATACGCTGTCGGGGGAAGCATGGTGGTGGTACGGTTTCCCAGCTCACCTCCTCTCCACTGGCTTGATTCAATACTTAGCACCGTGTGATGGTTTTGCAATCGGATAAATAAATATCTTCGCAAAGGAGCAGCGACACCGTAATTCATTACAGCTGAGCGCTGGAGAGCAGCTTCAGTGTTACCTGCCTCCCCGTCCAATGACTTTCCTTCATCTCTCTAAAGTGGTGCCATTTGTACTCATTTCCACGGCTCGTCGCACTGAAGGATGTCTTCCTTTGGCCCCCACCGTCGCCGAAGACAACAACAGGTTTTCGACTCGGGTTTTCGAGCGAATGAAAAGCAGCTGGAGGGCGGATTCCAGGTGTCACTGAAGCTCTCCCCCGGATCCATGAGCATAGGCTACTGTGGGTTCAGCGTTGCCATAATTCACATCCTCGGGTCTCTAAAGTGATTCAAAGTACATGGGCGGATTAAAAATACCCTGGTCTAAAGCCTGAAGAATTCTGCCCCTTTTCATGTTCAAGCCGTTCAAATTCGATTACTTTCCGAACCCATTCCTAAAAATGTCGGACTCGCACAGCGGTCCGTTCTGATGGATTTGTCTCTCCGGTGGTGGGTGCGGGGGGTGGGTGGGGTGGGGGTGGGGGGTAATCTCAGCCCGGGGAGAATTTGGACAAACGTGAAGAACAACAAAGGCGCTAGCATTAAAAAGCTCAGCCTTCGTTCAACCCTGTTTCCTGATGGAGCGGCAGAATTCCTCAAAGGCAAAATCCCAAAGAAAATCAACTCGGGAGGGGGCGGAGGGAGGGGGTATTGAGAGTGCTTCTCTTCTGGATTTTTTTCTTTTTTGAAGACAGTCTTTGACTCTCCAGCTCTCGCTCATATTGCTGGTTGGGCAAGCTTTTGGAGTTCTCTAGATTCAGGGTGAGCAGACCAAGCTGGGGGATTCATCCGGGCCGTTACGAGCTCAGAGGGGTTTGTCAGATTTGTTCGTCAATTCACGAGAGCGTCTGCACCCTCCCCCTCCCACCCCCAACCTCACCCCCATCCCCGCTGGTGTGAGTTAGCATTATGGCGCATGTTGGTGCAGCTGGTTGTCGGGCGCTCTCTAAGCCTCGGCCTTGATTCGTGTGCCTTCTGTTAGTTTGGTGGAGGAGGTGATCACGGTGTAGTCGGCTTCGCATTCAGCCTCCACCGTACCACCACCACCACCACCCAATGAGCTGGAACTCTTCACAGCTTTCCCTTCCAGTGGGATTTGAGTTGTTGCTCATTTTGCATTCTTCCTCTATTTTAATTTGCACCTGAAACTCATCTCGCCTCCAGTCACAAAACAAACACTTTGCCACTTAAATGTCCCCGTCCTTAAAAAAATACAAATAAAAATGTCTTTCTGCTTGTTCCAAACATTTAAACCCAGGATGCATTTTAGGGTTTCACCATTTCATCAAATGGCAACATTTTAGAATCCTTGAGCAATATTTTATACACATTTCCCCAAAATGCCATACAGTTTTTGGTATCCCTGGATCTGCCACCAGATTTTTGTGGGATTGCAAAACAAATTTGGCTAGACAACGTGAGTTTGCAAGGATGGAGACAGTTTGTCTACACTGGATGTGTCTCAGTCACATTTTTCAATAGTTTGTTTTCCAGACTGGAACATGTTTCTAAGGGCAACATGCACACAGGGAGGGGGGGGGAGGGGGGAGGAGTAGTTCACAGACGTTTGCTTTGCTGTTTCTGTTATACTTGTATGATTTTTCTTTTCTGTTTAGAACCCGTATACCCACAAGACATGCAATCTTCGGAACCGAAAGTCTATTTTCCTCCAACGTGCATGTGCAGCTACAATGATTGAGTATTGGGTTGTGTGAGAAAAAAATTTGTTGATTAATCAATACGTTGTTCTACGGAACTATATTGATAATTAATGATTGTTTTAAGTGATTTATTTAAAGCAAAAAAAAAGTTAAATCCCTGGTTCCAGCTTCACTAATGCAAAAATATTCTGGTCTTCTGGGAGCTTGCAATTGGCATTTTTCTGCTATTGAAGACATTCTAAAGACCAAATGATTAAACGATTAATGGAGAATGATCATTCGACAAGGAAAGAGATTATTGGTCGCAGCCCTGGTTGTGAAGATGGACTGTGGAAGAACACACCCAGTGTAGACCTTGATGGGCGCCACTCCGCGGCCCGTTTAGACGAGGTGCGAGCGTCACCTCAGAATATTTATCGAAGAAAGAGCCAATACATCCTATCGTGATAAAAGCTGTAAAACTGGAGGGGAATGCAGGAAATGAGCAGAAACTCCGATCACACCGTAAATCCTGGTCGTCCCGGTGACTTGCCGTTCCTCGGCCGATTATCTGCTGCATGAATGTGATGCAGTGATGGAGCAGCAGTGGATGTGCGGATGGACAGAGATCAGAGTGGACCTCCAGGCTGAGGAAGGAGGAGGAGGAGGAGGAGGAGGAGGAGGAGCAGGAGGAGGAGGAGGAGGAAGAGGAGGAGGAGGAGGAGGAAGAGGAGGAGGTGTTCTGGGCCCGTGAAGAAAGAAACAGATGGAAAAGAAAAAGAATCATGTTGCATAATCAAGCTGTTTATTTTCCTGCATGGAATGGTGAACACAAAAAAAGATGCCTAGATGCATTTATAGTAGGGGCATCCTTTGGCTGGCTATGTCATTGTCTCCTGCCTAAAACTAATTTTTTTAAAATGCATAAAAAAAAACGCTTGCTTTTCTTACCAGTTTTCCTCAGAATTACCTAGATGTAGCTTCATCAACACTGATGCAACAAATAACCTTCAAAACATACAGCATACTGTAACATCCATTTACAATGGTCTTATCACCACAGCGCCCTATACTTTTTAAGTACAGGAATATGCTATACCATCAACAGAGGAAATGTTCTTAAATACATACAAAAAGGAAAGCAAAAATAAAGAAAAAAAATAAAGAAAAATAAGGAAACAGGAAAGTTTTCAACTTAAATCCAGTTCCCGGAAAACAAACCAAACCAGTTCTAGTAATGTGGCCTCGATACAAACAATCAGAAAATTCACAACACTAGTTTTTCCTCATTTTATCAATGTTACAAAAGTCCTGCATTATAAAATAGGGCAGCTTTAAAATCAGTGTAATTAATAAAACTATACAACATACAAACACGTCTCCCAGTCGGGCCGAGTGGCCCTGCTGCTCTGCCCTCCCGTCCGTTAAGAGCTAACTCTTCACTGCGTCTCTTCGCTGCTGTACCAGAACTAAATTACACACACAACACAAGAACAAAAAAACACACTGCCCAAACTATTGCTTTTATATTCTTTTTCATTTTTTCTTTCTTTAAAAAGGGTGCAATTTTGTCGTTATCTTACACACAACACAGCCAAAAGTCGCTGATTAGATGCTAGGCTGTTTCACAAGGTTTTTGTGACACTTAAAAAAAGAAAAATGTCCGTGCAATTTTTTTTAATTCCCTTCGCTCTTTTTAAGCCCTGGAAGCTGTATTTTTTTTTTATTTATTTTTTTACGTAATACTTTTTCACTATTGTCATTTATTTCATATTTAGTGCAGATAATTAAGGAAGTAATGCCCAACTCATGGCTAAAGGGTAGGCAAGAACAGAGACGAAACAAACATGTCACACTAGGAGGAAACACAACCCACACAAGTGGAACTACTAAACCATCACAGCTGACGGCGTCACGGCGCTGTCCGTTACATTTGATAGACGTACTGAACACAGAACAGGTAAACAATTTATTCACTAAAACCTCTGCCGAGCAGGGCGGGGCGTGGTTAAAATGTTGGACGTCATTGAAAATGTTTTTCTTTTTTTTCATAAACTGTTTTCTGCGCGATGGAGAAGAAGTTGGACTTGTTTAAGGCTTGCTTGTGACCAAAAAAAAAAAAAAAAAAACATTTCGGAAAGAGAGACCCAAATGTAATATTGCGGCCGTCTGGAAGATTATCAAAACAGGAAGGAAGGAAGTGGAATTCCCCGAGCGATGGTGGCTCAGCTTTGCTGGAGCGTTGGTGCGGGGCTGGCTTCACAATTTTTAGGGACCGACCACGGAGCATGATGCCAGTCGCGTGCACGCTTACTTTGGTTGAAAGTAAAGAGAAAGGAAAAACTAAACAAAATAAAAAAATGTCAGTTAAAAACAATAAAAGTCTAAGTGAGTGCAAGCAGGTATTGCATATTTTATGTCCTCATTGTTCATTTCTCGGAACAAAAAGTAGAAGAACCAACCAACCAAAATTTTTAAAAGGAAGACTTGAAAATGAAAGTTTTTGCTATTTGGAGAAAATAAAAATCATACCATCAGTCAAAGGATAGGATGAAAGGGATGGGTGGGGGTTAACTTGTTTCACTGAACAAATCTACCAGCTAGTGAGCAGTTACAAGCTCCGTCTTTTATATCAAGATACTGGCATTACAACATTTTGTGAAATGAGCACAATGTCTTCAACTGTTATGAACAGGAAAAGTGATAAAATATGTTTTCATATCAATCGATTTTCCTGCTTTTTGGGTCATCACTGCACATTTATAATTGAAGTGTAAGCTGAAAAGTTAGCAGACAACAAACTCTTTGTATCTCATAAAAATAACTGCTAGGGATCTGAATGCTAATGAACTAAACCAAAACTAAACCCGAATTAGCTAACCCAAAACAAACTTTTGAAGCTGCTAAACTCAACAGTTAGCCAACCTGACTCAAAGTGTTTAACTACTCAACGGTCAGCTAACTTATGTAAATGATTTTACCTGCTAAACTAAACCATTATCTTACTCGGAGCAAAGTTTTTTAGCTGCTAAATGTTAACAGTTAAGGAACAGGGACTATCAGAAGACATGTTTCATGGCTTTTCTTTGTCCCCAAAATTTGACTAAGTCTACAGGAAAGAATACTAAAATTTGTCCTACTCGTGTTCCTTATTTTACACTGAATGTAACGTACTGGAGGCCACCACCACAGTGGCCACGTGACCACGCCCAGCTCCCATCTCCCCAGTCCCAAATATCACCCACTGTCATCTGGTCACCCTTCTCCCACCTCAAACCCATTTTAGCTGCTAGACCATGAGCTAACATTAGCAGCTAACAATTAGCTAACCTGAAAGAAACCTTTTCAGCTGCTACACCTGAACATTAGCTAGCATTAGTGTTTCTTCAGCTAACTATTAGCTAACCTGAAAGAAACCTTTTCAGCTGCTACACCTGAACATTAGCTAGCATTAGTGTTTCTACAGCTAACTATTAGCTAACCTGAAGGAAACCTTTTCAGCTGCTACACCTGACCATTAGCTTACAGCTGAAAAGGTCATATTAACCTCACGTTGTTTTTACATGAGACAAATATCATCTTCACATTAGTCCTGTCAACATTACATAACCTCTGACTTGGTGCTCATTTCACAAAATGTCCCTGTGTTGCCCTCTGTTAGCAGGTACCTGAACATGATTGACCTGATTGTAGCTGGTGTAGATTTCACCTGTGAGGTCTACGCTCAGCGCTGCAGGTAAAGGGAGGGGGGCTGAAAGTGGTGCAGCAAAGGCCTGAGACCTCTTAAAACTGAAAGATTACCAACCAGTAATTCTGATAATCACAGCGTTCCTCTTCGGCTTTACCGCTTTGACGTTAATTGCTCCAACTACCAACAGAACCGCAGATGTAGAGGGTGACTTAGCTAGTTAAAAGGAAAAAAAACGATCAAACAAGACTCTCCACATTGGATCTTGTGCAACCTCTCAGGACTGGACCGTAGCTCAAGGCACATTGATGAGGAACAATTGTTTTCGTGCAATTTGATAACGTACGGATGAAAGAGAGAACGTCTTGGAACTGAAAAGCAGAATTGATCTGTTGCTGAAGGAAAAAGTAAAGGAAGAGGGAGGGAAGGAAGTAGAAAAAAAAAAAAGAATGGAGAGATGCCGAGAAGCGAAGAGAGCTGGTTGTTTGTGAAGGAGAGCGATAGAAAAGGCCTCGACGGGGCCAAACTAATAGACGGCTGCTGGCAAGTGCCTGATGTTGGATTTACAATATAGTGTCTTTATCTCACTAACTACATCATCTATGGAAAAATTCGTCACTAACACTAGAACATGCAGATTTTTTTTTTCTTTTTTTCAAACTTTTTCACTTAAATTCACTTTCGTTTGACGCTGGATGGTCGTAAGTGTGTGTGTGTGCGTGTGTGTGTGTGTGTATATATATTTATATATATAGTATAAGAAAGGAAAAACAAAACTGTTCAATAAAATGGTAAGTTGCATGTGAAGCGCTCGGCTGTCTATTTGTGGACGAAAGCTTCCAGAGAGTTACCCTCTGCTCCGCCTCTTCATCTCTAAACCACACCCCCTGATTACACACTCACGGCCTCTTGGCCAACTGCAGGAATAAGTGCTTTTGATTGGACGGGACCTCTAGGAGACCCAGCCAATCAGCGGGTAACACCCGTTAACGATTATCTCGCAGAAACCGGAGAAAACATGATTACGTTTCAGCTTAAATTCACTCGTTATATCTTCTCCTGATTTCGCCTCATGAGAAATTCAAATAGCTTTTTTTTTTCAAAAGTAAAACGATGTGCTCATTAAAATAAGTTAATCGCTTAGCGTTTTTTTTCTTTCAAACAAAATGAGAAGCAGACTTAAGCTGCAAGAAATGCTTTAAAAAAGTGATTGTTTAAAATGATATTTCTTTAAAGGGATTCTTGTTCTACCATGCTAACAGCTTTACAAGATGAACAAACAACAAATAATAAACAATAATGTGAATACAGCTCCCCTTATTTCTCACAAGGCTATGGTTTCTAGTTCAATGCTGTGTTGTTGTCTTTTGTACCCCAATATTTTAGAGTCCCAGAGGTGTGAGCGGACTAGGAAGAAAAATATAGTTTATATATACTTTTCATCAACTGTTTTCAACGAGCTATCTTACAAAGATATTTAACTATCCAACAGCTAGTCAACAAAATTGCACTTTCCTCATGTTCAAAATTCCACTGGTAAAGTTTTAGTCACTCATCTTTCTCTCTCCTGACTGCCTGCTGCGTATCGGACACCAGAGCCTTCTGCCCACCCTTTGCATGCGGTAGCTTCACCCAGACTGGTGGATGGATAGAGGAGGAAGAGGAGGGGACAAGCTGAAATGACGGCCGAAGAGAGAAATAGCAATGAGCCATGAAGCCAAAGCCTCCCAGAAAAACCAGCTCGGATCCACCAGCGTCTTGTCGCAACACTTCACATCAACAAACCCCTGCTTTCCCCCCACGTTTACCACCCAACCTTCACCCGAAACCCCCCCCCGTTGTAACCCCCCGCCCCTTCCATGTGTAGTTCATGTTATTACTGTGAAACAGGCAGGGCGTTGGTTTGTGCCCGCACCACCTCCCCATCAGGTCAGCTCTTTCCATTAAGCACTGGTCCATGTCCTTGGAAAGAGCCTCGTCGACTTCCTCCCTCCTTGACGTGCCACCAACCAGGAGGGTCAAGTGGTGGGGGGTGGGGAGGGGGGGGGAGTCCATCCCAGGAGGCGTGTGAGGGCTCAGGCAGAGGGGAGGGGGGTCGAGGGTATTAGCTGGTGGTATCTGAGCCAGGTAACACCTCCTCTCTCCCCTCAACCACGGCAAAGCCCGTCCTCTCCCACCAACCAAACCAACCCAAAGCCATCGGGTTCAGAATGGGAGGTGGAGGGTGGAGGGCACTGTACCGTTGTAAGTCCACTGGATGCACACTCTGCGGAGGATGACGGGAGGGTGGGTATGTAGTTTCTCCAGAGGGGGAAGCTCTGTGGTTCCCAAAAACTGTTCTGGCTTGGGGGTTTGTAGGGTGAGAGGGTCTGGCACTAGAAATGGACATCGACATACGAACCGTACGTCCACAGGGAAGTCTGTGACGTCTGTACGGTTTACAGAGTGGGTGTTTTAACACCGGGGTTGGGGCGCGTTTTGATCCGCTGTAGCCATGCTGATGCTGCCGAGTGTGGCGCTGGTGGGGGTGGAGTCAGGCGCAGAGGGGGAGGACGAGGAGGGCTGTAGGGGCGGGGCAAGAAAGGACTCTCTGTCAAGGCTGGCATCAAAGGTCAAGGGTCGAGGAGGAGGCTGCAGCGATCTGTCGAACAGGTGGGTGGAGGGGGAGGGGGACCTCTGGAGTCCTTATCCCAGGTACCACTGTGGAGGGAGACAGAAAAACATGTTTACACGAAGTAGCATGGAGTCCGAACCACAGTGATCCAGATCACAACCACATTCACTTGCACAGGACTGTTTGGAGGAGGGAGGAATTAACTCCATGCATGGTTTTTGCCAACTGACATCCAATCCAGGAACTGGGATCCATTAGCTAACAATCAAATGTTTTTTAATGTAACGGGAGGGGTCATCTTGTTGCCCCATGTGTGATTGGATACATTTATATAAATATATACACCCCCTTG